>UELW01000667.1:6485033-6646576 GCA_900490495.1 Danionella dracula
TCTCAGTGCTTTGCGCTGGTGATGTGCAAGAAGAGCTTGAATGCTGTTAACAGTAGAGACCAGCACACATGAGCAGAGATGAAACTTGCTTACAAAAGAATGTTTCTGAGTTGAAGATCACATGGTTTCCTGCATAAAAAAAGAATCTACGCAAAGATGAAAATGGTTAAATTAAGACAAAAAATCTTGATTATATTACTTTAGGAAATTCTTTCTAGCTTAAACTTTTAGGGTGAGATTATTTAGCTTATTTTGAGAAAATATCACTTAGAACGCTTGCTATAAACTTTTATTATCTTCAATTAAGAAACTTTGTAAAACAAGCTGATGATTTTGCTGCTGATCTTAAAACAAAAGATTTTTGACTAAACATAATCTTATTTCAAGAATGTTAATGACATCTTAGTTTAAGAAGTAAATGTTGAATATTGGCAAAAACACTCATCTTAAAACTAGTTCAAATTTTCTTAGATCAAGTAGATATCAACAATGGAGTAAGCAAATTTTTAACTCCTGAAATAAGACTTGTTTCTGAAAAAGATACAAATAAAATCTTATTATCATTCTTGAATGAATGCTGTTTTGCCTAAAATATTAGCACATATTTCTCATTTCGAGACCAAATTGTAATTTTACTTTTTAAATTTAAGGTCATACATACTTATTTTAACGTTACATTTTCTTTCAATCTTAGTCTTTAGTCTTAATTAAAAGAGAAACATCCCAGACAGTGACTAATGACTAGATACAAGTTGAAATATTCTAGTTTTAATTATGTTTTACAGTTTGGAAAGACTTTTTTTGAGAGTTTGGCTATTTTTAAGATCCAGCAGCGTTTGTGACTAAGCTAGACATTTTTGATCCTTTTAAGACTTTTTACCAAATCAAATTTGTTCGCCCCATTGCATCTTATGGCCTAGTTTCTTTGTAAATAAAGGATGTACAGAGGAACACCCTTCCTTAGAACAATCAGAGAGTACATACTCAGGTATTTGTGTGCAGATCATTAACCGAAACCAGGAAGTCGCTGGAATATAGATGAGAAATGAGATCCAAGAGGGACACAGGTATGGCTTACAGGTGAAGACCAGAGTCTGGGTGATCATGTTGAATGTTGGAGACCATCAACAGAAAATAGGCGAGTGGGTATTGTGGAAATGCAACAGTGCTTAGAAGGATTGAAACTAACAGTTATGTAGGGAAGTGGGTGTGGGACGTCCATCTCTCTTCCACCCCCGCTCCTCCCTTTCCTCCAACTCTGATCCTGCAGAAGAGTGGATGAATCTTTCCCCATTAAGACGACAAGACAATCTGAGCTGGAGATGAGAGTAAATAACAGAGAGGGAGTGGATTCTTCAGAGAGAGGGGGGGCAGGATCGTTTGTGAATGCGATGAGGTAAACGAGTGGTTTGGGACGCTCTGACATTAACTTTCATCAGTGCACTCATTCTGAACACACTCCACACTCTGGCAGGAACACACTAGCAGTCGTTAAGCTCATAACAGGAGTTTTGTCACCATTAACCAGAGCTGAAAAAGCAACAAAACAGGCCCATCTGTCGCTAGTGTGTGCACACGCGTGTGTGCCAACCTTGGATCATGTTCTTAAAAGTCATTTTTCTGGAGCACTCACAGCAGTAATAGAGTGTTTCTGAGCTGACGATTGTTTGTGAATGGAAGGAATGCTGGCACTCGGGTCGTGTCCTGATGGTTCCAAAACACAAGTGAAGCCAATCAGCAGGAGCTCTCAATAGATGAGGTGCTATTTGTGTAGGTGATTTAATGATAAACTGCTTGCCACAATATTACAACGTGTTTAGAGAAAAATGCTGAAAATTATTGCATATTGTAACAATCAATGCAAATTTGAGGTGATTAGAGCTTAAATTTGCTAGATGGAATAAATAAAAAATGCAAAAGATTACAAGCAAGCAACACATTTACCTTCATTTTACTAAGATCAAAACTTACAAGAGACAATGGCAAGACAGAATCTGGCCTTTTTAGGGATTTCTGTGCTTAACTTTAGGAAAATTGTGATAGAAAAGTCTGTTAAAGCTTAATAAACCCATTTTCAGGTTATCAACAACATTAATGTTGTCAAAACAGGATTGAGAAACAACTGGAAGTCAAAGTAACAATGAAGAAGCTGAAAAGGTGACAGGAGAGCTTTGTGTTTAGAAGAGCGCTGGTAAAGTTAGGTCCCCAAGGTTCCAAAACAGGTCTAAAGTTCCAAAAGAGCTTCCAAAATCTGGCCAACGCACTATTTGAGGTGATTTAAAGATAAACTGCTTTTTGCACTATTAAATTATAATATAGATAATATATTATAGTTCATGATCACAGATCAATTACAGCCTCTCTCTAAACATGTTTACACATCACCAGGGCAAATCAAGCTCAGGATAAGAATAACATTTTTCCACACACATATATATATATATATATATATATATATATATATATATATATATATATATATATATATATGAATGATTTAAAATACTGTTTTAAAGCATGAATAAAGCAGGGGAAGATAAAAATAATTGTAACATTTTGATAAACCAACATTTACACCCATATAAACCAGGAGTACAATTTGAGTAGAACTGGCTTAATATTTGAATGATAAACTGATAAAAAGTAACTTTTGCACTAAATTTAAAGGTGTGCATTATCTTTTGAGTGATAGCCCAGGAACTACAGTTTGCAGAATTCTGTGACCACAGATTCTGATAACTAAATGCTGGAATACTTTTTTCCCATCGGATTCTTTTACGTGAGTAATAAAAGCTGAGTAAATACTTTCAGAATTACTCATATGTTTACTCTATAAACTTGTGGTTTCTCCGAGGCCATCTTAAGCTGATCTCAGTCTCATGTAACTGCTAGTGACTGTGTTCCAAACCATAGAAAAAGGAGCTGGGAGGGTAGCGTTTCATTCCTGGGGAGGGTGTAAAAAAGGTATTCACCCCACTAAGCATGCCACAATCTATTTACTTACAATAGAACACACCCGCACTTAAAAAATACATTTGTAAAAATTTCGGAACAATATAATTCTTATCCTGAGCTTATGTTGCCCTGGTGATGCGTAAACTTGTTTAGAGAGAGGCTGTAATTGATCTGTGATCATGAACTATAATCTATTATCTAAGGCCCATTCTAAGGCATCACCGACCAGCAGTCGAACATGGATCCACAAAAGCTACAGTCAATAACAAATGTATTGTTTTAAAGACCAACACTTGAGCGATCAATATTAGCTTGCAGCTAGCCATTGCTAGAATCTGCAGCTTGGTAGTCAAATAAATTAAACTCCAGGTCTGTATGCAGAAAAAGAAAACCTCTCTCTTTCTCTCTCATTCGTTCAGTAGGGTGGTGAAAGCAGGGCTGTCTTGTCTCAGGGAGTAAACACGCTTGTGTCACAGCTGACCTTTGCAGGGGTCAGGAGGTTTTTTATTGGTTGACACGCTGCTGAGTTAATAGAGACACTTAGCAATCGTCCCCGGGGTCGTCCCATTTATTAGCTACAATGAAAGGCATCTGTCTGGAGCAAATCAACTTCGATAGACCTCATCAAAACACACTCCTCAATCTGGACCCAATACTCATAGAGAGAGAGAGAGAGAGAGAGAGAGAGAGAGAGAGAGAGAGAGAGAGAGAGAGAGAGAGAGAGAGTATCATTTAATCACATTTCCAAACTGTTCCCCAGAGAACCTGATTGAGAACGCTCCTGGATTCGTATTCAGCCTTCTGGATCTGAAAAACACAGTCCAGAACATCTTAATTTTTTTAAATGGGAAAAACTGTTCTGTTCAGAAGCTGGAGACAGCTTGTTAACTTCCATCACTCAGCTAAGTTCTACTCTCATATTAATTTAAATAAATCTAAAATAAAAAGTAAAATTCGCTTTAAGATTGTTTCAGACTGCAAGTTCTACTTCTGTTACATGCTAGCTCACTGATGTTTCCAAATGTTGCCATCTAGTGGCTGGAAGGCATGTAAAATGCTTTTATTTAAATGAATAACATCTTGGTGTTATATATTCAATAAATAAAAAGATAAAGTGCAACTGTGCTTAAAAAAAGGATTTACTTGCCTGCAATACACAAAGCCTAATGTTTACAATCATGCTAGAAATAGCAGAAAACATGTTTGTTCAATATCTGTACTGTTTATACATTTGGTCAAGGTTTATTAGAATAAATTCCTTGATGTGTTAATTGATGGCTTCAAGTTGCTAGCAGCTCCAGGAAAGTGGGGGCTTTCTCTCTCCATTTAAGCTCACTTTTGTTAGCACTTAAAGAGTCATCAATTTATCAGAAAACCCTTGCTTGAAGTTTGTTAGGATCAGATTTTGGAAAAAGTCCAGGAAAGCCCTGGGAGAACATAAAGTAAGGCAACAACGCTCTTCTTCACAAGCTCATGAAACATTCTCTTTATACAACGAAGTTCAAATAATGAGCCCACAGAACATACTAGACGTTGTTCTTGCTTGGCGTAAATAATATTTCCTCATATCCATGTGCATGTCAGCCCTCATCTCTCTGGTCTCTGACCCTCGTCTTCATGGCCCAGATGAATTATGTTTATGATCCAGTGTGTGTCAGAGCAGCAGTGTATCAGACATGCAGAATAACCTTATTAACTGAAGAGAGCCGGAGACTAATGGAGGAGTGCATCCGTCTTCTCTCTGACACACACACAATCACAGGCTCCTCTCCATTAACTGGGGTCCATGAGTGTGGTACCTGGTATATTGTGTGTGAAATGCCACTGAATTTATCCGCTCTGCTCAGATCAGTAAAGCACACTCTGAGAAGTCAGCAGAAACACACCTCTCAAATGGATGATGATGACAAAACACGTTGTTAACACAGTATTCCTAAAAAATTGTGCTAGAATAAGATAATCCTGTATGTTTAAATGAGCTATGAATTACTAGAAACCAAGTGCTGCAAAAATTATAAAGTAGATTAACTTGGTTCAAGTATCACAACAAATTATGGTACTTACTGTACCAAGTCTGGGTTGAAGATGGTGGCTACAAAGGGGCCATGGAAGGGCTACAAATGGAGTCAATTCAAGACCAAAAACCAAATACCAGATGAGGGCCATCCACACGCCATGGCTTGGTAAAAACTAGATTCAGGACACATGGAACACTTTGGACATGATTAGGCAAATTCTGTTTGCAAAACAAGAAACATGTATAGGCCATGATCCTGCCAAATAGGTACAGAAGACACAGGCTAACAATGGGGTGAAAGAGGCCCAAAATGGTGCCAAGTCTTGTGCCACAAATAAGCCATAACTGGACCAACTATAAATTCAAGACAAGGGCCACACATTGAAGACAAGGGGCTAATGAAGATTGAAAGCAACTGACAAATCAGGATTGAAAACAAGGGCCACACATCTGATATTAAGAGCCCCATCTGATATTAAAACATGGACCTCATATGGGTCATAGCTGGATCAGGTCTGAATAGAAGACAAGGGCCACACATTAAAGATAATGAGCCAATGGGGATTTAAGACCAGGAGAAAATTGAAGATTGAAGGTAAATGCCAAATCGGTACTGAAGACAAGGGCCAAAACATGGGCTGAAATAGGCCCCATCTGATTTGAAGACAAGAACCTCACATGGGTCATAGCTAGATCAAGTATGTATACAAGACAACAACAACACATTGGATGTGACTGACAAATCAGGATTGAAGACAAGTGGAAAAAAAATCTGGATTGAAGACAGATGGAAAAAAATCAGGATTGAAGATAAGGGCCACACATGGTCCGGAGTAGGCAAGACAAGTACTAAGACAAGGTCTGCTAATACGCCAAAACTGGACCAAGTCTGTATACAAGACAAGGGTCAAGCATAGAATATGACTGAGAAAAATCGGGATTGAAGACAAGGGCTGAAACTGGACCATATCTAGATACAAAATAAGGGCGATAAATGTGCCATAACTTTACCAGAATGGCACCAAGAAAAGGAACAAATCAGGATAGAAGAAGAGTCAAATCAGGATTCAAAATAAGCTCCGAAAAGGAATCATACAAGACGAGGGCAACACATGAGCTATTGGAAAAATTAGGATTGAACACAATGGATACAAGGGCTATAAATGGGCTGTACCTAGACAACAGTACAGAAGACGAGGACCACGTCTGGAGATAGGACAAGAGCAGCATAAGGGCAGTGTCTGGGCAATTCAGGAAGGAAAACAAGGAACAAATCGGGATTTAAGACCAAGGTCAAAATTCGGCCATGTCAGGAAACAAGTAAAGAGCCATAAATGGGCTATGTCTTGTTCCTTGTCTTTAATACCAATACAACTTTGGTCCAATCAGAAAAGAAGAAAAGAGCCAAGTCGGGATTCAAGACAAGGGCCAAAACTGGGCTGTGACTGGACCAAAAAAAATGCCATATCTTGTACTTAAACAAGATCACACATGGGCCATAAATGAGTATGTATACAATAATTTAGCAATTTAGACCTGCTTCGGTTCGATAGAGAATCAGCCATTCTAGCTTTTACCAGTACCTCTCCCAGTTTCATTGTCCAGCTTTTACGTGAACATGTTTTGACTTTGATCTCTGTTTTAATAGTCAGATCAGACCTCCAGATCGCTCTTGCGAGAGCTTATTTAATATTCCCAGCGAATCGGACTGCGCTTCATCCACACATGTAGAGTTTGTGAGGAAGGACTTGTTTAGTGTCAGATTCCTCTGAACAGCCTGAGAGCATGTTCAGAACAGAGAGAGAGAGAGAGAAAGAGAGAGAGAGAGAGAGAGAGAGAGAGAAAGAGAGAGAGCTTCACCTAAGTGTACCGAAGCAGAGAAATAATGGCAACCCTGTCTGCTTAAGAAAGAGAAAGACATGCATCTCTGCATCACATTCAGATCCCACAATGCACCTCTGCATCTCTTTAAAGAACACTATCATGCATTTTAATAACAGCCTTATGAAGGAGTGTGTTCCAGCGCTCATCACAAACAGATGCTTGACTTTAAAGCATGAAAGATGCTTCTTGATTGTATTGATTTCCCTGATAATGTAAATGTATCACTTAGATGCTGTGTATTGTGTGTGTCAGCGCAGGTAACGATTTTGTGTTTGTCGAGGAGGTCTCCTAATAAGCTTGGGTTTAGGGCACGGTGTAAAGTGCTGAAGATGAGATCAGGCTGTCTGTTTAATTGAGAAAGATGAGGCTGATGCTGACGCCGTAATTAACGCCCCTCTCGCTCTCGCACCAGCACAAGGTCACAGAGTGTTTGACGAGAAATCTTATTTAACAACCACGACAGAAGCTGATCAATAGTTTACTCATTTTTCCCCAAGCTTTTGTGTTCGGTGTCATCTTCATCATCTGCTGCTGCATGTGGAGATGCTTCAGCCAAAGAGGAAACTCCTTAACTTCCAAGACATGTACTGTATTAGAGACTACAACCAGATCACAGCAGTTAATCAGACTTAAATCTTATGTTTAAATCTTATTGACTAAAACAGTGTTTGAGGCCGAATTTGGACCTTACATGCAACCAATCATATTCAAACATGATTTATCAATGCACGATATCAGACTTGAAAAGCAGTTTATATCAGATGCAGAAATCTGATTCGTTGAATGACTAATCAATGACCAAATCAGATTTGCACAGCCTAAAGGTTTACCAACAAGATTTGAACTGTAGCTAAGGCTGAGGGAGTCTATCAGTTCTGAAAAGCATTTGATGAATCATGTTTATACCGAATCTATCAACCAATCATATTTTTGTTTATTTTAGATCTGACCAGCATAAGATCTTCCCAATTAGATTTGATCTGTAGCTGAGTTAGTCTATCACTTCCAAAAAGTCTTAGATTGCACCAATCCTATTTAAACAAAATTTATCAATTAACCTTTTTAATGACATATAAATCACCCAATTATTTATGAAAAACCTGGCTTAATCCAATCAGATACAAATTTGATTTGTCAATCAACCAATCCACGTTTTTAATTGACAAAACGTGATTATTGAAGCCAAACAGATTTTTGTATAATCCATTAATCCACCAATCGGATTTGACCTGCAGCAATCAGTTCTGAAAAGCCTGATTTTACCAATCAGACTTTAACATGAGCCATCAGTCAACCAATCAGATTTCTACATGATTTCTTAATTAGCCAATCAGATTTGAACATCATATTTGATCTGCAGCTGATGAGCCAATAAGATTTGAAATCAACCAAAACAATTTTAACATTAAACAAAATCAGAATTGAGCACATTTGTATAAATTAACCAATGATCATTCGGCATGATTCTAAATAGATTACTAAAATAGATTTTCAAAATCAACCAACTTTATTTCCTGATTATTATGGTTATCTCCAAACCAAAAGTTAAACATGTTTTGATGAATGTTTTATTCTTTAGGAAGTTAATAAAAATACTAAACATTTCCTGGTTTACAACAAAAAATCTACTCAACAAAAAAGTTAGACATTGAAAACCTTATTAAAACACATCAATAAAATTAAGAAAGTTTCAGACAGCGCTTAAGTCCAAAAATCAGTTTAAGGCAGGAATAAAAAACCAAAAAGCTGCTCGGCGTACGTGGAGGGGTACGATGATTGACGTTCTGTCATTTTGTGCAAATAATAGTAAAATCCTGTTCCTCTGTTAGCATGTCTCTGGCCCTGCAGAAACTGATCAGCCAACCCTTAAGGTGCTATAAGAGACCATAAAAACTGACTTTTTTTATATAATCTTGAAATTATATCGTTTGGTTTAGAAGACTTTTCCTCTTCCTGTGATTTCGCCCAAGTGTCCCCCCAGAGGAGCTAAAGACATGAAACTTCCCAACTTTCACAAACGATGCATTTGCATAATGCAAAAATTGAATTTCCCTGAATACATGTATTAATCTGAATAGTAAAAAGCAGTGGAGGGTCTGCTTACATGCTGTAATTGGCATCTTGTGGTTTGCCGTCCTGAGGCGAGACTCAGATTTTATGTGTGTTTGTAATAAATTGCATATTTAAGCTGGCAGGAAATCACTCAGAGACATCCATCCTCCACGCGCACTCGTTTACAGCGCAGTCTTTAATTAAAGCACTGAAGGAAGCATCAATTTCTCTCCACGCCGGCTAATGTCTGCGCCTGCTTATTAGATATTAAATTGATGCATAATTCAGGCAATTAAGAAAGTAATCACACAAAGTAATGTAATGGAAGTTAATTATTACTGCATAAGCAAACAGTTCATTAATGGTGGTTAACGCTAAGACTGCCTCAAGTTTCAGGATTCCAGCTGATCTTCAAACAGGGTGAGAGCAGGAACCAGCCTTTACTTTCATTCTGTTATTGTTTCAAAGTGTCTTTGTGGTCCATTCTTGTGTTTCCATTCACAAAAGTAAAGGGAAATTAAAATTGAAATTGAAAAACTGAAATGAAAAAGTTAAATTTTAAATGAAGTTTTGAAAGAAATAGCAGAAAACTGGAACTAAATGAATGTTATTATGTAATTTGTGTAGGCCGTTTTATTATTATTTTTATCTAAAAAAAAAACAGAATTTCCTTTTCTATGTATTTTTTTATTGTTAACTTTTTTAGAAAATGTAATACAAAACATTAGGCACAAATTTTATTCCATTCATTCTAACGCAATCTTAAACATTTTACTGCAAAAACGTTTTGTAAATGTATATTATAGAACATGATCATTGGAAAGAACATGTGTAGAAATTACTAAATTCAGATAAGTCTTCAAACAAAAATGTTCACAATCTTAGATTGGTCACAACACAATTTTAGCCCAGGACCCCTCGAGCTGACGTTTGAGCACACTTTAACACTATAAGTAATAAGAATAATAAGAATTTAGCTCAACAGCGAGAGTGAAAGCAACCCAGAAAAAAAGTGCAACTTATCAACTACACATTATATTATCTGCCTTATAAAACCAAATAATGTAGAACTACAATTTTACTGTCATTCCCTCCTTCAACAAAACATATTAAATATTTATTGAATGTAATCTTCATTATTGTCTAATGTCTTAAAGAAAAACGAATAACGAGATGAAGAGTTTTTTGTACTTTTCTAATTCCAATGAGAATAATCAGGGTACAGGTTTAATTTGGAAAACAATTACAAAAGAAAAAGGTCCCATCAAGATGTGGAGAGTACATTGTTAGATGCACAGCCAAATGTTTGTTGGGCTCTGATGTTAGATCATTTATATATTTTAAAAATGGGTTCTAAACTGGATTCCGGTTCTTTAGGCTGGATCAGCTTCTAGAGTAATTCTAGGATCCAAGCTCCATCAGTTTGTTTGCAAGATTTATAGAGGTTTTCGAGAGCTTTGGACCATCGTTTTTAGACAAATGTGCACATTTTAGTAAGGGGAAACGTAAGGCAAGAAAAAAAAGAGTGGATCATCGGATTAAGCTCTTCATTTTGGTGAATTTTAAGGATAAAAAGTGAGGTCATGTTGTCTCCGGTTAAGTGTTAAATTAAGCCATGCACCGCAGCAGGTGGTGGTATGAACCTGTCTCAACCGGACATAAAACTAAAAGAATAAGAAATCACCTTGTTTTTACATTTAACATCTTAAGTTTAATTTATTACATTTTCCTTCACCTTCCGTTCATCACATTTTTGGGTAATGAAAAGCAACATAAGCAAGTCTGGGTTTTGAAGAAGTTTTGTGTCATTTATCTTGCATGCTACAGTTCACTTCAGTGAGTTTGTGTCCGTGTTTCATGTGTGTAAAAATGACTAACACATATTTATTTTTTTCATGCTGTAAAGTGTTCCTGAAAAGAGAAACACTCGTTTGTTTGCGACACTCTGGAAGTGAAATAAAGAGCGCTGGACATAACGTATGGAACTTTGCAACAACTGACCAACTTATATAGAACATTTTGCTACATAACTTATAATCTAATGCAACGCTAGTCTGTGTGCAATAATCATTTTGTAATCATATATATTTTTAGAAACTGGATTGAAGTGATTTTATTGGAGGGTACTTTAGTTTTAATCAGATTTTGTGAGGGTTATAACCCCGTAACCCCTGCTGAAATGACCAGAACTCGTCTGAGAAAGCATTTAAAGAATGATAATGAAAATTAACCAACAGCTTCTGTGGGAAAAAAACAGATTTTTTTTACACTTCTACAGAGAATTCTTATTTAGAAAATGGGCTGCCTCTAACAAGCCCGCTTCTACATGAATCCATCTTCTATTCTGTGAGCGGCGGCGGTGTAATGTGATGGAGGCTGGCGCTTGTGTTCAGGGCTTTCCTTCGCTTTACATAAAATGTGCCAAATCCTGTGCCGGTGTTATTTCGGCCTAATAGACACCGTCGAATCTATTTTACACCCATAAACAGACAGCAGAGCCGAATCAGCAATGAAGAGTGCGTATGAATTATGGATATTACATTACCATTCCCCTCCACTATCAAACACTGCCAAACAATGGGCGCAAGGAAAATTGGCCAGGAACCCTGATATTGAGCAATTCTCCGTGCATGGTTCTTAGCCACGGACGCTGAGAAAATCTATTTAGCCGTTTCTACAGCAATCTAGCTCTGAAACAAACACATTCCTCTTTTGTTTCCGGCCAAATCTAAAGCAAACAGGAGCTCGGTAATTGCGGAGCCCCTTTCTCCGCCTGTCAGAGCCATGCAAAGGAGCGCGCGAGAAGGAATACCTTCATTGATTTTCTTTTCCGAATCAAAGGCGGATAAATCAAAGCAGGCAATTCTCCCGCGGGCGCTCGCACAGAACATGTCACAAACTATTATTTGCAATCATGCCGCGCTTATTAATCTGGAAGCAAATGAATGAGCTGTTAGACGGAGGCGCGCAGGGCTCTGTGGGAGCGCTCCGCACTCTGTTAATGCGCTGGCCTTTCACTTCACATCTTACCTGGCTAATTCATATTCTGATCTGGGCGCTGCTGAAAGAGATTAAAATCACAACGCAACATCTTTCCTGACAGGAGGAGAGGGGTAGAGCAGCGCGGGGTCAGATAGGAACACAAGCGGAGGGCTCTGAGGAGCCACTGCAGCGCTCACCATCACATTAATGCTGGACGATGGGAACGTTTTCAGCTGGAAATGTCTCCGGAGCTCAAAAACAAACCGAGAAGTCTAAAGAGTGGTTGGATCAGAAAACAAAAGCTGTGACACTTAAGAAGGGCTTTAAATATAGGTCCACCGACCATCTGTATTTAGATCATCTTCAGACACTTCAGATCAGGGCTGGACTGGGACCAAAAAAGGCCCTGGCATTTTCGACCATGGCGGCCCACCATGATTTTTTACCAGATGAGTGACGGCACCTACGACGATTACTGAGGCACAGGATTTTAGTTTTCTCTCTGTGTAAATTATGGACGTGTAAATGTTATATTAATTTAGTATTTTGGCATTAGCCCTATTTTCCCAGGCTCTAAATAATCATTATATCGTTCAAGAGTTTTAATATTAGAGTGAGAGATGACAAGGAGAGGCTGTGTTTATATGAACTCAGATCTACTTTCAGATATTCGTTAAGAGTCGATTTCTTGAGTGAGTAGTCACATTTTATTAGCAAAGAGTAACATTAGCATAAACGCGTGCTGTAAATTACATCAATCTTGTTTCAATTCCGAACATCTGGTTAAAAACAGTTAATTGTCTGGTTAATACTATTAACAAAAGTACCATAACGTCTTTCTTCTTTCAAACTGCAGATATTAGCTATACATTAACTTTTTATGAACTTTTGAGCATCTTCCTGTTATCACAAGCAGGCAGAATGTGTGTGACTGTCTTCACTTTTAACTAACTTCCACAAAAGTTTATTTACCTGTGCAGGAAAATTCCCGTTATACTTGGTAACTTTTAGCATATTGACTTTAGAATTTTGAATCATTTGCTGCAAATCCTGCTATTTCGCCTGCTTAAAAAGAAATTAGATGTGCGAAACAACCATTTCCAGAGATGGCAAAGGAGAGATTTATAATCTTGATCGGAGAATGGAGTGAGGGGCTTCTGATTTCATTGGACTAGCCCAGTGTCTTTTAAGTAAATCCCCCAATGGGCCGTGACTTATGTGTCAGATACACACTTATAATGTTTATTTGTTTTTAATATAGGACAGCCCGGCCCAAAATTGTGTGTTGGCCCACCGGGCATTGCCCAGTACGCCCAATGGCCAGTCCACGCCTGCCTCAGAATCAGTCCAATGAACTCCCATCTTGCTCTCTGAGCTGTACCTTTACGCATCTATGGTATCAAATCTACGGTGCAGATATCCCTCGGTATTTATTGAATCATTTACAGAAAAAACAAAACTAATGAAGAGACTCGAAAAATGTCCCAGAAGGGTTTAATTATAGCTTATCACTCACTTATTGATACAGATAATTAGCTTTCCTTTTTAAGGAAAATCCTTATCAACATTATCTTTTATACTTTGGCTACAACAGGTTTACTAACCTCTTAAAATCTTCCTTATTCACCACCAAAAACGGCTGTAGGACTTTGGCTATATATTAACCAATGCATCTTGTGATTTCTTGTGCTCTTGCGCTGTTGTGGGGGAGTGAGGTAAATGATTCTTTTATAGCCTTTGGTCCTGACTAGACTTTGCTCCTCAAATCATCACCCTGAACAGTTGTGTGAAGATATAACTGTCGTGTGACTGAGTTAAGAAGGACCCAGAAGCAAGGGATCGGTAACCAGAGTCTTTAATGACTGAAGCGGTTAAATCAAAACCGCTGTTCAACAGAACAGGAACACAGTTCAGAGTCTCAAAATATAAACAAAAGTCTTGGAGCAGGTGTGCTAAACCCCGCGGGAGGCGACAGGTCCTCTGCTCTTTTAAGGAGGTGCAGGTAGGGTTAGTCCGAGCGGTCAGTCCACCCCGTCTGCGAGCGTCAAGAATCTTCTTAACCCGATACGCGGGAGCTCCCTCAATGAGTAAGGGGGGAGGCGGGGTAAGAGGAGGATGAGTGGGCGACAGTATGGCCGGTTTGAGGCACGAGACATGAAACACCGGATGGACGCGGGCTAGGTAGTTGGGTAAGCGTAGGCGAACAGCGGTGGGGCTGATAATTTTAGTGATGGGAAAAGGACCAATAAAACGTGGCGCCAACTTGCGGGAGGGAAGACGGAGTGGAAGGTTGAGGGTGGAGAGCCAGACCTTCTGTCCGCAGATATAATGTGGTGCAACTGAGCGGTGACGATTGGCAAAGCGTCGGTAGCGCTCCCTGGTCACCTCCAGTGCCCTCTGGACCACTCGCCAGGTCCGTCTGGCACATCAGATGAAGGCCAGAACTGAAGGAACATTGGCCTCTACCTCCTGACTGGGAAAGAGAGGGGGTTGGTAACCGAGACATGCCTGAAAAGGAGAGACCCCTGTGGCGGAGGTCGGGGTTGCGTTATGAGCGTACTCAGCCCATGAGAGCTGATCGCACCAAGACGCCGGACAGTTTCTGACCAGGCAGCGTAAAAGGCGACCGATATCTTGGTTGGCCCGTTCGGCCTGCCCGTTGGTCTGTGGGTGAAATCCCGACGAAAGACTGAGTGACGCGCCAATCTGCTTACAAAACTCCCTCCAAAACCTAGAGGTGAATTGGACAACCCTATCCGAGACTACATCGTTAGGTAAGCCGTGAATTCTAAAGACTTGATTGACCATGGCGATGGCAGTCTCGCGAGCGGTGGGTAGTTTCGGAAGCGGAATAAAGTGGGCTGCCTTGGAGAACCGATCTACCACAGTTAGAATGACCGCGTTACCCCGGGACGCCGGCAGACCGGTGATAAAATCTAAGGCGATATGAGACCAGGGTCGCGAAGCTATGGGTAACGGTTGTAACAGTCCAGCGGGAGGTCTATTACCTGACTTGGACTGAACGCAAACAGGACAAGTGCGAACAAAGTCTCTGACCTCACGTGCCATGCATGGCCACCAAAAGCGTTGACAAACCGCCTCCAGGGTACCTTTGACCCCTGGATGGGCAACGAACTTGGAAGAGTGTCCCCAGCGAAGGACCGCCGGACGAAGTGACTTAACCACGTATAGCTTGTCGGACGGACAAAGCGGATTGCCGCCCTCGCGCAACAGAGCAGCCTCTACCTGACGCTCAATACCCCAGGACAAGTTCCCAACCACGATCTCAGGTGGAAGTATGGGCTCGTTGGAGAATGGTGTGTCCTCTGGGTCAAATTGGCGCGAGAGAGCATCAGGCTTCTGATTCTTGGCTCCAGGTCGAAAAGAAATCATAAAATTGAAACAACCAAAAAACAGGGTCCAGCGAGCCTGGCGGGCATTAAGTCGTTTGCCTGAGCGAATGTACTCGAGGTTACGGTGATCCGTCCAAACGAGGAACGGCACAGTTGCTCGAGCCAGTGACGCCATTCCTCGAGAGCTAGACGTATAGCTAAGAGCTCTCGATTGCCGATATCGTAATTCCGCTCAGCTTGGTTAAAGCGGCGAGAAAAAAAGGCACAGGGGTGTACCTTGCCATCAGTTGGCGAGCGTTGGGAGAGAACCGCCCCGACCCCTTCGTTCGATGCGTCCACCTCGACGATAAACTGGCTGTTGGCGTCTAGTGTAATAAGAATCGGCGCGGAGGAAAATCGAGACTTTAATTGGTCGAATGCACGCTGAGCGGAAGCCGTCCAAGCAAAGCGGGATTTAGCAGAAGTAAGTGCAGTCAGGGGCGCAGCAATCTCACCAAAGTTGCGAATAAATCGCCTGTAAAAATTAGAAAACCCCAAAAATCGCTGTAACGCAGTGCGTGTCTCGGGTTCCGGCCAATCCTGGACCGCTCTGACCTTAGCAGAGTCCATACTCACCCCCGTCTCAGAGACTATGTAACCTAAAAAAAGAGACCGAGCGCTGGTGAAACATGCATTTCTCAGCCTTGACGAAGAGCTTGTTCTCAAGCAATCTCTGAAGCACTTTACGAACCTGTGACACATGTGTCTCCAGATCGGGAGAAAAAATCAGGATGTCGTCTAAGTAAACGAAAGCAAAAACATTAAGCATATCTCGGAGAACGTCATTTATGAGAGCTTGGAAAACCGCCGGGGCATTAGCCAACCCAAAAGGAAGGACCTTATATTCAAAATGACCGATAGGTGTGTTAAAGGCAGTCTTCCACTCATCCCCCTGCTTAATCCGCACTAGGTGATAAGCATTACGTAGGTCCAGCTTAGTAAATACAGACGCCCCCTGCAGAAGATCAAAAGCAGTTGACATAAGGGGAAGGGGGTAACTGTTTCTGACAGTGACTTCATTTAATCCCCTTTGTTTTAATCTGTGTTTGGTTTTAACTATTACATTTTGTCAGGCATGTGCTGTTTCGTTGTATTTGTATTTGCAGTTTGTGACTGTCTATTTGATTGCACAGCACTTAAATAAAAATGTGCATTAGAAATATATTTTGCTTACATTTACATTTTACATATTTACAAAACTTTAGAAGGGTTCAAGCTAAAACAGAGCATCAATCACTTCATCTTCTGAGAGTTTCTTTAACCTTCTGCTTTCCCTCTTGATGCACAACAGGAAGTGACTGAACTGCAGTTCTTCAAGCGGCTGACACCAAAAGTGAGCAGGTTCTCATTCACTCTCATGTTAAAACTGATCAACTTTGGAGCCGGAAAACATGTTTCCATCCCTGGCTCCATGATGTTTGTTGATTCAGATGTGTAGTTTTGATCTTCATAAACACTCTGAGGGGGGTTCATTATTTTTATGTTTGTTTTTTTAAGATATACTAACGTTTAAAAGTTCTGCATTGTCACTTCTACTACAGTGTGACTTCTTCAGTGGCAGATGATTGACAGTTCTACTTTAAAGTCATTCATTCCAGCTCATTTTATCTGATGATGCCCACTCGGAGCCTCTTTCACCTTCAACAGAAATCTACGGGTGACATCACGAATGCTTCATCAATGTTTTTATGAAGTGTTTGTGTAACGTCAAATTAACCTGATAATGGTCCCCTCTGAAACCCAAACAGGGGTCCAGCTTGGCCTTTGGGGTGCACAGGGGGAGTCCTGCCAGAACGCGGTTCCTGAGGGACCTCCAGAACTCCTCTATTTCATTCTGGTGTTCTCGTGTTGAATAATTTCCGAGAGGGAGATGAATGTGCTGCCGTTGATTGTTCTCAAGTTGACCCGTGACCCCGCACCAGTCTGAACGGTGTAATGTCTTATTCCTACCGTTGTGCATGGGCTGCTCCACTCTTAATAGGGTGTTTACTGTGGCGTTAAATCAGAGCGGGAGAGAGAGAAAGATAGAGATAGAGAGAGAGGGAGGGAGAGAGGGAGAGCAGAAGGGCTCATTAAGCCACATCAGTCTCTGTAAGTCTCACTCTCTGTTCAATTATCTGCCACTGTTAAAGAGGCACAAGCTACAAATGTTACAGATTTACCAGCTATTTTACTCTCTGGAGTGGAACAACAAGAGCGAGCAGCTGCGGACATAAAAAGTCAGGAAACAAAAGATTTCAGCCGAGGGAGAAGGACAAAGGCTGATTTAGCTGAGAGTGTTATGCTTTGTTGAATTTGTTCAAATGTTGTCATTGACGTTAAAAGATTGAGCTCTGTAAGATAACACACAGAAAACACACACAAGGAGCCCGAATCGTTCCTGGCACGATTCACTTGTGTCTAGCCCTGAAACCTTTGTGTTTAATCCTTACTAAAAGCACTGTTTCTGAGACCCGTGCTGCCTGAGGCTAATTTTTGATAATAGTTTTACTCTACAGAAGTAATTTGCGCACTTATCTCTGACCATCTGATCTTTTTTATTACTGTATTATTGAGAAAGCGTTTATCTGAAATTTGTTCATTATAAACAAGTAGCTTAGATGTAGTGAACTACTTTCACAATGTTTCTGTAGCTTAGCTCGCGACTTTTCTCAGAGTCGTAGCTTTAGTGCAGTGAAGCTACATTTAATGAAGATTGACTGTTAGCTTAGCACACTAGATTTTCCAAGTGACTCGCCCAACACTGGTTTGAACTATGTCTGATATGAAACAAAAAACACCTCATCCAGCACTAAATATGCAATAAATAAATAAATGTGAACACCTGGATTAAATAAGAAACAAAATCAGAAGATTGACATATCTTGCTCAGAAAGAGTAACGTTGAGCTGGGACTGAAAAAAAAATTTTATTTAAAAAAAGTATTGGCTATTATGATTCAATGTATGATTTTTATGAATGTCAAACACGTGAAAAAAAGGATTACTTATTAATATTTATATTTCTGACCTTATAACAACAACTTCTCTTGTTTTTTTATTGTAATGAAAACTTTTAAACCAGTTAATTGAGTTTCAGATCTACCGTATGCTTAAATACCGTTTCAAATAAAGATGGTTTTCGTGAGTTCTGCCTGCATGCATTTGCTACACCTGGCTCTCTCAGAGCAGACAAGCTCAAGGAATAAAATGATATTTTTAAGTTGAACTATCTGTAATTGTGTCCAAGCATCTTATGTTTTCCTCTCCTCTTCTATAAACACATGGAGATATTTAGAACCCCAAGGAGAAAAACACAGCAGGATTATATCCCGAACAGATAAGCTTGCACCTCTGATCCGATCTCAGAAACCTACAGAGGCAACAACAAAGGCCAGACTCGCAGAAAGTCTTCTTCATATTAAAAATTGGCAGTTTGTTTCGAAGGATCAATGTTCCCTTGTGTTCCTTCTGATGAGAGCCACTGGACAGCCGGGTCCATCTGAAATCTCAGCCTAATTTATTACTGAAATCTTGATGGTGAGAACATGGAGGCATTCTCCATTAATCACATCTCAGAGGAGCACGAGCAGCAATACCCCGATGTCTCCATTTTTCTCAAATGCAGAAGAGAACGAGCATTTCTTGTTCACGCTAAGCCGCTCAGAGACTCGTTCGTCTGAAGTTCAACTCTTCTCATCCATTAACTCTGAATAAAGCACCATCATTTCGATATTTGTTCATTCAGTGTTGCTTTAGCTTGAGCGAGGGAGATCTGAGCCTCCTGCCTGGCTAATCACGTTAAAACAATTCCACCTCAGCTTCAAAATCAGCTCAAAGAGTTGCAGTCAGCCTTTTATCGGATCAGAGAGAGGATAAAACTGTTGTGAATTAAATATGGACACTTAAAAAGTTGAAAGAGGTATCGTGTTAGCATTAGCGTGTGTCCTGTGTGAAGATGATTGAATGGAAAAACAACAATCTGATTGAGTCACGATACTTTAGCATATGCACCTGCATGCAATGGTGTTCTTTTTTCATTTCTTGTGTTGTGAAACAGTTAAGGTTTTGAGGAGAACAGAATCAGTGTGCTTTTATCATAGACTGTATATAACATAGACGTAGCATGTTATAAACGGGCACAGATGGGTCCAAAGAGGTGGGACATCTGATTGGCTGAAATAAAAAGTAATTAAAAATAATAAAGGTGTTCATGAAGGTCAAAACTAACAATCTGAACAAAAAAAAACATAGCAGCACCAGTGGTGGAATCATGTCTTTTTTTCAGCTCAAAAGTTGTTCAGTTTTAACAGTAACTCTTGGTTTCTATGACGCTAATATTACTTAGAGTGACATTAGCATGATGCTTGCTTGAATGAACCTAACAGAACTATTACTTCTGCATCAACTCGACAAATTGCCCTCTGACGCAGACCTCGGGCTGACCCTTCTGCGAGCTTGACGTGTACCACTCAAAAATTAACTCTGTGTAAACACTGGATAATGAAATAAAACTTTGGCGATAACCTTCCTTTGTTTTCTGTGCTGAGTTTTAGCTTCCTAGAAGTTATCAGGACCATTTTGGGTAGCATGCAGCCAATGTGCAGCAGTCGGTTAGTATTGCCAGCAAGACTCAGCAAGTCATTAGTCTAATGCTAGGAAGTAGGTCTTTACCAGTGCTGGCATTACCAGTGCAGCAAGTCATTAGCTTGTTAGTACTGTAGTTTTAAACAATACATTGTATTTTCAGCATAATTTCAACAAAATTTAGTATGTCATTAGCATGACTGCAACATAAATTAATATATAATCTGAGGATATTAGCACGACTTAGTAAAAAAAGCACATTGCTAGCAAGAATAATCAGTCCTATAGTACAATGTTATAATTAAAACAAACTTATGAACACATGATTACAACGTAAATTAGGTTGTTAACATTGCTAGAAAGTCTCAGTAAGTCATTAGCTTAACACTACACTGCAAAAAAATGAATTTTAAGCAAAGCTGAAAATGCTTAAAATTAGATAGAAAATCTTGATTTTCTTGTTTTTGGAATAATTTTCTAATTTAAACCTTTTGGGTATAGATTACTTTGCTTATTTTGAGAAAATAACACTTACATTTTCTTGAGGAGAAAAAAAAATCTTATTCTGGTCATTTATGTTCTTGAATTAAGAAAGTATGTGAAACAAGTTGCCGATTTTGCCACTGATCTTAAAACAAGAATCTTAAAACAAGAATTTTTGACTCAACATATTCTTATATCAAGAATGTTACTGATATTTTATTTTAAGAAATCAATATTAAATACTGGTTAAAAGCATGCATCTTGGAACAAGAAAAAAAATCTTAAATATAGATAAACTCTTCTTAGATCAAGCAAAAGATTCTGCTAATGGGGCGAGCAAATTTCAGTTGGTGAGAATTCTTAAAATTAGCAAAAACTTCTAGCTGGTAACATAAGCTGTTGGATCTTTAAAAAATACAAAAACTCTCAAAACAAGTTTTTCCAAGCTGTAAAAATGCATTGAAACTAGAATATTCCAACTTGTATCTAGTCACTAATGGTCTTAAAACTAGACAATCTGTCTTAAAACTAGAATGTTTTCTCTTATAGTTTTATATAGCTTATCAGAAACAAAATAAGTTGTCAGCACTGATAGATTACCGGTCAAAGCACTGACATGTGAAGCTGAAGCCTCCGGTGATGGGGTTCGAATCCAGCTCTGGTCCTTCACTGATCTTCTCCCCAGAGTTCTACTAAATGTTCTTCCTCTCTCCTATCTGAACTGTACTGTCTATAACTGCATTAATAGGCCTAAATAATGTATAATTACATTATACATTATTACATTTAATTACATTTAAAATTGTAAGCTAGAATTTCTAGTTTTAAGAACCCATATTCTACTTTAAGAACTAAAATTAAGCACAAACGTTCTTAATTTAAGGTCGTATATACTTATTTTAATACTACATTTTCTAAGTTAGTCTTAAACAAAAGAGAAAACATCCTAGTTTCAAGACAGATTGTCTAGTTTTAAGACCCCTAGAGACTAGATACAAGTTGAAATATTCTAGTTTCAGTGCAGTTTTACAACTTGTAAAGTCTTGTTTTGAGAGTTTTTGTCTATTTATCAGCTAGACTTTTTTTCTAATTTTAAGAAATCTTGCCAAGTCAAATTTGCTTACCCCATTGGCAGATTATTTTGCTTGATATAGGAAGAGTTTAACTTTATTTGAGGTTTTTTTTCTTGTTCCAAGAGTGCATTTTTTGCAGTGTAGGTTTAAAATAACAACCTATTAGCATGCCAACCTACATGAGATTATTAGCATTGCTAGCATGACTCGGCAAGTCATTAGCATTTTAGTTTGTAGCATGAATAAACACAGCATCAACATAACATCAACAGAAACTATTGCTATTAGCATGATTTCAACATGAATCCATGTCATTAGAATGATTTTAGCTCGACTTAGTAAAATAGCACAATGCTAACATGACTAAACAGTCAAAAAGTACAAAATTATAAAACAGAAACTTAATAGCATTTAGCCAACATAAATTAGGCTGTTAGCATTGCTAGCAAGTGTCAACAAGTCATTAGCTTAATGCTATAAAATAGCAAAAAATTAGCATGACAGCCAATATGAGGTAGGTCATTAGCATTGGTAGCATTAGTCCGCAAGTCATTAACATGCTAGTACAGTAACATAAAACAACACGCCATTAGTATAATGTCAGCAAAGTTGAGCACAGTTACAACAACAATTAACATGCCATTCGAATTATCCTAGCATGATGTAGCACAAGTGTAAGATGTAACTTAGAATCATCAATACTTTTACTGCTTTCAGTATTTACATTTTTTTGTATAATTTATTATGATATTAATTTCACAAACCTATTTAAACCCTTTCATTTATTTTCTTTATTATATAATTATTGTCATTTCAGATTTGTTGCCTTATTAAAATTATGATTTAAATGTGTGTCGCAATAGATGTACTGCCCCTTTAAATTTTTTGGGCGTTCGCTGGAAACACCCATTTAAACTCCATTTTGAGAGTCATTGAGAAAACAGCCAAACACTGTTCTGACCCATCTGGTTGCTGTGACGTGTTCAGAGGAATTTAAGTTGACAAGGCATTTGGCAAGTGTCCATCAACATTTAGCATGCATAGTTTGCACAAGTTCTACAATAAAAGTCCATGATGTGTTATAATAAGAATAAATGTGTGACGCCTTTAGTCCATGGTGCCCAGTGGGTGCTCACCCAGTTTAGTTTGTGCTATTATTATTATTATTATTATTATTATTATTATTATTATGTATCTATTAGTTCCTCAGTTTGAGAACATGCACCCCTTGTTGAGTCAACGGAAAGATTCCAAGCATTCCAGAACAGACTACAGAATTTAAAAAGTGCTGGATTACACATTGAATGAGTTGAAATGTGTTTGACATATGCGGACTGAAGAAGACACCAGATTTCATCTACACAAAAGCAATGCAACCCTTGCTCTTTTATTCCCTCTTGAAAGCAGAGCACAGCAACACTTACTAAATTATAAATTTTTAAAAGGTAATTAATGTATTGTTAAACACCCATACTTTTAAAGGAATCTCATTTAATGCAGTCTGAGGCTGAGATTTGCGAGGGAGGTATAATCTTTAAATGTTTAGCCATTCACATGAAGTTTATGCTAATTAGTCATTTAAAATGCTTTTATCCAGGGTGACATACAACGTGTTTATGAGAGTTCAGCCCCTTTGGAGTAACCCGGGGTTAAGTGCTGAGCTCAAGGGCACAGTGGTGATAGCTCAGCAGCCGTTCAGTGGAGACTGGGACCGTAAAACAACTCAAACTCATCATGAGGTTCAGGAACAACACTTTAGTTTCAGACACAAACGAAGATATTCCATTCCATCCCAAGAACCTTCTACTCCTCCAGGAGGATTTTAGTTTGAAAGAAGACTTTGTGAGAAGACTTACTCGATGTCAGTGGATGACTGTAAAAGACATCAGCTTGAACCTGTACTGATAAAGGCTGAATTATAGAAACTAACCCAAAGAGACTTGAGTGAAGATAGCCTCAGAGGTCACAGCCGCTTTTCTCTGTGGATTACAAAAAACACGAAATAGCCATTTACTCAGAAAATTGGATTTTTAAAAATTGGATCTTTAATTATACTCCCATCATCCTCACATGTGGCCATCGCTTCTGCTCCTACATCACTTCTACTTCTGCTCTAAACCAAATGCACATGTTACAAATCCAAATGTAAAACACCTGCCACTAAACTTCAAACTTCCATGCTTTCCCAAAAATAAAAAACAAAAAGGTGATGCAGCTCTTAGTTGGTTTTTGCATCTTTCATGTTAAGAACTCCATTGCAGGGTCTGTTTGAGCTGCGGTGTCTGCTTTTTGATTATAATTTGAAAATCGTTTCAGCGACTCTGAGTCGACTCTTTGTTACTTAACACAATAACTCAACACACAAAGCTCTTTCAGATTCGAAACTCAAACCTCCTCAAACCTAAAGCTGCATTTCACACCACGAGAGCTCACTCTCAAAAATCCAGAATAGTGGCTCTTTAACTCATTTTTCTTGTTTGTGCGCTTTGGTCTGACAATCTATTGTCTTTGTTGACTTCCTTTTCTTTTTTGTCAAAAACTCTGCTTGAACCTGAGCACAACTGTGAAAACCTTTTAAGACATGATGATGATTAAAGTCATTTAGAATCTAAAACATTTGAGTAGATAGATATATTGGACCCGATAGCAAGTGAAATGGGATTGGTTGTCTGACATGTCAGTGATAAACTAGTTTCTTGGACGGTTCTTAACCAATGAAAGTGCCCAAACTAGACCAATTCTTGCTACACCAAATCAGAGTCCAGATGGCCTTAAGAACTTTCATAAGAAGAACCAAACGAAATGTCTGTTGAACAACACAAACAACAATTAATTAAGACAACTCCGGGTAACTCCACAGAGCCATGACATCCTTCTACAGGTTCTGTTTATTGTGATGCGCGTTTGAAAGCGAGACTGACGGCTTTAAACCCCCGCTGACACCCGCTCCTCTCATCCGCAGTTCAGTGTGTAATAATATCTCAATAAAGAACTGATTTGTGTCACACCTGTGCTTTTACACGCCGGCAGCAAGCCGTCAAGAGACCATCGCACCTGCCCGGCACCCCTCCTCATAGAGATCTCTACGGGAATCATCCACTGTGCCTCCAGAGACTTCACACGAGGATCTCCTTTGATTACAAACAAGTCTTGCTGTGTTGGAATACTGGTTATTTGCCCAAGTAAGTTTCCGTCTTTATTTCGATTTATAGAGTCTTTAACAGAAAAACCAAGAGCTGTCTGACAGTGCAGAATCTCCCTTAAGATATTTAGCAGATATAATATTCTGACTTGCCTTCTCTGAGTCTTCCTCAACATTTAAAGTTACTGTCAAGACAAATTTTTTATTTTTTTTCATTTTCAGTGATAGTCTGTTACATATACGGTTCGTAGAGTTAAGCACTGTATTGTTTATGAGCATTATGAGCATTGTTTTGTATGGTTTACCTCTAAACAACATGTCACAGCCAAAAGTCACAAATATATATATATATATATATATATATATAGAGAGAGAGAGAGAGAGAGAGATGATATCTGTGTGCCTTTTTTGGTTGTGAACCTGAGCCAGGAGAATCTTTCCACAGCATCCCAAAAACACAAAATCTCCAGCACTTCTCTACAGAGCAAAATCACTACTGCAAAACGTTCATGCTCGAGGCATGAACACACATATGAGTTCAGCAAGTTATTAGCATTTTTCCCATCAAGTCCAGAAAAGTTTTGGTGAAAGCGAAGGAAAAAAGTAATAAAAAACTAAAACAGCTTTGTAGTTTATTGCCTACGTCATAGAGATTAAAAAGAGATCTCATCCATTTTATTGAGGTTAAATCGTAAAGTATTGAGCCAGAAAATATGAATCTTTGAAACGGCATCTCTTTCCAGTTCTAGTGCATTTCTTCTGAAATGATCCAGTGTTAAAGAAAAAAACATTCGGGGCTAAAGCACCGAATGCCCAGTCCAGGCAATGTCACTGCCTCCTACACAACATAACCTTCCTCAAATAAAAAGGGACTGGACCACGAACAAACAGCAGAGCGACGAGCTCTCTGTAAAGCATCTTCAGTGTTCAGAACATTTATGCACACCTAAATCATCCAGAAAAGTTGTCCTAAAGCTTGTTCCTCTACACACATCATCCCTTACACCCTAAACTACACAGAAGCTGTCTTCCAAAATGCTTTGAGGTGGTGAAAAGTGCACTAATGTGATATAACGTGATTTAACAAGAGCACCACAGAACCGCAGCATGAGACTCCAGCACAACCTTCATAAACCCAGCACATTAAATTGTTTAAATTCAATAAGCATACACTTGTAAACGCGGCCAGGCCTCAGGGAGCGCTCTGTTGATCAATATTACTGCACACTTCCCACTCTATCAATTTAGTGTCTGCTAAGGGTTCATTATCCACTCTAATACCGAGGCTTAATTTAAAGAGGAAAATGAGGAATATATTAAGAGTCCCTTCGCCCAAAGGTATTTATTAATTTCACACAACAGCACACATTCAGCACCAGCGCATTCCCATGCAGATGAGAGAGCTAATACGGAGAAATAAAGGTGCAATTTATCCCAAGTGGAGCTTAAACAGGTCAACGCTCACGTTAGATCAACTTTTGAATTTGGTGCAATTAAAGTACCAGCTCACCCAAAACTTTAGATCATCTGCAGAGCACAAATGACCTTTCTCCAAGTCCTGTCCCCTTAGATACGGTTGCTAAGACAGACATGGAGCGACAGGGGAGGATGTCAAAGACGGGCCACACAATGTTTCAGATAGCAGGATCTGAGAGAACCAGATTTCATCAAGTCTGAAACAAGAGAATCAATAAAGGAGAGGGAAAAATAATGTGTCATAGCTAATCTAAGGGTGTTTTCCCACCTGACTTGTTTAGTTTGATTAAATCGAACTAGAGCTCTCTTTTCCTTTTAAGTCAGTTTGTCCGGGTGAGTGAGAAAGCAGCCACTCATGGAGCTCATGTTTGTGGTGAGAACATAATCTAACAATCTGATAACCGCTCTGAACTAAAAACTAATAAAGAGCACAAAAAATAATTTTTGAATGAACGGCACTTTACTCTCTTGTGCATGGCATTATTTATGAGATCATATGCGTCTGTTTACAAAGCAACGATTGTCATGGATAGCTCGTGGACAAAAATGGAGTATTGAGGAGCTGCCTACTGTTCTTGATGTGTACTGCTCTGATGATAATATTTCTTCTCAGTCGTCCAAACCCCACAAGAACACTGCAATTCTCTCAGAGTTCAGCAAGCAGCTCTGAGAAATAGTTTTAATATAGCATGTAGTATTTTTATTTACTTTATGTATCTAACATGTCTCCTAAACACAACGTAAAGCATTTATATTCTAGACAAATTTAAACAAAAGTGGAGTGCATCACATTGTTGCTCGCTGGTTTTCATATCTTTTTATATTCCTCATTCTGAACTGTCGTGTGATGCTCTTTGCCTTTTCAAGTACACAAAACATAGTTTTGTTTACGATTTCGAGCATCATTTTCAGCGTGTACCGTTAGTGTTGAATGACAACACATTAGCACCAGTGGAGTAATTCAGTTTCCTGGGCACCATCATGTCACAGAACCTTCACTGAACCTACAGTATAGCGCCCACATTGACTACATCGCAAAGAAGGCCCAGCAAAAGCTGTACCAGCTGAAGAAGTTCAACCTCCACAGACGCTGCTGACCTAGTTCTACTCAGCAGTCATCGAGTCTATTCTCAGCTCCTCCATCACTGTTTGGTTTAGCTCAGCATCCGAATCAGACATCCGGAGACTACAGAGGACAGTTCTGACTGCTGAAAAGATCATTGGAGCTTCACTACCTTCCCTTCAATAACTGTACGTCTCCGGAATGAGAAAGAGGGCTCTCAAAATCACTCTGGATGCTGGTCACCCAGAAAACCACCTCTTCCAGCTCTTACCCTCCGGCCAGCGCTTCAGAGCCCCAAACACCAGGACAGCCCGGCACAAACAGAGCTTCTTCCCCATAACTTTCCCCAACAACACTCTCATATATTTCCTCTAAGTATGGCACTAAGCAACAGGAATCTTTGCACACTTCCAGTCACTTTTACGTTACGCTTTGGTCTGCACATTACCTCCAAAGCAAATCTCTTAAGCACCTTGATGTAGTTACAGTCTTATTACTTTAAATTTTACTACCTCTACTAGTATATTCTGTTGACTTGTAAACTAGCAATTTACTTATAGAACCTGTGTTTCTGTATTTTGCAATGTTAGTGTGTCTTTTTGTACCAACACTGGAGAATACCCATGTGCCACAACAAATTCCGTGTGTGTGTTGCATATTTGGCAATAGAGCTTTTTTATTCTAATTAACAGAATTGACGCAGTAAAAGATGTCAAGGGTCACAATCTAACGGCGAAGTCTGACCATTTTGAACCTGTTGTCCCGGTAGGTCTACTGGTGATCTTTCCTCCTTTGTTTACTTTCGTGTAAAGATTCATTCTAACCAATCAAAAAGCAATTGAGGAGATACATATAATGGTGTATGTGACCAATGAGAGGCCAGTATGATGTCACATTCATTCTGTTCATCCAGTAAATTTGCTCACATTTCACTGTGATTCGAAGATGAGTGAAAGGACCCATAACATCAGGTATCATCATTCCATTGCACACTGTATACATCACGGTTCACTACTGACTTTAATGAGGAGCGATGAAAACTCCAGAAGTGCTTAGAGTGCTCTTTGTAATTATGCAAATGAAGGCGCATCTTTGATGAGGCGGAGTTTATTGCTGTGATCCAGACAGGTGTTTCTTCCTTCACATCGGTCTCACACTCACTCTGAGGATTTCAGTCAGACATATGATGAGGGATCAACACTCTGTGTCATTTATTCCAAGTTCAGAGAGTGAACGATACACTGCTGCTCAACAATCTGGCCTCAATCGCTGGGAATTCAGGACACATGTTCTTCTAATCATACTCTGTTCCTGAGGAGAAGCTTTTTGGGGGGGGAGAAAACTAAGAATCGATTGGAGTACAAGTTTCTCTTTTTAATATTGTGAAATCTAGAAAGAAAACCTGACCATGAAGGCTAAACATAGAATTTTTTTGGAGTGTGCACTAAAGACAGTTTCCAAACCAAACAGGTGTACTTTTATAGAGCTCCAGCCAATCAACAACGATTCCCTGCCCCTTCAAGAGAGACTAGGCTTAAGACTCCATTCTTCTTTCCCTTCACCTAACTAATGTTGTTTTAGTCTAGTCTAATCTTAGTTTTTTAGTCTTTAGTTTGATCACGTATTTAGATTTTCTTACAGTAAAAAAGCAAGCAGAAAAGCTAACGGTTTGAACATCTTAGACCTATGCTAAAAACATTAGCATGCCACAAACATGCAAATAAAGGTGTTTATTTATGTAATAAATATTTATTGCCTTTCTTTACAAGCGCTATTTAGTAAAGAGTTCTTTTTTATAATATTATTATGAAACTTCATTAAAAACCATTTGAGTGAGAAGCATCTTACTATACATTCAGACTGCACACTGTGAGAGTTTGGCATAGATTAAAATTTGCATTTTTGAGCTTATACAGCAAACTCTCATTAGCGTTGACGAGTTGATGCCTTTGTAAATTGTTTGCTCGTTTATTTTCAGCATCGCTATTGGAAGTTATTTACCAGACCTCAGATACTCTATAAGAGAGAAATACAGTCTGATCTGAGTTGGAAACATTGTTAGGCTCTGAAAAACCCTGCTGTTTGGAAAGCACGAGAAGTGCTGCACTGCAGTGGGTTTCCAGCAGATTCGCTTCATGATACCCCAAGATCTACATGATCCTAGCTGTGATGTTTATGATGGGATGAACATGCATAAAGTCATGAGGTTATGAGATCAAGCTCGTGGAAGGGGAATAACAGCATTTATTGATCGCTGGATGCATGAAAAATCTATCCTTGACTGTAAGATGTAAGATTTGCAGTTTAGGCTGCCATTCAACATCTTGGTCCACTATAAAAAAGGTTCAAATACTTCTCACATCTTGCGTGTTATTCTGTGAGGTTTTATAGTTAACAAACAGCGAGTTAAACCCTGCAGTGTCCTGATCACGGTATTCATGAAGAAGAGAGTCCGAATTCTGTAGCTTCAGGCGAAAACTGCACCACCTGAACTCGAACTCACTACATGTGATTCTGTGTGTATTTTTATGTGTTGATCCCTTAAAACAGGTACACTGACAAAAAAAAAAGAAAAAAGTTGCAAATAACTAAAACAAGATGACTTTTTTTCATCTCGACAAAAGTTTTTAAAAGTTAAAATATATCCGGATACAGGTCGCCCAACTCAACCACTGCGCCACTTTTCCACCAAGTTATATTTACTCAAAGATAGCATGCAATTTTTACTTATAATATTTTGTGCTTCAGTTCCTTATACTGCAAGATCAGATGACAAAAATTACAAATCTTAATTAGCTGTAGCTATTTAAATAAAATACATTTTACCTATATATTTTAAGCTTGCAACAGAATAATCAATAGCAAATATTTCTTGAGATTGCTTACATTAAATTCCCTTGATCGAGGTTTTTATGTAAATCAAAAAAGTAATTTTGGGAACGCTGGGATTTGCTTCGCTGGGGAACACAGCTATGGTACGTGATCTGAACAAACACTCATTAAGTAGAATAAATAGAACAACCAGTTTGTCTTAATAACATAGGTAGCATATGTAAATGTAATTACTTTATAGTACTTTTTATGTATTGAGAACAAGGGTGTGCTTTACAAAACAGTGCAAGTTAATTTTTTGAATGCAGAAGATCACTGCACTCTTACTTACCTTCAGAAGGGAGAATTTATCCCATACACTGTCTCTGAATCTCCTGGTTGTGCTCCTGAATACAAGTCATGTACGCTCAGTTTCTCCCACTGCCATTGTTTGTTGGCACACAGAAAATCCACCCATTTGCAACAAATAACTTGGCTTTTTCTTAATCAACAGGCTATCCCAAAATTCACAGCGAGTTTTTGCACATTTTTCAAATCCACAATGAGCTCCTCCTATTTGGAAGCCCAGAACTCCACTCTGCTGCAGAGGCTTTTGTTGAATTACAATTATTAATTCATTAGTTCATTTTTAAAAATCTGCAAAGATTTTAGAAGTCAAATAAAGTCAGGTTTGTTTGTTTGTTTGTTTGTTTAGTGCTTAAGCCTTGACAGCATCTTGTGCCATTTCATAGCTATTCAAAGCATTATAACCTCACACAAATATTTACATATGTACATGCGAGTAAGCATAGTCCAACTTCAATTCCGTTTCATGGTAACAGTTTTTTTTTTGTAGTGTTTTTTCCCATATTAGTTTCTTTCAGGTTCATTAAAAATGTCTCGATCAAACAACATCTCCTCATGCCATCATATATTGGACAATCCACCAGTATGAGCTTTACTGATAGCCGTTGTTGACAGTGTTCACATTGTGGCGGTTTGCTCTTTTTAGTAAAAAACTATGGGTCAGTCTGGTGTGCCCTGAACGGCACCTTGTGAAAAGAATATGATGTTTTCGTGTTAAGGGTGCATTCATTTTTACCCCAACCACAGGATTTAATTCATACAGTTTAGGTTTTATTGAAAAGCCATCTTCAAACAGCCAAGCATACATGGCTGAGCAGAGTCTCTCTCAAAAAATGCCTCTCTTACTGTGATCATACACAGATAAGAAAACACACTGGGAAAGCCTTCCAATCAGATTCATTCCAGTGTGCTCAGGTGAGCGATTGTGAACAACTCTCCCTAAGAGTGGTCGTAAATACCAGGGGGTTGGAGATGAACGAAACTAATCTAAACCACAAAAAAAAAAGTTCTAAAAAATGTAAGTCAAACATCTCTAAAACACATTACCACAAAAGCTGCTTGTCCTCCTGACCAGAGGAGGCAGAAGAATGAAACGCTGGTGATTTGGAGCTAGACTGGGACTCGCCCTGCGGTTATTATGCAGATGAGGCTTGCGGCGGAGCATATTGTACAGATGCGGCAGCTGCCTGTGCAGATGGCTGCTGTACGGCTCCATCAGCACACAGCGATTGTCTCCACTCTGATTGTTTTTCCGAGACACAAACGCAGCGAATTACGAAAGAGAAACCAAGAGACAAGTGCAAATTGATACACACGAGGCCGCGGCGCACAGACACCCGCTCATCTACACATACAACAAAATGGCGGCGTCAGTCAAGTATACACAGAGTAACGCACGCTGACATCTGCCCAACCCTGCTGCTGGATTGCTCATGGAGAGAGAGTAAAGGGAAGAGAAGAAAGAGGGGGGCAGAGAGAGAAGAGGGAGAGAGGAGAAAAAAGTGAGAAGAGAGAGCGAGACAGAGAGAACAGAGAGAGAGAGAGAGAGAAGGGAGAGAGGAAAAGAGAGAGCAAGAAGAGAGAGAGACATAAGAGAAGAGGGGAGAGGGATGGAGAAGAGAGCGAGAGAGATAGAGAAGAGAGTGAGAGAAGAGAGAGAGTGAAAGAGGGGGAAGGGAGCAAGAAGAGAGGGAGAACAAGAGAGAAGAGAAGGGAGAGAGAAAGGTGAAGAAAGAGCAAGAAGAAAGGGCGAGGGGATAGTGGGTGAGAAAGAAATGGTTTAAGATGGAAGCAAATGTAGGTGTTTTTTGTTGTTCTGTGTCTCTTTTTTTAATTGTAACTAATTGTTCTGATAAGGATGTTATTTCTAATGTGTCCTGTGTGTGTTCTGAGTTCTTTTTTCTGATATCTTGCAATCTTATAATCCTTCACCCAGAAGTACCCGGCTTGTTAAATAATAGTTTAGTCAGAGTTAGATATAGAAGAGGTTGATCAAGCGAGGAGTTGTCCGTGGTTTTTTTTTCTTCTTCTTTAGAATATTTAGCAAATTGACCAGTAGGTGGTGGTTAAGCACCTTAACATTGGTTTGCCAAACCATCATTAAACAGAAGAGGAAGAAGAAGAAAAAGTGAGGAGTGTACCACCCACTTGGTTTCGCCCAATTGCTACAATTTTTGTATTGAAGTATTGAAAAAAAAGGTGTCTTTCACTGATGTTCAGTGTTCCCAGCGATGGGTTGCGGCAGGGAAGGGCATCCGCTGCGTAAAACATATGCCAGAGAGTTGGCGGTTCATTCCGCTGTGGCGACCCCGAAAGGGAAGAAAGCCGACATGAAGATTAATGAATGAATGAATGAATGGTGTTCAGTGTTAAACCTTGGACTTGCAACTTTCTTACGTCAAGATCATTATTTTGCCGCAATAAGCCAAACATAGAGAAATTTCTGAGGTTTGTTGGGGTACTTGTGTTGTATGGAACTTTTTCCATAATAAGAACCAGTTGTTCTGAAAGTATTTGGTTCTAAATAGCACTTTTGGAGACTCAAGTTAAATTGCATCAAAAGAAAAGTTATAAAGAAGCAGTCTATAGATTTCTATTCCAGGATGTAGTCTCTCTCAAGAACCAGAACAATCTCAAGCTAACTAACCTACCAAAGTTGTTGATAGAAATGAGTGTATCATTCAGTTAATCTTATGATCTTTAAAGTCCACACTGGCTCCCAGAAATCGCATATAGCACCACATACAGGGTCCCATCTTGTGGCTGGGGCCCTAAAAGGTTTAGTTTGGTGGGTTAACTGAGGAGATCGGACCGATTTCTGAGTCCGAACATGTCTCGGACCACAGAGGAAACAAATACAAAGACAAATAATATGAACTCTGCAGCAGCTTGTGATTAATCAAACACAGAAAATAGGGGTATTATTTCTAATTAATTGCTAACCTTATTTTAAAGGCACAATTTGAAAAGTACATAATTATGCTTTTAGTAAACTTAAGGTACAACATGCTGCATGATATTTTTTTATTTTTAGTCATGACATTTTTTTTATTACACAAACAAAAATCTATTTTTTATATGTAAACCCTCCTTAAATTGTTGGCATAAATAAATAAAATAGTAGTTTTTAAAAATCATATCTTGAAATTATGCCGCATTTAGAGATACAAGAAGGTTCCAATATGTTCCATGTATATTGTTTGTGCCATGTATATTGAGAGGTTCAGTGTCAGTACCCTGATAGAGTCCCGATGGAGCGGCCGCAGGTTTTATACTGTGCCATTTTTTTATATTGTTTGTATTTTATATTGGAAAAAAAAAATTGGTCTTTTAATTTTTCCCTCAAACGTTTTCAATAAAAGCTCAAGACACATTCCTTGTTTTCTGATTAAAATAAAAAGCAATACCTCAGAGCCTGTTGTCCACAGGACTCTAGAAACAGCGCGCATGCGCAGTGCCTCTGCCTCTCCGAGCGCGGTGTTCCATAAAAACGGTTCCTCGTGAAGAAGTGCGCCATTGGTTGAAATGGTCATGAATATTAATAGCACTTCGGTGAGGGGCGCGGCTTTTGTCCATGAGCTTCAGCGAGTCAACGGCGTGAAAAGTTGTTTCTACGACCGAATTGTATGTCGAGGATTTAAAGATAAAAACAACAGAGCTATTGGCTATAGGCGTCCACAATATGAGGTTTGAATGTTTGTTTTGCGATGTTATTTTTATCGTTTGTCTGTGTTATGTTGTTGTTGTGTTGCAAGCTGTAATGTGAGTGATCTAATGAACGAGCACACTATTGTTGTTCCAATAAAGCTTTTTCTAACGTTTTGGAGTGTTGTGATGTACATTTTGGTGGAAATCTATCTTCATTCATGCTGAAAATAAAACCACGAGTTGGTTATTTTATTGTGCTAAATAAACTGCTTGTTTCAATGGAATTTAGCAGTACAGATAACGAACATCATCATTCCAGCTTAAAGCCAAACAAATGGGTTAATTCATTTAGTTTAGAGTTGTTTTGCAAGGTGAGCTTCTTGTTTTTAATTCATCTCTTCTATTAGATTTCACATGTAGAAAACAAGGAAAGGACACTTTTCCCGCGAATTTTCGAGGACAAAGTTCATCCTCCAGTCCTTGCGAAGTCAGCGGCGGAGAGGCTTTCAGTCACCGCATGAAGCGTTTCTTCTTAACACTTTCTTCACAAACGCTCGAACAACGCGCGTCTCGTTTTCAGGTGCGCACATCACCTGCGCACATCCGCGTTATCATTCGCGCCGCAACATATGACGTCCCCGCTCACACGTTTGACATAATTTCCTGCGTCCCAATCGGCGCACTATTCACAGTTAAAAAAAACTATTCACACTTTTAAGGGTTCGAAATGAGAATTAGTGCGTCCTACACCTTAGAATACATAAAACGTGTCCGAGCGGGTCCCGGATGAAATCTACCTCCGGTTAGATCATGAAGGGTAGATCGATGAACGCTCAACCGGCGGATATTACCCACAATCCCCTGCGCTCGGGCGCAAAGAGTTTTGTCTGGGACACAATCAAAAGAGCTTTTCTTGTAATCATTTTTAAAGAAGAAGCTCAGAAATAATAATATCAATATAGAAAAAGATTTATCTATTATTAGAATATTTTAATGAAGGAGTAGAACGCAGGAGTTAAGTTCTTGCACACGTCGATCGTAATCACGTGATCTCAACTACTCAAGTCACATGACGTTTTAGTGTGTCCCACCCAGATCAAGCTCACTTTCGTCTCACTCATAAAAAAATAGTATGCTAATATTTTTTGCATAAGTTTAAGGTGTTTTACATTCAAATTATTAGCCTTTTGGCTAGCACCCTATTATGGAGAATGAAAATCCTCTCTCTCTTTTCCCCATCTATCTTTCCCATTTCTCTCTTTCTTTATTCACTTTAACCTCTTGCTCTCTTTCCCTCCCCTTTTCTGTTCTTGTTTTTTCTCTCTTTCCCCTCTCTTTTTCGTCCTCCTCTCCCAGCAAACATTGGTCGGACGTCCACGTGGAGAGCACGTCCAGATCTGGTCGAAACCGGACGGTCCACGAGAATCCAAACTTGTCCGAATTTGGAACGAGTGTGACGTGGAGCTCACATCCAAAAAGAGTCCTGGATGGATGCTCCAAACTTAAAAAGCAAATAATATAAATGTTTATGCCTGCAGGTGTCTGGGGCTTTGTGTACTGCTATTATTTTATGTTTTACGATAATGGTATATCCCAGCAAATGTTGATCCGTCTTCAACGTGGAAAGCACGGCCAGATCCAGTCAGAACCAGACGATTCACAGGAGTTCAAATCAACAACAACAAAAAAACCTGCTGCTTCAGAAAATGTATTTAAAATGCTTTACTTTAAATGTGTTTCTGGAGCTGTATTAATAGCAATTTTTTTTATAGTTTATGTGATTTTAAACTGCACTTGTGTAACACAAATTAATCTAATTAAAACTTCTTCAGAGTCTGTAGCTGGAACACGAGTCGAGCGCCGGGATGAAGTCACTTTTACTTCAGACGGTTTAATAACTCACATAATCTGGTGAGTATGGTGCCACAGTGTACTTGTATATCAACATAATAACACTTTGTGAGTGTTTTGGTGTTTTTGTAAAAATACAGAACGCATTTGTGGAACAGCGAAAAGGGTTTAGAGTGCCGTTAGCCGCCAAAGGCCTACTTTAGCTCGTCATCTAACATTATATAAACTTCCTTTTAAATCCAAAAATGTAGTGGCACAATTTTCCAGTCATTCACTCTTTTTTTTTAACATTATCGTATCCTTAATTAACGTAATTATGATTTCATGAAAATTGTTCTTTTCTCTTCGCAACAGATCATGTGTGCTACAAACGCTTGGAAACAATCGGAGGATCATTTTCTCTCGAATCATTGAGAGTCGCTCAATGTATTTTACAGGAGTTTTTAATAAAAATATATTTCTAAACTATTTTGGGTTTTTTGTCAAGTCATTTAGGAGGATTTACAGGGAAGATGTGATTTGGAAGTGTGATGTACGTTCAGATCTGGTGTTTTTGAACATTTTTCAGCCTTATAAATTAGTGTGTTTCATAACATTACTGGATGTGTGTGTGTGTGTGTTGTTTTGATATTTATGATTATTTAAAGGCTTTAGGTTTGATTTGTAAAGCAAAACTTTCTCATGTTCAAAAATTGTCCAAGAAAGATGTGAAAAAGACACGCAGCAGTGAGGTGGGATTCACCAGCAGAATTGCCATTTTGCACTTGGATTGAGAGAAAGGAGAGAGAGAGAGAGAGAGAGTGGAAGAGGAATGAGAGAGAGAGAACTTAGAAAAAACCTCTTTGTCTTGGTTTTCTGTACTTTTTCTTGCAGAATATCCGAGTTTGTGAGATCTCTGCTTCAGACGTTGATCCACGTTCTGCTGGTGGAACCGGTTGGCGTGTGTAAATGTTTCCATGTAATCTCTGCCCTCTCCTCTCACAACGCTCCTGCTCTGCATCGGACGTGTCAAACACAGCAAAGTCGAGTGTAAAAACAAGTAGCAAGCAAACACAACACCGACCCATCTGACCCTTGACCCCTGCAGATCATCCAGACAAACCACCGTGAGCGAGCAAGAGAGAGAGAGAATATCAGTGATGTGAGGTCAAGGGCAGGTGTGCGGGTGAACAGATAGAGGCAGATTTCTCTTCGCTGAGATGTAAAATAACCCAATGAAGTTTAATCAATGAATTTCTCTCCCTCTCTTCCAAACATTATTAATTTACACGAGCTGCAGAGCGAAGGTGTTTTCAGAAAGAGAGAGAGAGGGAGCAAGAGAGATAGCGGAGAGAGAGAGAGGAGAGAAAAGTTAGGAGCTGGAGAGAGGAATAAAAAGTGAAGAAGGGGGGAAGGAGAGGGAGACAGAGATTGAAAAAGGAATGAGAGAAAAAAAGAGAGCATGATAGAGTGAAAGAGGAATGAGGAAAAAGGAGAGAGAGAAAAAAGAGAGAGTAGAAAAGAAAGGAGAAAAAAGAGAGAGAGAAAGAGGAAAGAGAGAGAGTGGGAGAAGGGGAGTAAAAAAGGAAGGAAAGAATGGAGAGGAAGAGTGAAAGAGGAATGAGAGAAAGGAGAGGGAGAAAGGGGTAAGGAGAGAAAGGAGATAGAGATAAAACAAAGTAAACTATTGTTTTTAAATGAAAAATAAAAATGTTATTTAATAAACATCAATGATGTGATGCATAGAATATAATTAATGAATCACTTTAAATATACATATATACATTACTGCTAAAAACAAATATTCATATAAACAAAATAAACATTTACGTTTACATAAAAAACTAAAAGAGGTAAATTCATAAAATTTATCAAAACGTAAATATAAATAACTAATAAATAACTAATTTTGAACATATTGTATACAAAGAACATTAAATAAATGAAATAAGCTAACAAAACATTACAAACAAATACATCTAATATAATGTTTAAAAAGTAATTGCATATATTAATGACAAAATGTAAATAAAATATATCAAATAAAGTGAAGTCAAATTGAGCAGTTGGCCATATCTGGAATGACCTATACCCAGGGAATGATTGCTCTGCATGTAACCCATCCCAGTGTACACACACAGCAGTGAACAAACATCATGAACACACACCCGGAGCAGTGGGCAGCCATGGCTAAGGCACCCAAGGAGCAGTTGGGAATTGGTACCTTGCTCAAAGGCATCACAGCTGTGGTTGTTGAAGATGGGAGAGCAAGTGTTTCATCACTCACACCACCTTCAACTCGGTGGATCTGGGGATTGAACCGGTGACCTTCTGATTACAAGATTATAATCTCCTTATCAACCAGACCACAACTGCCCTCAATCAATCAATTAAGTTTTTGTATAGCTATTTTTTAGCAGTTGCTTTCAAAGCAGCTTCACAAAGTCCAAGTGAGGATCAGGTAGAGTAAACAGGAGTTCCCTCTGTGAGGCCCCTGGGGGCCTCGCTGACTGAGGCAGGTGCTAGTCACCTCCCCAGCATAAAGAATATACAAACTTAAGATCCATCGACGACCAGTCAGTCAGCACATGAAAAAAAAAGACAAAACAGAAACAAACAAACAAAAAAAAAGGTTAGAAAATGGTAACAGACAACAAACAGGTGATCAACATCAGCTGCAGAAAGATAAATAATGAGGATAGGGTAGATAGGCACATTGTTTTTTTCCAAAGTTTGTATGTATATAGTGCTCAGATATCATCCCTGTTTGGACAAATACCAGGAGCCAATTATTCGAATGCTAGATTAAACAGATATGCTTTTAATTTAGTTTTGAAATCTGTGAGCTTAGCTGAGCTCCGGACAACATCCGGGAGTTTATTCCAGAGCTTCGGGGCTCTAAATGAGAACGCTCTTCACCCTCTGGTGGATTTACTAATCTCCAGAATAATCAATAGTCCTGCATCTTGGGATCGAAGAGAGCAAGTGGAATATATTGTGATGGGAGACTGCTCAGGTAGAACGGAGCAGAGCCATTCATTGCCTTAAAGGCAAAAGAGCAGTATCTTATAGTCAATGGGATAGTGTACAGGAAGCCAATGAAGAGAGCACTAAACCGGTGTAATGTGATCATATTTCTTTGTTCTTGTGAGAACTCTAGCTGCTGCGTTCTGGACTAACTGTAGTTTTTGTAGCGTGGCGGCCGAACAGCCGGCTAACAGAGCATTACAATAATCCATTCTGGAGGTCATGAAAGCATGAACTCATTTTTTTGCATCTAAGATAGACAGCATGTTCTGAACTTTAGCAATGTTCCTGAGGTGAAAGAAGGCGGTCTTAACATAAGATATATGGCTCTTAAACGTCAGTTCAATATCTATAATAACGCCAAGATTGTTAACTGTAGTTTTAGCTGCAGTAGCCCTGTTGTTGATGTTGTATAAGAACTATACAAATTTTAATAACAAATGAAAGCAGCCTGAGTAAATAAAAAATCTAACAGATATTAATATGTTATTATTAATATTATTATTATTATCTCTGAGCCAAACTAGTTCTGCGTTCAGGAAGAAGTGCCACACAACTACATTTTTAAATTAAATGTTATTTTTGCAATAAACACAAGTGTTTATTAGTCAACGGTAAGACACAGGTGTGCCCGTTAGGACTAATTTCAGTACATTGTTGTTGTTGTTGTTGTATATATTAGTAAGTATTGTTGTTATTGAATAAAAACAGAAGCTAAACTAATGAAAAAAACATTTAATTAAATATCATCAACTAATAACTAAATTAAAATAGATTGATGAATAAATATACAATTAAACTAATAATTCAAAAATATAAAGTAACTCCTTATTTTCAAAACAAATGGATAAAAAAACAAATTGAATAAAACACCAACTTAGCCTAAACATTGAAATGTTCGCTTTAGAGATAAGAAACTAAACAATATGATAGATATTAAAAAGTATGAGCGAACGAGAGAGAAAAGGGGGGGGGGTGCAGGTTTCCCACAGCTGCGGCACTCCATCAGCTCTTTAAAGCTTCTCCTCTGGGACATACACTCCTCCTCAATCTGACATCTACACCGCTCCTCATATGCTCCAATTTGGTCAATACGGTCACACTGCTGCTGCGTTACAACACATTAACCAGACGCTCCCCAAACACAGGGTTATATCTGATCAAAGGAGACGGCTCTCTCTCTCTCTCAAATGTAATATTCTTGAAATATAAAGTTTATATCTATTACATTTTTCACTAATTCTCTCTGTTTGGTCTGCTCTCAAAGACAAAGCTTTGGTTTCTCTCTGAAAAACAAAATCTGTTGAAAAGACCTTTCAATTTGATGAGAAAGTCGATTAAACTCTAAAAAAGTTAGATTCTCCGCCATTAGGGCAGACAATAAACATCCTACCGTTTGGCCCGATTCAGCCATGTTTTGAGGCCTCTAAAATAAACCAGGAGCCAATTGAGAATAGATGGATGGATGGATGGATGGATGGATAGATAGGGAAGAGAGAGAAAAGAAGGGGAAGAGAGAGAGAAAGTGAGAGAGATGAACAGAGAGAGAGAGAGAGAGAGATGGAAAGACAGATTGATTCTGGCTGGTTACCGAATTTCAATCTTTTTTTGCACCCAAACACATCTCTGCGCCCTCCTTGGTCCTCCACCTGCTGAAGGCCCAGTTTAGCAGCATGTAATCCGCCTCCACTCATTAATTGCTCGGGGCAGGCGCGTGTTCAGTCAGCAGTGGCGCTTCAGAAAGCTGTCAATTAACACGTCATTTCCAGGCCGCTCCGCCTCCGAGCGCTTGTTTACATTTGATTAAAGCCTGTCTGTTTAAGTGCTAGATCCAATAAAGGCGGTGAAATGGCTGAGAAGGATTAGCGTCTCAAGCACAAAGCCAGTCCCCCAAGTGCTCTTTGACTCCTCTGTTGTCGCGGTTACAGGGGGCCGACCCGAACGGAGGGGCCCCTGGTCACCAGGGCATTGTTAGCGCTGTCAAAGTGGCCTGAGTAGAATGGCTGATTATGCAGCTACACCCAGTGCAGCTAACAGGCAGCGGATTTGAATTTCTAACGCAGCAGATGTTCGCCAGGCCCCTGGCGCACAATCGTATGCTAATCTCCCAGTGTTTCCCCTCACAGCCCGGCCCCTGAGAGCCGCGCGGATCACTCTGTCAAACTCATAATTGGCCATTATTGATATTAATTAACATTTTTCGTACCGTGTCCCCATTTGGTGACCTGGTCTGTGTTGGTAAATCTAGTTAGCGTGGGCTCTTAGAGGCGTAGACCCCATCAAAAGCCATTTATCAGAAAGGAACACAGGCCAATTAGCGCGGCATGGAGACAGTCGTCTTGATTCGCCGCTGACGTCTTTTTGATCGCCATTATAAATTGCTAATAGTCTGCGTGGGGGAGGAAACCCAAGCCAAATGATATTTCCAACAAAGTCACCACTTCAATCAAACTAATGAGGCTCAATCGCAGGCCTGTGTTCTCCCTGACAAAACAACACTCAGAGAAGAGCTAAAATCGCCTTCTATTGAGTCCCCCGACCCATTATTCTGCAATAAGGGCCGACGCTTAAAGTTTTTATCGCCGCGGATCAAGAGATCATAATAGGAGCATATTGACTGATATTTTTCTGCCGCTGTGCCCTAGGGACACTCTGCAGCAGGAAAATATATCAGAAGCCTATCATCAGTGCTGGGATCTCCGCTCTAAAATCAATAGTGAAGCATAGAGCGCTGGAGTTTTCGCAGCACCTTGCCGTCATTTAAACGAGACTGCGCCGGCACCCCTCGGGGGAGCGCGTAACTTAGCAACCACTCCGATTCTGCCATTAGGTGTAAAGTAGAGCGTGATGCCATTGTTGTTTCCACAGCCTTTTGTTGCAGATATTGATGTGTCTGTAGCTCCGGTCAGCGTCTCATCTCATATGGAGGCACAGCAGGAACACAGGAACATGAACAGCGGATTAGCCTGTTAGGATACAGTTGGTGCAAATATTAATCCAAATCATCAGTGAAAGATGTTAATCTGCAAAATACAGCTCTCTCGAAAGCTTCTGTGTGGCTGCTCTGGCCTAGCAATATGGCTGACTTGTCAACTCACAACTGATCAGGTGCCTCATACAGCACCTATCACCTTCTCTAAACCACCCTTAATAGACAATGCTATCTGAAATATGAGTGGTCAAATAAAATGGAAGTCATCAGTTATCCAGTTCCCTGATTAGCTACCATTTGAAGCCTTTCAAACAATGGGGCGGCTCCGTCTTTAAACTTGGGGAACTTCTTTTCTTAGTTAAACACATTTATATATTAAAGCTGTGTTAGTCATTCATCTCCTTATTAACCAGACCATTAAACCCCATCAGTGAGCAGGGAGCAGCTGTTGATTGGGTGCAGCTCTACAAAACTACACCTGATTGGTTGCAGGCACGGATGGGAAAGAAGGAGTAGTGTGAACTGTGAAAAATAGAGCTACTAAGCTTTTAGGCCAGATAAGTATTTTATGAATTAACACTTATTGAGGGAGAGGGGCGCTCTCCAGATCCAAAGACCGATGTAATAAATTCTGCCCGGTGGCCCTGGGACCGGATTGATGACGTTCTGGGAACAGTTAAACCATTGTCTGGGACATTGTTACAGATACTATTATGGGAATAATAATCAAATAACCTCAGGGATGTTAAAATAAAGGCCTAATAACAGAAAGATTGTCTGGGACATTGTCAAAGTACTATTCAGGGAATAGTCATTAAGTCTGGGACGTTAAATAAAATGATCATCAAAACACTTTTTGGGGAATAGTGAAATAATTATATTATTGGGCAATTAGTATTCACCCTAACTTTTCTGGTAATAGTTAAAGGAACGTCAGGAACGTTAAAGCCTAAAACTATGGGGGCATGGTCAAGAAATACTATTCGGGCAATAATAAAATATTAAAAAAATAAAATAAAAATACAAAAAATAACTGGACCTGAAACCGGGCATGGGGAGAGACCTCTGTTTCTCTGAATGAAAGAGCTCCTTCGCTAAAATTCAAATTTCACTGAGGCCAGGGCCAACCAGGACGACAGAGAGTGAAAGAATCATTTTTAGAGAACACGGAACACAAGCTCAAGGAGCTGGTGAGACGCTATTTACATTTCTTTCTGATGCTTGGAGTTTAGTTGATTGGCTTGAGGTGCCATTGTGAATCACTGGATGAAAACTTCGAAGCTAAGCATAAATTATAATATTTTAAGTCGACCCGTTGTGAGACGCACTCATTTGGAGAGTTAATTGTGAGTAGCATGAAAAGTAATTTGATTGAGTAAGATTATAAAAAAGCAGACTCTGTGCCGCATGTTAAATATAAAGGGGTACCCATGGGGGATACCACAAAATGCATATAAAACTATAAAGGAAAAAAGACAAAGCTTCATATAAGCTAGATACAAAATGCATTAATGAAAAAGGTCCGGAACCAATCAACCATCTTAAAATGATAAGAGATTAACATAGTTTAAATGGAAAATTAAACAATGAAAGAGACAATGCAAAAAAAACTTTTGCGAAACTTATGAGTAACAGACAAATGGAAAATGCGACATTTTTCAAGCTAGAGTTTAATGTTGCAAAAAGCGGAGAAAATTTAAAAAGAGGGCAACGCATTGGCTTTATTACAAAAATTAAGATATTGATTAAGGGGTAGTGGCAGCATATGTCTTCCTATACACTGCAGCAGAGCACTCAGCATATCTCAGTAATATCCTCTGGATGATTTCTGTAGCAGCTACAAAAGCTGTGGTGCAGATAGTTAAGCTGATGAGAATGTGCAGTGGATCAGTTGAAGATAGATCTGAATTCCTGCAGAGAAATTGTATAATTGTGAAAATGTTGATTATTTCAAGCATTTTGAGGAATGAAAACCTGTTGAATGTGTTTTAAGTTACCTTTTCTAATGGAGAAGGAGACAGTGAATAATTTGTGTGCATGAACGTGTGTGTGAAAAGTTGGAGAAGTGAGAATGTGTTGGATAATGGATGAAGATGTACAATGTTGGTGGACATGTTGGCTGTGTTTGTGCAGATTGAAGGAAACAGAGGCTGATTTGATAGAATGAGAAAAGCAACTAGAATGTTGATAAATGATGGGAAATCATATGTGTGTGTGTGTGTGTGCGTGCGTGGGTGCGTGCGTGTGTGTGTGTGTGTGTGTGTGTGTCTGTCTGTCAGCAACGAACTTAGCATATGAGAAGAGACTCGAATGTTTGAATGTGTGAGAAATTCTAGACAAAATACAGACTGAGACTGATAAGTTCAGCCCGCATTTACACTCTCTCTTAGAAGAGAAAGAAACACACAGGACATCACAAATTGATTATAGAACGTAGATAAAAAATGAAGCACTGCAAAGTGAAATTGATTATTGAGATACATTTTCAAATGTACAAAATGAATTTTAATGAAGTTAAATTACTTAAAAATTAAACCTGAACTTACAATCCAAATTGTAACAGAATAGGCAATTGTATTGTGTGGCTCTGGAGACTCTTGAATTGGCTTGGTTAAATTGATAGAAATGTTTAAATGTGTTAAATCACAGATGTTCAACATAAAGTAAAAATGTCCAGAACTGATAAAAATAACAAGATTAATAATAGATTAAAAATGCAGACTGTAAAATAATTTCAACAAATGTCCAAACGATTCAATTAAATGGACAAATGAAGCCGAAAAAACTTTCATTTAAAGCAAACTTTAGCTGAAACAACAGTACTAGCTTAGCTGGATTACCTAAAACTTTTTTCAAACTGTTGACAGTAAAAGAGCTTGTACCACATGCTGTCAATATTATTGTTGCAAACAAAAATGATCTTATCGCCTGCAAGACGTTTATCTTGTATGACTGCATGAATGTCACAGCCACATTTAACCATTGAAAGATGCACCATTTTGAATCCAGCAACACTAAAACCGGTTGAAGACGATGGCAAATCTCATAATTGGATAAATGAAACTCATCCGGTCTACAAAACCACGACCTGACCTAACTGATCAACAATTAAACGGAGGCAACACCATCTATGTTGATGGTTCTGCACAAATCAATAGCAAGAGGAAAAACTACGCAGGGTTTGCTGTAGTTACAGCCACTAAAATTTTGGTTGCCAAACCACTTTCAAGATGTGTGATCTTGAAAGTGTTGACTAATTCATCAAACTGAAATGAATTAGTCATATCAGCTGTTGACTAATTCATCAAACAGCTGAATTAGTGGCATTAACTGAAGCAAGCAAAATTGCCCATGCCATGCCTCAACGGAAGGGATGGTGGCACTACTAAACAAGTTTTATACGACGTAGGGATTTAATCTTTACTCAAAAAAAATTGTGGACAATGTCTCTAATGTACTAGGCATAATTCTCAAGGAAACTTAAGGTCAAAGAGAGAGAAAATTATCAATTTCAAGCCATTCATACTGATTTCATTGAGCTTTCAATAGTACAGAGCTATAAGTACTGTTTAGTCATTATTGATGCATTTTCAAAATGGGTTGATCTGTTTCCATGCAAGCATCCAGATACATTAACAATGGTAAAGCATTGTAAAAATGTAAAAGAATTTTACCAACACATGGTATACTAGAAGTGATCACAAGTGACAATGGGACACATTTTGTAAATCAAACATCCTGCTCTCCCCGCAAACTGGACAGGAATTTGTGACCCTGTTTTGTCACTGATCACACTTTTATTTTGTCAGTTGAAACTGATAATTCAATTTCTGGTAAAAACAACAGAAAGAAAAGACAAGCCGATTTTGCTAAACATGATCCTGTTTGGGTAGCTAATGTAGCAGCTAAATTTAAACATTGGTCTTCTAGTAAAAAGGTAGTATTAGCTCTATTTCCTTGGATAAGGGTAGGATTTTTTTTAGAATTGAAACAATTAACTACCGATTCAAATCTTTTGTCAACATGTCCGTTGCTATTCACCAAGAAATCTCAGATCTAAGAATGATGGTGCTCCAAAACCGATGTGGATGTTTATAAAAAAGAGCTGGAAAACTGTGCTAATTCAAATTGCTTTAGTTTACTTGTGATCTTGATTTTTACTTGTGTACTCACATTGATTCTGAAAGCTTCCTGATCAACCAAATGACGTTTGATGTGAACGTGCTGATGTATGAGTATTTGCTTTATATTGATAAATAGGAGGGAAATTTCAGAAGAAATATATAAATTTAAGTTATAATTGCGTTAGAACCTCATATATCCCAATTAATCCTTGTTTTCTCATTGATGACGCTAAATAGTGTTTCTGTGAAATCGTTCTTTGTCTTCTAACAGCCACTGATATCACTTGCGTAATGTAAACAACCTCTGTACTGGCCGGACTGTGTGAAATGACAGAACATCTTGTATAAACTCAAAAACATGTGAACATGATCGTGTTCTGCTTATGTAAGTGCATTCCTTATCTCTTCTCCAAGCTTGAATAAAAAGAGTGAGGCAGGGCAGTACCAGTGAGGAAAGAATGGCAGCAGCTGTTTGTTGAGAGTTAGCTTTGTGTAAGTGCTGTCCCAGCCTTCACAAACAAAGAGTATTCCAATTCTGTCTCTGGTGTGTTTTATATGATGTGTTCTACATGTGTTTAATGGAAATTTCCTTGACAGTTAAAATGTTACTTTTTGGAGCTTACATGTTAAATTTTTTCAAAATGTTTATCTTCTCAGAGTTCAAATGTTGCATCTTTATGAAAGTCTGTTAAAAATGTTATATTTTGTAGCTGAAATGTTACTCTGTTAGTTTGAGTGTGCGAGCATGACATCAGTGTGCTACAGTCTGCAGCGAGGACGCTCTCCATCTGCCACCGTCGAATCGAAGAGCTGCAAACTCTCATATCAGCCTCTTCAACATTTCACGTCCAAAATAGCTTCGTTTAGATTTATTTCGAAGCCATTAGTAGTGGAACAATGCAGCTTAAATGTAACTCAGATGTAACTCATATGTAACTAAGTAAAAGTACAGAAACTTCACTAAATATTTACTCGAGTGGAAGTACACAATTTTAAAAGTACTTAAAAAGTACTAGTTACCCTAAAATGTGCTCAAGTAAAAGTAACTAGCTACTACCTACCCCTATTGTTATTAAACACACAAATGTAATGCTTCTTTATTTACACAGTAACATTTCATTCCTGTTTTGTGGGACGGAGCTGGGCCAAATAAAAATGGCTGAGTGTGAAGGGCCTTTCAGAATCCTGAATAAATCTCTCAGATTAATCAAATTATTGAGCTGAGAGAAGGGATCAGCGATCAGGGAAGGACTTCTACTTTATTCTCTATGTACCCCTTCGAAGAGTCTTCAGTTCGAGCCTGAAGCAGCGGCCCGCTCCCGGCCCAAGTCATTGTGTGCTGTGTTCATCAGTGAGTGCCCGGTGTCTGCAGCTCCTTGAGTGTGATGCTTCTTCTCCCGTGAGACGCTCTCACCGGGCCCAATTACAACTTTCATCATCAATCATCAGCGTTATTTATTCAGAGAAATGAATTTCTAATTAATAACTGATGAGCATTATGGCCTCGAAGACTGTAAAGCTATTAATTATCCCAGGCCGAGGGGAATTCTGGATGAAGCACTTCCTGCCGGATCTACTTCTCTGTTACCACAGCGATTGTTTTCCTCCCGCCGGAGCTGGTGTTTAGCAGGAGCCTGCTGAAGGGTTATCGAGCTCATTATTCAGCTCTGATGAGGCTGTGCGTTCAGACTCGGTTCACACTGATAACGCATCCAGATGTGCTCTGATCCTGTTCAATTCGACTTCTGTACATCTTCCGTCCGCTCTCGTCTTGTTCTCGTCGCTGCTACAATGCATTCTCAAGGGGAGTCAGGCGCCTGCTTTCCTGCTACACAACGTCTGTGTTTTTATAAATATTACTTTGTTTCAGCTTAAATATTTAGATTATTAATTTTTATCAAAAAAATAAGAAATGTATTAAATGAAAGGCTTTTTATTGTCAAAAAAAAGATAAAATAAAAGGTACAGAAAATGGATTAAATTAAAAGTAGTTAAAATAATTAATAATTTTCTCTTCTCTCATTCCTTTTTAAGCAGAAAAAATATTTTTAAACATGTCTTCATATCTCCCCATCTCTCTCTCTCTCTCTCTCACTCTCTTTCTCTTCATATCTCTCACCACATTATCACTCTCTCTTTATCTCTCTGTCTCTCTCTCTCTCTCTCTCTCTTAACCCCTGGGCTGAACCACGCAGGCTCATGGACTCTTGTTGTTTTCTTCGCTGCTAAATAAGGCGTTTTGTGAGTGCAGTGCTAGCGCTGCGCCGCTCGTAATGTTTTATTTTCAGCTCCACTTTTATATTTCCCCCCAGACGGAGATGCTGGTGCCGGAGTGTGTTTGTGTGTGAGAGCGGTGTGTGTAAGTCATCATTACTGCTGAGCTGGGCATGGCCGGCTGCTCGCGCTGATGAACTGAGACCACAACACTCTCTCCTCAATGCTGCGCTCGTTTCACCTCTGATACGATCTGTTATCCACAAGGCCGGCGCTCAGGTACCACCGATCCCTCCGCCTTATAAAGCAGCCCCTTCTCCAGCAAAGCATCGCTGCTGCCCTTGACACCTAATGTGGCAGCACAAAGAGCCATCTTCTCTGTCAGAACGAGCTCAGCAGACACAATAGAGGCCAGAAAACATCGGCGGTTATTGTGCGCTGAACAGTCCCGTGGGATGCTGAGGAATGGGGGCCTATCGCTCTGAACACGCTCAAGTGTTCATCCAGAGATTAAAGAAGCAGTTCCACAGACAGGTTTTGCTCGCTAGGTTTTTCTCCTCGTATTCACCTTCACATTGCTGAGAAACGGACATCTACTTTATTCTGTTTCTGCAAGTTTCATAATACTTTTTAAGACCTTTTAAAATCAAAACTTTCTAAAACATAGACACAAAATCCCTGTACCTTTCGTTCATTTACTAACTAAAATGACTCAAATGAAAAAACGAAAAAAAATGCCTGTAACAGAAAGCTGATTGGCTATTGCATGTTGGTCTTAATTATTATCGTAATACAGCAAATAATAATTGGAGGAGTGAAAACTATGGATCAACCAAGAAGCAACAAAAATAGTATTCAGACAAGCTTTACATGGATATCAGAAAAATAAGAGCTATAAAAAATATTTAATACCTAGAATGGGGAATTTAAATCATTTTAAAAATTGGATTTTAAATTGTAGCCCTTTTAAGAATTTTTAAGAGCCAACATAAACCCTGTGTTCATGGAAGTCAAATTATACAGATATTTATGGATTTGAGTAAAATCACATTTTATGAGAATGGTAAAAATCAGGGGGTAGTAACCTTTCACTCAACAAACTCTGCAACTCACCCCAATGGCAGCCTTCTCTCAGCTCAACTCAGACTTAGAAAACTCTTTTAAAAAGCTGCATTAGAGAAAACTTTATGATAAACGAAACTCTTTTTAAATCCTCCCGGACGAGCCCCCAAACTTCTTATACAAAATATGTCTTTTTAACATAACAACAACTCTTAAAAAAAGGAAAATGTGGTTTCACCTCAGCAAGCAAACATTTACACAAGATCATGGTGCCAACACACCTACCTCAACCTTCACCAGAGAAAAAGAGTCTCAAAAACACACACAAGAGATGTCGAGGTTTGATGAAGAGCCACAAACCTCTTTAATTCCTGCATTTAGACAGCGAAAGCAGTCGAGCATCCCTTCAATTTCCTCATTGTTTCAATTCAGCACAATTTCTGCGCATTTGACTCAAGCAGATTTGTTATTCAGCATATCTTCATCTCATCCTGGGATTGTGCTCCAAACGGAGATGGATGGAGTCACGCGCAGAGATTTTTAATGTTCTCTTGAACAAACTTAATAAATGTGTGAATGGAATACGAGTCGTAGTGAACTGGGTCTCGTTCAGACGCAGACATCACCAGGGCCTATGGAGCCTAACTCGGATCAGCAGAATGAAATAAAGATAACTTGATGTTAGGGCTTCGCTCTTTATGGTGGGTTAATCGATAGTAGACTAGAACAGACGTGTTTGACTAAAGTCTTTGTAAGTCGTTAAGTGAAAAAAAAATCCACAGGAAGAGAGTTTTTCTTTTATGAAATATTAGCCAGAGCTGTACATTTATTTTAATTACTAATTTTTATTTCATGTTGTGTTTTTGAAGCCGGTACTAAAACAGATTCTTCTTTGAATGTTTAATTTGAAGGCAGCAGTTATAATCGTCTATAAGCAGTGTTTTGTGTTAGGTTATTTTCCACCACAATTTTTATCCGTTAGTGTTATATCATATAAATGCTGTATGTTTCCTTTGAGATTTGAAATGCTTTTGTTTCTGATTCATTTGAAGTCGCATGTTTGCATGATTAATTCTTCTAAAACTTTTTCTTTAGAGGCCATGCACCTCTCATAATATACGTTTCTCATATTTTGAAGATACCTATTGTAACCATTGGTTACCCAAATTTTGAAACCGGAGCACCCGGAGAAAACCCACGCGATCACGGGGAGAACATGCAAACTCCACACAGAAATGCCACCTGCCCCAGCCGAGCCAAGAACCAGCGACCTTCTTGCTGTGAGACGACCGTGCTACCCACTGCGCCACCGTGACACTCAAAACCAATTTCTGTCCATTTAAGTAATTAAATTAATGTAATTAAATCAAGCAAACATTAACTATTGGGTTTAGTAAGAGAATAGAAAATATTTAGGCAAGGCTTTTTCTGTCCTGACACTAAATAACTTTTTTTCTGCAACATGCAAAACAAAAGATGACATGCAAAGTTAAAGAGCACTGCTTTTCTTTTTACAAAGTCACTGATGTGATGTAGCTACATAGCATCTAGCGAACCCTTCATTGGATCGAACTCACCCAGAGCCTGGCTCTGTGGAGTCCTAGTTGTGTTTCATTCTTTGCAAGTTTTGGTAAATAAAGTTATTTTCTTTCCCTCTGGCCATCCTGCATGGGTTTCTTCTACAAATCCTCGACACCACATAGACGTCAAGCCTGACCTGTGCCCCGTCTCTTTCAGCCAGAGAGAGAGGGAGTGTGCTCATGACTATAAAGCTTTCCCTTTTTAAAAATCATCACTCTTTGGTATTCCCGGCACTCCGGCTGCTTTCTAAACACACAAATATATTTTCCACATCGAGACAGGTTGAGAATTTAATGACAAGTGTCCCTCACTCAAACGCGCATCATCTGCATGTAAATATGTGGAAAGTTGCTTAAGCTATAATTAAAGCATCATCTCTCAAAGTTCAACTTGGAAATAATTCGCCCCTGCTCTTTCCCGGGAGCAGTTTATGCTTGATCCTTGTTGCCTCTGACCAAGACCGGGCAGAGACCAGTTGAGTGGTGCCTAAATGTTAGAAAGGGGTACATGAAATATTTTAATATGGTGGTGATGATGATGTTAGCTGTTTAGTCAAAGCTGACCTTCAGGTACTTTATGGATTTGTCATCTCCATGCATTCCTGTCCTCGACAGCTTTTTTTTAGTTTTTGCAATCGTGTTACTGATATCAGCTGCTTTTGTGTCCAATCATATTTTTCTCTTCTTCGTCTTCTCCACTCACTAACTTTGCCCGGGCGGCATCAAAGTTTCCAGCGAGTTAGCTTGCATGACATGACAAAAAATATATTTAACCTCAAGAGGGATTTGTTTTCTTTCATTGCTGCCCAGGGTATCGGTAATGGTCTCATAGAGTTCTAAAGCTTCCATTTTTCCTTCTCTCCACCTTCTTAATTAACTTTTGCATCCAAATGTTGTTACCGAGATGACATTTTCATTCATTAGTCTCGTTTTCTTCGCAATTCTTCTGTCCTTGCTTTTCTAGATCTTATCTAATCCTTGCATTGCAATCGGAGTTACATTTTGCCTCCTAACTTCTGGTCCGAATTCACAATTTTTATCAATTTTGGAAGGAAGCCAAGAAGATACAATTTTGGACAGACTTGATCTGTACATTGTTGAGTTGATTTTATCTATTGCTTCAGTGTTGGTGATAAAATGCTCTCCTGACACTTCAATTTTGAACCAGTCTTGAGACTAACGGTTACTGTTTGACAAGAACCACCTAAAAAAAGTATGATATGTAGTATGATTTTTTTCAAAACTCAAAGTAAAAAAAACTGAAAATTATGATATATTATATTTTGTTATATAATATTTCCAACTTATTTAACCCAGCATGCTAATAATGATCAACATCAGTTGTTGAAATTGTGTTTTCCTGCTAAATTATGTCACATAACGCTCGGTGAGCTATATATCATCGTTTAAAGACGCAGCCAGGCCTTCACGTCCATACAGCACTCGCATTAAGAGGAAATGTTTTTTATTTCTACACATTGTTATTATGTGAAGTAGATATGAGTGAACCCTGAAGCTGTTTTAAAGATTTATATTTAGAGCTTGGTATTTAAAAAAAACACAAAACACACACACTGCTTCTGGGCGGGCTCTTGATTGCAACTTGATGCAACTTGTCCAAACACTCGACATCTTAAATTTACATTTATGCATCTGGCAGACATTTTTGTCTAAAGCACTTACAGAAGGGGAGAGACTATGCAATTTGTTACACAGTCAAAGTTTAAACCATAGTAGGAAGAAAATAAAGACCGAGATAGTAGGTGTTCCCTGAAGAGAAGATTAGACTTTGATCGTGCAACATTTTGCATATTGTCTCTCCCCTAATGTTATTTGCTTTGGACAAAAGCGTCTGCCAAATGCATAAATGTAAATGTAAGATCTATTGTCTCTGCACTGGCTTCCTGTTAGTTTTAGAGGGGATTTTAAGATTTTAGTTTTTAAAACAATCTTGTGATCTTTTACAATTGTATAAACCAACAAGATCCCTGCAATCAGAGGGCCACCTTCTCCTTAATGTGCAGAGGAGTAAATTCAAGCAGTTTGGTGAGCGGTCGTTTAGTGTAGCTGGGCTTAGACTCTGCAACAAACTTCCATTACAAAATGAGAACTATTTCCAGCGCATCACTTTATAAATAAGCTGAAAACCCATCTTTTCAGGGAAGCTGGTGTATTTCTGTATTGCTTTCCTTCCTGTTTCTTGTTTCTTTATGTTTATGTACTTTAAATTCGTTTTTTTTTTTTATTAAAGGAAAGCACTTTGGGCTAACTGTCAAGTTATGTATAAGTGTTATACATATAAAGTTTTTATTGATTTCTGCATGGTCATGTGACCTCTGAAAGCTACCCACCAAACAAGTAGCCATAAATACGTTCATATCATGTCCATATGATGTTTTTTTCTTCAGAACTAGTTAAATTGACACCCTGTTAACGTTTACGGCTCAGGGGGTAGTGTGACCCAACATCAACTACCTCACAGACTGGTTCTGGTGGTTTACTGACAAACCTTTTCCATTCTATTCAAAAGCACCAGAATCAATCATCTCCTTCATCTGATCGTGGTATTCTCTGATAATTCCTTGCTTTCGAATACCTGTGGGTTTCTTCCATTGACACGCGGGATGTAGTCCAAAAGTATAATCTCGTTTGATTTAAGCCCTGCAGTGTTCATTTTATTCAGATTTATACATGAACATGTTTATGTAAATGTATAAACGCACACAAGCTGTATTTCAGGCTCAGTCCATTATAGTGAAGGAATCAATGGCAGCAATCTCACCAAAGACATTTCGTAAAATCTATCTGCAATCATTCAGGCTGAAGCGATGGCAGTTTGTCACGGGTAGAATCGAGGAGTAAAGGATAAAAAAAGATAATTGTGTGTCGTCCAGTGAGCTGTTTCTCTCGCTCTCTCGCGCTCACACACAGGCCGGTGAAAGATAGAGCACTTAATGTTCCCTTTTATTTTCCAGCGTGTGTCACCGCTCGCTCAGATTTATACCATGATGCAGCAATTTCAGCCAAACAGATGGATAATAGTGTCACCAGGGAAGAGAGAGAGCCTTGCTCGTCGAGTTGAGTTTAAAGAGGAAACGATCCCCTGAGGAAGCTTGTGAAGTGGCTTCAGTGAATGATTATTATGTTAATTTTACTTTGTGTTTCTCTGCACGATTTGCTGAAGAATTATTCTAGATTACAACTCTGAGATTACAAGCAGGGCTTCGGTTTAGAAGCACTGCTTTGAGATGAGGGCAACTAGACATGGGGAGAAACATCTCAGCAATTCTTCTCCTTAAATCAGCTAGCATCATGAACATGCAGAGAATATGTCACATTGTGTTGTAAGGTTTTAATTAGCCATAACCTTATTTTCTAAGTCTAACCCATGAAGGCCATCACACTGAGATTCATATTTGGTTTGAAGGTTCGTGTGCTAACACAAATCAAGACAAATCAATAAGTGCTGAAATGGGAACAACATTGGGACAAAAATCAAACAGGTTTTACCCCTGACAAATCAATTTCAGTTTTTTTTAAGGAGGCAAAATCTTATGGTCGACCAATAAAATCAGTTTTTATTTTGGTACTGGAACATAAATGCACAACTAGATAGTGCTCATTGCAAATATTTGTTGCAAAAACCAAAGAAGAAGAAAGGGGAAAAAAGCCATGAAGAAGACAGAATTGACAGAGGAACTAGTGAAGGGACTACTGAAGGAGTTACTGAAGGAACTATAGAAGAAACTACTGAAGACACTGCCATAGGAACTGCTGAAGTAACTGTTGGAGGAGCTGCTGAAAGAACTAATCAGTTTGTAAGCAAACTTTAGTGGATATTCTGATTGACTGACAACAAGCTGTCAAGCATTCAAGCTTATTTGTAATGCAAATTTGTTAACAAAATGTGTATGACACACCTGTACAACTTGTAAATCACACCTTATAAAAAAATCTTTCAAATTACATCCAAAAAATGTATATGTACTAACGCTGACCAATAATCTGAGACCATGCTCAAAGTTGTTTACTGTGCTGCTTTATTCAAAGTGTTTGTAAAGTCAAATAAGGTTATTTTGAGATCCTTAATTAGTGCCCAATCAGTTCCTTACTAGACAATTTAGATGTAAAAGGAAATAACTCTCCTGACATCTAAGTTTAAGGGAGAGACCCAGACCCTGAAGATCCATGGAGCAGCAGTGGTTTCTTTTCGATTGTGTGCTTATGGGTTTCTCTCTACAGAATTAAACGCAATGATTGTTGCTAGATAGAGGGAGTTTTGTGTAATGGCATCCTAACAGCACTACAGTCCACCCGTTGAACCCCCCCTCCCCTGTTATTTCTCCACCCGCTCCTCCATAAGCACCCCTGATTTATAGCTCTCTTTATGATGGAGAGGAAAATGATTCTCCGCAGGTATATATCAGTGTAGCGGAGGAAATTGAACGCAGATATCATTTTGTCAGATGGTTAATGCTCTTCCCCCTGTCACATTCGACGACGGCCATTTTCTGAATCCTGCCGAGGTAAGAAGACAATTAACACTGACAGAAGCAGAATGAATGAGGCCGTAAACACCGGCGCTGAGAGAGGGAGGGATGCTAGCACTTCGAACACTCAGAGCCAATCACATCGACCTTTATCCTGTGAAACAGGTTTGATCAGAAGTGTTGTGAAACACCCACTGACCCTCAACTGGGGTTTTAAGGGTTAAACGGCTCATAGATTCAAGCTGGATGGCCTCTCCTCACTCACAGAGAGCTGTGTAATTAGCATAATTATAGAGCAGTGAGCCAATCAGAGGCTCAGCTGAGCTGGTTTGTCGTTCCATCGATTTCCAATGGAGTTGCAGATAAAAACCAAACTGGTCGTAAAACATGCGGTTTGGTATTATGGGATGGATCTGGTGTGAGGGCTGAGTGGTACGAAGGTCAGGCAGTATTTTAACTTGTGCAGAGAGAGAGAGAATGAGATGCTTCACCTCCTCTTCCTCTCTGAAAATATTATTATTAATAACAACGACAGCTCAGTGACTATTTTAGATGTGCTATTATGATACAACGACTAATTGTGTTTATAGTTTCATGTTTTTCATTTCTATTCTTGATTTTACTATGTTTTAGTCACTTTGTTGTAGCTTAAAGAATGTTAAATTGTATCCAAATAAAGTTATACAAATAAAAAAAAAAACTTAGGATCCGCCATGTTGTAATGAACCAAAGCAAAATGTTGGCACCTGCATTTATACATGATTTCTGTAGGTTACATGAAGTTAAATTTTAAAAATTTGAAGACCTTTTAAGTCGGTTCAGAATCAAATTTAAGACCTCTGTCATAACATCAAAACACATACAGAACTCTTTTTCTAACCATTACTTTTATGCTGTTGAGCATTTATGAAGGTTTTTACACTCTGGCAACTCTATCCATGGGTTTTAAAAAGTTGAATTTATACTGGCAACCCTAGCGGTCTGTTTTTTTTATTAATCTTTAGAAGAATGCACTCAATGTTTGACAACCTAAACCATGACTTCTAAGTTTTTAAGCATTTATACACACTTTCTTATTCTCTGGCATTTTTTTATATTATTTTTGTAGCATTTAGCAGTATTTTCTCAATCTCTGGCAATCCTATCCCTCATTTTTATATTATTTTGTAGCATTTAGGAGTATTTTCTCAATTTCTGGCAACCCTAACCCTTAATGTTGCACTATTTAGAAGCACATAGGGACATTTTCTCAAACTCTGGCAACCATAACCCTCGTTTTGAAAGTTTTTTGTACCGTTTAGGAGCATTTTCTCAATCTCTGGAAACCCCAAGCAGCATAATAAAATCAGATGAGCTTTACATGAACATCAGAGAAATAAGAGCGAGAACAATTTATTAACACCTAGAACAGTGAATTTAGTTTTTTTTTTTTTTTGCTCTTTTAAATGTTTTTTTTACTTTTTAGGACCTCATGGAAACCCTTTTATAAAAATGCTATTGCATTCTTTAGAACTTTTATTTCACACCAGCATAACCGAGACACACTGTTGCTGAGCAGTAGGTCACAGAACACACACACTCACCTGTCAGAAGTCACTTGGAGAAATGTGAGCTTAGTTTATAGAGATATAAAAGAGGTTGATTTTTGATCAGATATCACTACTATGTTTTTCGCTCGAGATGTGATGACATCTGAAGAGGTGATTTAAACTGTACTTGTGTTTAAATCAACATCTTTCTGGCTCCCCGTGACCTTTAGGTGAAGCGAATCCACCCTGTAACCTTCATCCGCTGGCATTTGAGGATCACGAAGCCTAAAGCTAATGGCAGAATTCAGCAGCTCATCTCTAATGTGATTTTAATGCATCCCTCGCAGTGATGATTCAGCTCAAGGTGAACTGCCTCTAATAATGGCGCTTTGGTGACCTTTGTGTTCATTATGGTTCTTGTTCTTCTCTTGTGGAGGACAATATTATTGACTGGGTTCAAATATTAGGTGTTTAATACAAAAAAAGGTTGAACAATGCATTGCAGTATTTGACTCAAATTTGGAGTAAAACAAGTCGAAGAACCAAAAAAAAACAACCATAAAATTAATTCAAATTCAATGATAGAAAAGACACTTGTTTTAAAACTCATCCTAAATTTTTTTTTAAACTGGCTTATGATTGTTGACATTTTATATTTTAGGACCTTGATTTTACATTTCTCGTCTGACTAAATGTATCTTGTTTTAATATATTTATCTCTGTTCTTCATGTACTTTTGTTGTATGGTTTTACTTTTGCTCTCTGTTCAGAGCTTTAGGAAGCCAGCTTGAAAAGCATTTTATAAAATAAATTATTGTTATTAGCTTGGAGAAAAGTTACTTTTAAAAGAAATATATTACAATACTTAGTTACTCCCTAAAAAAGTTAACTAATTACGTTACTTAGTTCTTTTTTAGTTATATTTTAAGTCATGCGTTACATTTTTCTTATCTGTGTGAAAACTGGTCTTTTTCAGACATTGCAAGTGTTTTTTGACAGAGATTTGCAACATTAACAACTTTTATAACCATCACCTTCATTTACTTTTATACAGCCATGTATAAAATAATAATAAACAATTATTCACTCATAACTTGGGAATTTTCTCCAAAGTTTTCTTTAAGTCTTTCACCATTTCCACATATGTATTGTCCAAAAACATAGTAAATGTTCTGTGATCAGGCATCACACTCTTCATCTGTTTTCCTGACACTGATATTTTGCTGATGATATTACAAAATGAAGGTGCTTCCACAATTGATATCGGCTACAGCTCCTCGACAATAAATGCAGCAACCAATTTGTTGAGTTCAGTGAAAATTATCGTTTTACTCAATAAACTTGTACCAAGCTTTAGTTGTTTAGCTTGAGGTGGGCTGAAGAAATCATCCGACGCTCTCTCAACTAGCTCTGTTGTGCTGTGCTTTTCGCATGCAGATGTTTTTTTTTTTTTGAGGTGGTGTTTGCCTCCTGCACATTATCTACATTTCACAACAAGCCTCTTCCCTTTTCCTCGACAAGTTTAAAATGCTGTGAATACTTCCATCTCAGAAATGAACTGGATCCTGCCAGCTCACGTTTCGGACTCTGTAGCCTACCATGTGTAAATTTAAAAAGTAATGCGTTACTTTATTAGGTACTTTAAAAAGTACCATTATTATGTAACTCACGTTACTTGTAATGCGTTACCTTTAACCTATATTGGAGTCAACCTCCAGGGGATGATACCTGGTCTTTATATTTAACCAGATACACCCGGCCTGAAAGAGGATGTTGCATTCATTAGAGCAACAGCGAAGCCGAAACCTGCTTTCCCTTCAGGATTCGTTACAGAAAGTTTTGGATATTGCAGTTCCAACTGCGGTATCAACTCCCATCGACTCAAGAAAAAAAACGTATTTTAAACTAATATAGTGTTCACTGCAGCTGTGAGGGGTAAATGTTTTGCTTTATTGGTTTGTTTCTGTTGTATTAAATACTTTGACTTGAAGGGGGATGCTTGAGTGACAGCCGTTAAGCAGTGGTAACCAGGATGGACTTTGATTTCTCCACTTCTCACTTTTGCACTTCTCACTTCTTTGCTCATTTTTCACTGCCTGATGCCTGATGGTAAATTTCTGCATCAAATCCAGTGGAATGTCTTCTGAACAGAAGTAGAAACAAGCACAGATCGCTCCTGAATGAATGCTATAAATGCTCTACTCACTTGCTTCGTGGTGAATTCCACCTTTCCATACATTGTTTAACCCCTTCAGAGTTTTAACCTATTTTTGAGTTTTAAGAATAATAATGAAGGCACCAAGACCTAAAAAGAAAAAAAATTGGTCTAGTATCTGACAAATCTCCAAAGCTGAATATTATTTGTATAAAATAGTTTTAAATATTATTATTTCTTCATTTTTTTTTTTACATCATTATGTTCAGTGAATCCTGATTTTCCCAGTGGTGGGTTACAGCTGGAAGGGAATCTGCTGCGGAACACATACGCTGAATAAGTTGGCTGTTCATTCTGTTTAGCCAACCCCAGATAAAAGGGAATAAGCCGAAGAGAAATAGAGGGATGGATGCCTGATATTTAGTTTGCTACTTTGAATTATATTCCAACCTCATTCTAAAACTTTAATCTCTCTCTCTCTACAAACAATCTGAAAAGTTAATGTGAATAAAACTACTGAAAATCTTGCTTATTCTTCTCCGCTTGGTGTGATGTGCTGGTTTGTTTCTGTTTAGAGGAGAGAAAGTCCCTCAGATTGCATTATATAATGTCTTTCTGCCATTTGATTGGATGATGAACATCCAACTTAATGGACGATAGGCTTTAATTAAATAATTGGAGTGAAAGTCCTTAGAAGTCAAAATTAGTCTGACATGTGACATCCATTATAAATAGATGCAGGGTCAGAAAGTGTACAATTAGGTCAAACCATTTGGAGCTCAGTTCAACTAAGCAGCAATATGTGATTTATAAATAAACCCTTTAACAGCAAAAAAATGCAATTAAGAAATTATTTGTTTGTAATATTTATTTTGTTTTTAAAAACATCCCATATTCATTTTAATACTAATGACTAAAATGATTGCTATAGTTTTTGTATATTAAAAAAGTACCATAGTCATGTATGCTAATTCCGCAAAATTAGCTTTAATGCTAATTTTTTTGAAAGATTTTTTTTTATCTTCAAAAAATCTTTATGAATAGAGCCATCATTTAAAATATTTTAGGTTTCCCTTCGGCACATTATTTTTTAAAAGCTAAATAAAATACTGAGACTCAAAACCATTTGGTTTAATGGACAGCTAAAGGGGTAGAAACTGTCCAATAATGCTTCACTAATATAAGATGGTCAACTGTAACACTTCTTTGGAGCGAGTCCTCTGGTATCTGAAGATTCTGTTTTTATCTGTTGTCAGTAAAACCCAAAACTCGGAGTCCCCTCGCCTCAGATTTACACTGATATTCCATTTATTCCCTGAAAATATGGCCGATAAGAAACATAAGTGTTCCTGATATTGTGTTCTGTCATATCCAGCCGGCCAGAGATTGAAATCCTAAGAAACAATTTTCAGCCGAAATGGAGAGAGCGTGGCCTCGTGAACCCTGGAGGAAAATAACCCGGCAGAAGAGATATCTATATATCTTGATAACAGAATAAGTGGATCTGTTAAAGAGACAGGAGCATGAGCTGTGTCACTTTCACATTCAGCACCTCAGAAACCTCTTTAGGGATAGAATCTCGTTACCCTTCTCACGGCTGGGTTTTGATTGCTTCCTCTGAAAAACTTTTCCCATCCTCAATAACTGGTGAGGAGGATTCTGATGAACGTTAAAAGCTGGGCACCTTTGACTTCTGTTGGCTTTTTTTCATCCAAAGTGTCAGCGACTCTCGGTTCGTGATCAAATTATTAAAATAGAACATGAATCGTATTTAAAAATCTACTTTGTAAAGTCAAATCTTTTTCTGATTTAAAATAACAACTTGTTTAACCTTGCACTGTAAAATCATATATACTTTTTGAGAAATGTGATTTCATTTGATTGACTCAAATGTTGAGTTTACTTAAAATAGTTAAGTATTAGTAAATATTTTACATTACTAATAAAAAACCAAGCAACCACTGATTAAGATAAATAAAATAATATGTAATAGGAAACAAACATCTAAATTAGTCATTCTGTACTCTAAATTGCCTGTTAATTTTTTAAGACTACTTTACTTTTTGATTTTCATTTTGGGGTGACCTGTGCTTGTCAGGTTCTGCTCATCATAATAAACGTTATAAAAGATGTGCCATCAATTTGCCAGTGTGACTAAGTTTAAATTGTGTTTTTATAAGTAGAAACCTTCATTGAACCCTTTATAATTAGGAACCAGTTTAAAAAAAATAGTGTTTGATTGAAAGTGACACTAGTCAAGGTCGCCCTGCTTTTTAAATTGAAGTATTCTGTTTATGCAATTGCGTTATTTGCCCGCATTGTTGTTAAATCGCTCTTCATTTTATAATAAACTCTATAAAGAGTTGTAGATTTGTGTTGAGTGACCTTTATTCTTTTGGTCGCAGTAATCTTTTGGTGCAGAGTACACTTAGATGTTTAGGTCAGCATTACTTAAAATTGAATATTAACTTATACAAACTTGATACAATAATCTTATTATGATTTGATGTAACATTATTTAGTTTTACAATTGATTACAAATGACAATTGATGAGGTAAAGAGAACACTTATTTAACATATATTAGTACATTTACATCAAACATAAATAATTATTCAAATAAACACTTACTATATGCAACGAGACTTTTTTTATTTCTGTTTTATTACAATTAGTAAGTTTGTAAAAAATATGTAAAGTCAAATAAAATCAGCTTTTGTTGAAAAAGCCATCGTCTCATCTACTAACCTACAAACTAAATTTTGCTGGATTACAATTATCATTAGGTTAAACTATCATTAGGTTCATTCAAGTGTGCTCAGATGAGAGATTGTGATCTTCAACTCTTAGCAAGAGGGTTTGTAAAGAGAGGTCGTTGTGCCATAGGGTTGTGAGCTGAAGAAAACTAATTACAAACACTCAAAGTTGTTGAAAAACTGAAGTCTCAAACACATCACTGATATCGCCATATTCTGCTAATTATTTTCAACCACATTTTCTGATAATGTTTCCCAGCGATGGGTTGCGGCTGGAAGGGCATCCGCTGTGTAAAACACATGCCAGAGAGTTGGTGGTTCATTCCGCTGTGGCGACCCCGAAAGGGAAGAAAGCCGACATGAAGATGAATGAATGAATGAATGAATGATTTAAAATTGACTATAAATAGGAAGTGATATAGTTAAGGGTGTGCTGAGTGCTTGTATTTGAACCTAAGTAATTACATTCTGTTGTTTTACAAGTCTATGTATTTAAGTTACAATAAAATACATCTACCTTTAACGTTTCATGGATTTAATTTACGTTAAAGCTCATGAGTATAAAAGAGGTGCCAGTCAGCACCTGCATCGATAAAGGTGACAACAAAGGAGACAAATTGCCTGCAACACCATTATTTGATGTTAAAGTAGAGTTTAAAGAAGTAACCTGAATTTAAATGTTAAACTTACTTAACATTCATTAGTAAAAACCTAATTAATTAAATAAACCTGTAAATAATCATTAAACTTACTTAGATATTCTTCCTCAGTTTGCTTTTAATAAATAAGGCGATTAGGTTTGCCTTTTTTTTAATAAACTAAATTCCTTTTAATTTATATTATATTCACAAATCGATTCACCAACGAGAACACGGGAGATTACCTCAATGTTATTTTATTGATTTAACAGATTTTTAGTGAATATATTCTTGTAAAAAGTTGATTAATGATGAGGCGCCCATGTGCAGGTGGATCAGCCATGTGAGAGTTTGTGCTCCACATTGCTCTTATAAATTAGCAGCACTGAAACGTGCCTCTAGATTCCACTTACTTTTACAAAAGATATCTGAACAAATATGACAACGACACTCGCCGTCTGTTATTCATAACTGAACCGATAAATCAAACCGTCTTTGAAGAGCTGGAAATGTGGCTTCTGCGCATTAAGATGGATTCATATGTAATACTCAAGAAGAAAAAAAGAGAGCGTCTTAGAAATGAAACCATCTTTTTCCTGATGCTTTAAATCGATGAGAATTCAAAACACACAGAATGATTTTCCTGACAAGCGAGTGCCGCTGCACAGACATCAAAGAAAATAAATGTCATCTTGTTTGGCAGCATGATGAAGTGTGGAGTTTGACTCCGAAATGGATGGAGGGGCCGGGCTACTGAGCAATCCTCACATGCTCGATCTAGGGCAGATTTGCAGGGAAGGGTTCAAATGTCCTATTGACGGGGTGTTTTTCGGGGCCGCCGGGGGTCAGGCCAGGGCCGCTGACAGTGATGCATTGCTGTGCTCGGGGGGGGGTATCTGTAAACATGCATTATAAAATCCCAAAGACAAATGTGCAGGAGTGACCTGAGAGAAAGTGCCGGAGTGCTTCTGAGAGGGCAGTGGAGTGGATACAGGGGGAACTCTTCAAGCGTTTCAGCTTCATTTAGGGTTCTTTCAGGGTGGGGAACGTAATGTCTGTTCTGTGTCTGAGAATGGTCGCTAGCTCTACCAATCTCCCTCAGTTTTAGATTCATACAGTAACTGCTGCTCCGTTACAGAGATGCTTGCGTTGCTACGTCATAACGAAAGTTATTGTCGTGTCCATCCTGAACTCTTAATAATCTTCAGAAAACACTATTTATCCTGATCAGTGACTTTGAATCAACTCAAATGGTTGTGCTCCACAACCATTGTGCTAAATAAAATAAGGGGCTAAATAAATTAAACTTATTATTATTTTTACTATTATTGTTGCTTTGAAGTCAAGTGAGCAGAAAATCAGCCAAAATCTTATAACATCCTCACATCATTAAATCCTGATTGTGACACCATTATTTTGTTGGATTCCAATTATTAGATTTGTAAAGCAAATCGGTATAGCTTTTAAATTTAAAATCAAATCCGGTATTATTGAAAAAAAAAACATCACCAACTAAAGCGAACCATCATGGCTGACCAGTGTCTCTCCCTCTCAGGGCAGCAAATGTCTTCTTCTGGGTTCTGATCACATTTAAGATCTGCATACACACTATATGCATACACACTGGAAAACCCTTTAATTCAGATTCATTCAAATGTGCTCAGATGAGAGATTGTGAACAACAACTCTCCCCAAGAGGTATCTTAAAGAGAGGTCGTAAATACCAGGGGGTTGGGAGATAAAGAAAACTAATTACAAACAATCAAAGTTCTTGAAAAACTGGAGTCAAATGATCCCTAAAACACATTACTGAAATCACCATATTGTTCTAATTATTTTCAACCACATTTTCTGATGAGGAAACAATACTAAAACATGAAAAAAAGATCAAGTTTACATGATACAGCACCTTTAAAGGTCACAATGTTGTGTCGGCTCAAATTAGATTTAGAGTCCTTTCGTTTGGTTTCATCTCTAGCTCTGGGCTGCTTTGGAGCAGCTTCTGCATCCAGATTTGGACTGCGAACCACCTGTTGGTGAGCGCTGCGCTAGGGGCATGTTAGTAAAAGAATTTTAAAAGCCAACATTATATTTTAAAGACCACCTATTAGGTTAAAAACACAGATATGTCTAAGCAAACAAACGCTCCTCGTTTTTCTTCTATCCTTCAAAGTTTTTTTTAAACCCTCTCCTGGAAGTGAACAGGTCATGCCAGCATGGCTCAAGATGTGTACTTATTGCTTGTAGAGAGTGTTATTTTTGTTTCAGAGATGCACTCCTTTCACATGGTTAAATGACCTGACTCGAGTGAAATAGCCTGTTTAGAGTACTCCGCTTCACCCTGACAGGCGTTAAAACAGCGTCCATTTTCATTAGCTAGCCTATCTTAGCTTGTGATCATTTTATTTTGGCTCATTGATCATTCCGGACAGTATTAGATAATGGGAGTGACAGAGCAGCTTGGCTGAGCTTGATTACTTGACCTTCTTCATTTAAAACAAGAGACCATTGACTCTGGCCCTTGACACAAGCGTGTACCCAAGGATATGCTTTCTTTTGGATTTATAAAAACCAAGCAGGATATTCGACTGGGGAGAAGTTGGTTTTGATATTTAAGAGCTTCGCAACATTTGTTCTCAAAACAAAAGAATGACATTCACTCTCAAAAAAGCATTTCATTTATACTCTGTAGACAGTAGTATTTTAATCCTTTTATTATAATCCTCTAACCAGAACAACATCCAGTTTTGAATCCAGAAAGGTTAATTTGACACTCTTATTCAGCTAGTAAATTCTAAGCTTTGCCCCATTCTTTCACCAACAACAGTCTTTCTGCAGAGAAGAGCCACCAAAACAGATTATAAATGTTACAGACACATTGGAACTTAAAATTGTATTTGATTGCCTCTAGTGGTCAGTTATTGCATAGCTGATTTGTTCCCTTTCGTGGGTACCCCTAGAGGTCAGTGGATGTACTACAGCTTCGGTCTATTTCGTAACAGTCTCTAGTGGTCATTGGAAGAATTACAGCTTCTGGTCTCTTTCGGAGCAGCCTCTATTGGTCAGTGGATGAACAACAGCTTCGATCTATTTCGGAGCAGCCTCTAGTGATCAGTGGATGAACAACAGCTTCGGTCTCTTTCAGAGCAACCTCTAATGGTCAGTTATTGAATTATGGATTAATTCTCTTAAGCAGCCTCTAGTGGTCAGTCTTATTACAGATTCAGTCTCTTTCGGAGCAGCCTCTAGCGGTGAGTCGTTTAATTATAAACTCGACCTCGTTTGGAGCAGCCTCTAGTGGTCAGACAGTAAATTCTAGCTTCTGTCTTTTTTTTTTGTAGTGGTCAGTCGAAAATAAAATTGACATGCTTTTACATAAAATATTATGCTCTTCCTGAACTCAATGTGATTAAGGTGAAAAGCATCTGTTGTTGTTCACATTCGAAGAAAACACGTCTAAAAAATAGGAGGTGTTTTTAGAAATTTTATTTCTAATAATACAGCCTATTTCCAAGAATAAAAGCAGCATGGTTCACATAATGAACTCTATTCACAGTTAAAGATGCTCTAATCCATGCTCTTTACATGAAGGCACATGCTGCTGAAAAGTTTTCCAGCGATAACCAGTCATTTCCTATGTAAATATGTAAACCTGGAGAATCGATTTGTACATTGCATACAGGCACTGAGGCAAAAGTAATCCATAAATAGTATAAATACACTTAGTTTGGTGTCATACTATAAATAAGAAAATCAAAATGGTATTGAAATGAGTCGATAGCTGCTCTTAAATCTGAACTTGAGACTTTAAAGAGACTAAACAAAACATAAAAAAACTTGTTTTCACCACCATCAAAACTTTTTAGTGTACTGACAATAACGGTTTCAATCCTTAAAAAAAGCTTTATAACTCATTGGTTTAAACAGATAAAATATAAAGATTGGGTGAGTGCAGAGTAATCATGAATCGTTCTGTGTTTCAGCATTTGTAAAGTGTTTTTCATCTAACATGTAAACAACAAAACATTCAAGTCATCATCACAAAGTCTGCTCCAACAATACAAAAGCCGTTTCCAAAATTATCAAAAAACCACCCAGAATGCTAACATTAAAGCAACACGAATATTAAAAAGATACAGATCACCTAAATGTTTACCAAGGCAAAATAAACTTTATACTAAAAAACATTCAGAAGAATTTCAGAAACCATTCCAGAAAGCCCCCCTAAAATTCATAGGAATAGATGTTTTGTGTTCAACTGAAACCTGCTAAAGTGCAAGAAAACAATAAAAAAAAAAGCATAGGGTGAATGTGGGGACAACGTGACAGTGATGAAAAAAAATAAATCTACTTTCTGTGGAAACAAGCCAAATAGCTCTCTCTCACACACACGCCATCTCAACTTCTGATAAAGTCACACATAATCCCTTCAGAGGAAACACTAATTTCAGGTCTCAAATCAAGCCTTGTTCAGCATTCCTTCCTTTCAACTAAGGCTTTATTCAGCCCTCTACTGAAGCACTGCCACCTCTTCCACTTGTGCTACTTCACCCAACACTTGCGGCATCATACAAACTTATGCAGTTCCTCCTCACTCCTGCAGCCTTTCTTCAATTCTCTTTCTTCACTTCTTCTCCACTCTTGTTCCTTAGGCTTACTCTTAACAACTCAAGGGAGCAGCTCTGAGTTCTGAAGGTTCTTCTCAAGTCTACGAGTGTCAGCACGAAGCAGCAAGAGTAGAAAAACTGCAGGAGTGGTAAGAAGAACCTTTAGAACTTGTGCAGCTTCATCATCAATTCCTTTCCACTTTTGCAGCCTCCCGCTATCTCATGCGGCCTAGCCACCTTTTCTCCACTCTTGCTGCTTTGTGCTGAACCTTGCAGAATTCTACTGACTTAAGAAGAATCTTCCAGAACTCTTGAAATCTTCTTGAATGGGAGGTATTTTCCACTGGATCCTAACATTGGAAGACTTTGGATACTAACATTGGAACTTTTAACCTTCTACAAATCCCTGACGACTCCTCTAGTTCTAAACCTTTCTGCCAAACCATGGGTGGAAACTGTAAAGCTTTGGGGGTTATCCAGCAAACTCTCTGAAGCTTGCACTTCCTCCTGTCTTGTGGTACTCTTACCACTTCTTCCAGACCTTCATAGGATCAAAGAAACTCCGCCAAATCTGAGACTTCTTTTCTGGCATGATTTTTTTCTCTTGTAGTCTAGCCCTCCCGATCTTTCTGCTTCTTCTTGATTCTTGCAACCTCCAATCTCCCCAACGATTTGTCCTGGCAGCCTTCTTCACTTTCTCATGGCTACTTCCAACCTCCAATAACCTTTTCCCAATCTCTGATGCTTTCTGATGTAGTTCCAAGCATTCTGCAAGACCCTTATAGGTTAAACCTCACAGCTTTGGTGTTTCCTTCCAGTTCTCTAAAGCTTGCCATTTTTACAATATTGTGGTACTCTTCCAACCTCCAAGACCTTCATGGCCAAAATCTTTTCACCACAACCTTGTCACTTCTTTGCAACCTCCTTCCAATTCTAGCAAAATCATATGAATCATCAAAAACAGATACTAATCGTTCCAGCCTCACCACTTCCTGCTGACCCCTAACTCTGCAGCTTAAATTCATCCCCTGCAGGACCTTTTGTGACCCATGTTCTCTCAGGGCCTAACCCTCATGCTCCAATCATCAAGGTGTTCTTTAAACTCTGCCGAGACTTATTCCAATATCATCACACAGGCCCTCAAACAATGATGCCCTCACACTCATTCAGAAACACATTCATGCACACACTTCACACAGTTTTTCTTTCCTGTTTATTCCACTTCCATAGCAGAGAGTTCCAGCTCATCGTTTGATTTTTCCTTTGTTTCTGGATGAGGCTCCGTACCTTCTGATATTTCCTCCTCGGATTGGTTCTCCTCATGCTCCAGCTCTGTCGCTTCTGTACTGGCAAATACTTCTTCTTCTGATCCCCAAACAAACACAATGGATAAAGGTCATGGTAAGGTCCCATCACGAGGGTATTTCTTTCTCCCTCTTTCTTTTCTCCTTCTCTTGCTTTTCCTCTCCCTCATTTCTCTCTCTCCCTCTCTGTTTCTTTTCTCTTTTTTGTCTTTCTCTTCTCTCTATTCTCTCTCCCACTCATTTCTCTCCAATTCCTTCTCATTCTTTTTTCTCTCCCCTCTCTGTCTTGTTGTCTTTGTTTTTTTCTAGTATCATTTTCTCTCTCCCTCATTCATTTTCTCTCCTCTCTGTCTGGTTCTCTTTCTTTCTTTTTCTCTCACTCATTTCTCTCTCCATCTATCCATTTCTTTTTTCTCATTTTTCTAGCTCCTCCTCTTTTTCCTCTCTATCTCCCTCTGTTTCTTTTCTCTTTTTACTCTCCTTCACCTTTTTTCTCTCTTCCCTCACTCATTTTTTTCCACCACCCTCTCTATGTTCTGTATGAAAACGAAGGGTGATGAGGACATTCTCTGTCACTGCTCTTCAGCTCTGGATCTCACTGCAGCTTGGTGTGGGCCTGGCTCCCACTACATCTGCTTTTAAGTCGAAACTAAAACCTATTTCTTTTTAATCAAGCTTTTTTTTAACTGACTTTAAATGTTAGAAGTTTTTTTTACCATTTTAATATTGTACTTCCATCACTTAATTCTAATGTTATTGAAATGTTCAGCAATTCGGGCAGCTTCAACAATACAACGTGTTTGGGCATATCAGTGTAGTGCACACACTTGCACGCACATAACCCTGGCGCTTCAGAAGCCCTCTCTCCGCTCACATCAGATGCATAAATAAACGCTCATCTGGTCTCGGCTGAACTCCAGGAGAGGTGTGCTACCTGGGGCAGGTGCGCAGACAGACGACTCGGTCTCCATAGCAACAGCAGCCGGCTCTGCGCTTGTCTTGGCTTCGAGTTCCGGGATGCGTGGTGCCTGTGGACGGGTCTTTCGCGCCGGGTTGGGGAAATAGCAGTAAGCACATCTGAACGCTGAAACACAAGTGCTTTAGTGAATAATTTTCTGCTTTGAGTCTCACAGCGAACGAAGATCAGCATTCTATCTGAAGCCTCACCAACGTACTCAAACTCCTCCTTCAGTGCCATGCCATTGTGAGACACGCACTGCTGGCAGATCAGCGCATACCTGAGAGGGGCAAGAGAGTGAGCTGAGCCTTGGGAAAGCATCACAAGGTGTTCTACAGGATCTGGTTCTCTTAGTAAAAGATCACAATATTGTAGTAAATACCATTAACTACTCTCTTTTTCTCGCTCTTGGGTTAATTCCCTCTCTTCCCCACTCACCCCCTCTTTCTCTCCCTTTCTCTCTACCTCTTGTTCTCTTTCGTACCTTTAATTTAATTTATTCTCTCACCACTCTCTCTCTTCCTTTTACTCCCCCCTTTCTTTTTCCCCTCCCCCATGATTTTTTCTCCCTCACTCCTCTACCCCTCCATTTTCTTACACTATTCATTTGTCTCTTTTCCATCTCTTTTTGCTCTCTCTTTTTGACTCTCCATTTTTCTCTTCCTTCGTTCATCTCCCTCTTTTTCACTCTTTCCTTATTTATCTCCCTCTCCCTTTTTTCTCACTCTCTGTCTCTTTTTGCTCTCCATTTTTCTCTTTATCCTCTCCCTCTTTCACACTCTCTACGTTTTCTCTCTCCCCATATCCATTTGTCTTCTTCCTCTCCATCTTCCTCTTTTCACACTACATCTCCAACTCTTTCTTCCTCTCTCTCTCATGGTGTGATCAGTATTAACAGATGACTGTCTCCAGAGAGTCCCTCTGAAGACACTCTCTCTCCTGAACGCTAGTGGGCTGCTCAGAAACCAGATAAACACAAAGAGAAGGAATAAATCATTGTTGAGGAGGTAGAGACACAGAGAGAGAGCGCTCACCTGTTCTGAGGGCCATCGCCCACTAGGCACTCAATGAGCCTGTCCATGGCCCCTCTCTCTCTGGGGAGCACCGGCCGGGGAAGAGGAGGACCGGGAGGGTGTGCTCCTGACACACACAAGACATTGTGTTTCTATCTCAGTGAGGACCTGCTACCTAAAACTTTTCATCTTGATCCTTCAGACATTGATCGAGCGCTGCATCATTGTGGGTTCACTCCCTCTCTCACTATCTTTCTTTTCCTCTTCTCTATATCTTTACTCTTTCTATTTTTTTTCTTTCCCCATGCCATCTATCTCGCTTTCTTTCCCCTTCATCTCTTTCTTTTTCTCTACACTATCTCTCATTTCCTCTGCTCCATCTCACCCTCTTTTTTTCTCTTTCCCACTCTCTTTTCTCATGCCCTCCATCTCTCCCTCTTCTCTCTCCATCTCTTTCCAGCTCCCTTGCGGCTCTCTTTCCTCTCCATCTTTCTCTCTTTTGTCCCTTTCCTACTCTTTCTTTTTTCTTACATCCTCCATCTCTCCTTCTCGCTCTCCATCTATCTCTTTGTTTCTCCCCTCCGTCTCTCTCTTTTCAACTCCATCTCCCCCCTCTTTCTTTTATCTCTCTCTTTCTATCTTTCTCCTCCTCCATCTTTCTCTTTTCCTCTACTTCCCTCCATCCCTCTCTCTTATCCCCTCTTTCTTTTTTCTCTCCCCCTCCATCTCTCTCTTTTCCTCTCCTCAATCTCTCTCTCTTTCTTCCTCCCCTATGTCTCTCTTTCTTTGTCCCCTTTCTTTTTTCTCTCCCCCTCCATCTCTTTTTCACTCTTTTCTCCCTCCCTCCCTCCCTCCCTCCCTCCCTCCCGAGAAGATAAAATAATTAGAGCTTGATCTCTTGAGATGAACCAACATCATCACTGAGTGACAACAATTGAGCATGACTGATCGACACCTTATCACTAATAGGCTCAAGAAAGTTACCTGAAAACACTTGATATTAGAGTTCACCCTTGCAGCTAATCCATAGAGCTACGTACCACGACCTCTTGGTGTTTAAAAAAACCTTTTATTATAGAATAGTCACTACACCTATCTCCTTTAACCAATTTAGAAAAAAGCTAGGTGTCTCTATGACCTATTGCATGCATGGTAATACGAATGTGTTAATAATTAGACTGTCATGAGAATGTATTTGCCGATTTCTGTGTTTTTTGCATATTAAAATTGGTTTGATGTTCTGTAAACGTTTTGAGTGATAAATATCACACGGAAACAACTCAAGGAAAAATAAAATGCAGTTTCTGAATGATGACATTTTTGGGGGCACAAAACAAACCCAAACTTATCTGACCCTTTTTGAATAAGTAATTGCCCCCTAAATCTAATCGTGAGTTGCGCCACCTTTGGCAGCAATAACTGTAATCAAACTTTTGTAATAAATGGTGATGACGTCGCTGGAGAGGAATTTTGGCCCACTTGTTTCAATTCTGCCATATTGTAGGGTTTCCTTGCACGAACTGCCCGTTTAAAGTCTTGACAACATCTCAATAGGTGACCTTTACCAACTTGGACATACTTTAAAATTATTCTGGCAGAGTTTAAAAATGAATGTATAAGTAGTTTGTTAAAGATTGAAGCTTGTATTTTTGCTGAAAGTGTACTCTAACCGGTTTCCTATCCAGTTTGGAAACACAACCAAATAGACTTTTTTGTAGGTCTTGGTGTCCTACGAGTGTGACATATTTTTTTGTGTACGTTATTCACTGCCTGAATAGAAGCATAAAACTACAAAAAAATTGCGGTATGACTTATACTGTTTGTTGTAATGTAAACATTGTCAGGCTTGGACTATGACGAGAATGACATGAGAATGATGAGAATGACATGAGTTTGAGACCTTGCATGCCTGAGCAATAATAACTTCCTGTTTCAAACTGAAAAGTAGATATTCGCTAACCACCCTAGCCTCGCCCTTTAACGTAGCCAAAAAAAAAGCTTTGCTGAGTTTGTAGATGTTCCAATAAAATCTAAGGGAGAAGTTTGTTAAAATGTAACAGTTAGGTCAAGTGCTAAAATTAATACAGGAAGTGGCAAATTAACAGACTTCCTCTCAGTTTTTGAAACACAATGTATATTACATTTTTGTTTGTCTTAGTACCATATGTGTATAAAATTTCATACCTGTAAGATAAACTGATAGTGAGCCAGCAGCTAAAACATGTCAAGAAAAAAAACAATAAAAAGCTTCCTAATTTAACATTGGACATACCTTAAGATTACACTAAGTGAGTTTAAAATGAATGAGTAAAATCTCTAGGAGGAGTTTTTCAAAGTATGAAGTCTATTTTTTTTACATAAAACCTAAAATAACCGGTTTTCTGTCCAGTTTCCAAACTCGACCCAATGGACCCAATGGTCTTAAGGTCCTACACACATGCAACAAGTTTTAAGTGTGTGTGCAAAACATTTACTGATAAAGAAGCGTAAAACAAAAACAAAAAAACAGATTTTCAATACTCGCTACTAGGTGGCGCTATTACTGATGTTCATTGTCATACGACTGTTTTCAGGCTTGGACTATGATGAGAATGAGAACAGTTTGAGCAACATTAGATATTTTATGCTTGAGTTATAACAACTTCCTGTTTTCAAGTCGAAATTTGGACATTGGCTGTGACCACGACCACATACTTTACGATAGTTAAAAAAAAATCTCATTTTAAGGTTCCGTATGCATTATGATGATATTCAAGAAGTTTGGAGATGTTTGGATAAAATCTGTGGGAGAAGTTTGAACGCGCAAAAACGGAGATTTTAGAGGTCTTCCTGTCTATTTTATGTTAAAGAAGTTGAAGCTTGGTACTTTACACATGTTAACCACATTTTATTAGCATACCACAAACTGGTTGCACAACAGCTACAAAAACGCTTTAGGTGCTTTAGGTGCTTTAGATGCTATAGAGCAATTTTAAGGTCATTTTTTGAACCTATATGAGACAAAAAATTGCGTGATGGGTCTGATGGGTGTGCGAAAATTTGTGACTTTTCGTTCATGTTCAGGCCTTCAAAAGTGGAAGGAAAGACAATAAAGAATAATAATAAATAATGTATAAATAAAATAAAGAATAATTTTTCTAATTACACTAATTACTGAGCTGTGGCACTAATTATATTCCTCTGATTGGCTGAAGTAGAGTATTATGCATACTACAGCAGGGTTACAATGTTACAAATGTGCAGGACGGTGACCCTCCAGGACCGACTTCATGAACCCTGCTCTAAACTCATTCTCACACGAGGTGGAGGATCACATGAGCTTCACGAGATGAACTGGTCCAGCTCCTCGCAGGTGGATATGCAGCCAGATATGCAGCCAATGATGAACGATGAGAGGACAGCTTCTAACACGAGCTGCTCTCTGGACCCGCTGCGCTCCGCTCTAATAATTAATATCGTTTAACATCAGGCGCGATCGGGAGCGGCCCCTCTGCCAGAGGCTCTGCTGCTTCCTCATTTACAGCATACGGAGACGCCGCGGTGCAGCGAGGCCCGCCTGCTTACAATTTACTCCTGCAGATGACGAGCAGTACTCGGAAATGTTCCAAAAGTGCTCAAAACTTACAGGAGACGGGAGACGGCAGGGACGCGGCAGTCAAGCCTAAGCTAACAGATGTCAGGAGTGAGTCAGGAGCAGTGAAGCAGGAAACTGTTTAAACATGTTAAAATCACACTCAGTTCTTATCTTAGATTAAATAAAATTAGCCATAACTTGTGATTGGGTGCATGTTGAACTCTGATAGAACATATCTGATCGTTGATTATTAGAATTAATGTAAAAATAGAGCATTCATGGAGTAATGACTGAAGATAAACTATTCATGATCTACAAAACAAGTATAAACTTCATTTAAAAAAACTACACGTGCTAAAAAAAAAAAAAAACACAAATATTGAAATAAATGTAAAAAAAACATAAAACTTTACAAAACACTGAAAATAAATAAATACAAACAAGTAGACATTTACAAGAACATATAAATATTTCATAAAGGTAATGTGCTTATTTTATCATTATTATTATTATAGATTCATAAACATAAAAACAAAAGTTAATAAATTATATTTAATCAGGTTAAACTACTAAATACTTATAAGATAATGTACTTAAAATCAAAACAAGTGTAAAAGTATAGTAATTAAATAATATATTTATCACAAATAAGTACTACATAAGCCCCTCCTAGAACCGCCACCTTAACGTGGTGGAGGGGTTAGCGTGCTCGAAGGATCCTAGGAGCTATGTTGTCGGGGGCTTGCTGCCCCTGGTAGGGTCTCCCAAGGCAAACAGGTCCTAGGTGACGGGTCAGACTAAGAGCGGTTCAGAAGCCCTCATACGACGACAAGAACAGATTCCGCGACGTCGCCCGGATTGGCGTCACCGGGGCCCCACCCTGGAGCCAGGCCTGGGGTTGGGGCTCGCAGGCGAGCGTCTGGTGGCCGGGTCTTTTCCCATGGGACCCGGCCGGGCCCAGCCCGAAAAGGCCACGTGGGATCGCCCTCCAGTAGGCCCACCACCCGCTTTGTGATCTGGGCAGCAGCCGAAGGTGGGGACCCTCGGCGGCCCAATCCATGGACACAGAAGCTAGCTCTGGGGACATGGAATGTAACCTCGCTAGGGGGGAAGGAGCCTGAGCTTGTGCGGGAGGTGGAGCGCTACCGGCTAGAGATTGTCGGGCTCACCTCCACGCACAGCCTGGGCTCTGGAACCCAGCTCCTCGAGAAGGGCTGGTCTCTTCACTACTCTGGCGTCCCCCGCGGTGAGAGGCGGCATGCTGGTGTGGGCCTGCTCATAGCCCCCCAGCTCAGCCACCATGTGTTGGAGTTCTCCCCAGTGAGCGAGAGGGTCGCTTCCCTCCGCCTTCAGGTTGGGGGCAGGTCTCTCACTGTTGTTACGGTCTACGGGGCCGAACAGAAGTGCAGAGTACCCGGCCTTCTTGGAGTCCCTGGGAGGGGGTGCTGGAAAGTGCTCCAACCGGGGACCCCATCGTTCTCCTGGGGGACTTCAATGCGGCACGTGGGGGATGACAGCATCACCTGGAGGGGCGTGATTGGGAGGAATGGCCTCCCCGACCTGAACCCGAGTGGTGTTCTGTTATTGGACTTCTGTGCCCGTCACGGTTTGTCCATAACGAACACCATGTTCAAGCACAAGGGTGTCCACCGGTGCACGTGGCACCAGGACACCTTAGGCCGAAGGTCGATGATTGACTTCGTTGTCGTATCATCTGACCTTCGACCATGTGTTTTGGACACTCGGGTGAAGAGAGGGGCTGAGCTATCAACTGATCACTACCTGGTGGTGAGTTGGATCCGCTGGCTGGGGAGGAGGCCGGAAAGACCTGGCAGACCCAAACGTACGCTGAGGGTCTGTTGGGAACGTCTGGCCGAGCCCCCTGTCAGAGTGAGCTTTAACTCCCACCTCCGGGAGAGCTTCCACCAGATACCGGGGGAGGCTGGAGACATGGAGTCCGAGTGGACCATGTTTTCCACCTCTATTGTCACTGCCGCAGTGCGAAGCTGTGGCCGTAAGGTCTCTGGTGCCTGTCGTGGCGGCAATCCCAGAACCCGGTGGTGGACACCGGAAGTAAGGGATGCCGTCAAGCTGAAAAAGGAGTCCTATCAGGCCTGGTTGGCTTGTGGGACTTCGGACACAGCCGACCGGTACCGGCAGGCCAAGCGCGCAGCAGCCAATGCTGTGTTAGAGGCAAAAACTCGGACCTGGGAGGAGTTCGGGGAGGCCATGGAGGAGGACTATCGGTCGTCCTCAAAGAAATTCTGGCAAACTGTCCCGGCGCCTCAGGAGGGGAAAGCAGTGCCCCACCAACACTGTTTACAGTGGAGGTGGAGAGCTGTTGACCTCGACCAGGGATGTGGTCGGGCGGTGGAAGGAATACTTTGAGGGTCTTCTCAATCCCACTGTCACGTCCTCTGTCGAGGAGGCAGAGGCTGGGGTAGTTGAGGTGGATTCGTCTATCACCCAAGCCGAAGTTACTGAGGTGGTTAGTAAGCTCCTCAGTGGCAAGGCACCAGGGGTGGATGAGATCCGCCCTGAGTACCTCAGGTGGCCTAGATGCTGTGGGACTGTCCTGGGCTGACACGTCTCTGCAGCATCGCGTGGCAGTCAGGGACCGTACCTCTGGAATGGCAGACCGGAGTGGGTGGTCCCTCTTTTCAAGAAGGGGGACCGGAGGATGTGTTCCAACTACCGGGGGATCACACTCCTCAGCCTCCCGGGGAAAGTCTATGCCAGGGTACTGGAGGAGAGTTCGGCCGATAGTCGAACCTCGGATGCAGGAGGAACAATGCGGGTTTCGACCTGGTCGTGGAACACTGGACCAGCTCTATACCCTCTGCAGGGTTCCTCGAGGGGTCATGGGAGTTCGCCCAACCGGTCCACATGTGCTTTGTGGATTTGGAGAAGGCGTTCGACCGTGTCCCTCGTGGTGTCCTGTGGGAGGGTGCTCTGGGAGTATGGGGTCCGGGGCACTCTGCTAAGGGCTGTCCGGTTCCCTGTACAACCAGAGCAGGAGCTTGGTCCGCATTGCCGGCACAAAGTCAGACCTGTTCCCAGTGCGCGTTGGCCTCCGGCAGGGCTGCCCTTTATCACCAGTTCTGTTCATAGTTTTTATGGACAGAATCTCAAGGTGCAGCCGGGGGCCGGAGGGGGTCCGGTTCGGGGACCTCAGGATTTCATCGCTGCTGTTTGCGGATGATGTTGTCCTGTTGGCTTCTTCGGGCCTGGACCTGCAGCGTGCGTTGGGGCGGTTTGCAGCCGAGTGCGAAGCGGCTGGGATGAGGATCAGCACCTCCAAGTCTGAGGCCATGGTTCTCGACCGGAAAAAGGTGGCCTGCCCTCTCCAGGTCAGTGGAGTGCTCCTGCCTCAGGTGGAGGAGTTCAAGTATCTCGGGGTCCTGTTCACGAGTGAGGGGAGGATGGAGCGCGAGATCGACAGGCGGATCGGTGCAGCATCTGCAGTGATGCGGTCGCTGTATCGGTCTGTTGTGGTGAAAAGGGAGCTGAGCCGAAAGGCGAAGCTCTCGATTTACCGGTCGATCTACGTCCCTACTCTCACCTATGGTCCATGAGCTCTGGGTCATGACCGAAAGGACAAGATCCCGGATACAAGCGGCCGAAATGAGCTTCCCTTCGCCGGGTTGGCTGGGCGCTCCCTTAGAGATAGGGTGAGAAGCTACGTCACCCGGGGGGAGCTCGGAGTAGAGCCTCTGCTCCTCCACATCGAGAGGAGTCAGCTGAGGTGGCTTGGGCATCTGTTCCGGATGCCTCCTGGACGCCTCCCAGGGGAGGTGTTCCGGGCATGTCCCACTGGGAGGAGGCCCCGGGGAAGACCCAGGACGCGCTGGAGGGACTATGTCTCCCAGCTGGCCTGGGAACGCCTCGGGATCCCTTCCCGGGAAGTTGGAAGAAGTGTCTGTGGAGAGGGAAGTCTGGGCATCCCTGCTTAGACTGCTGCCCCCGCGACCCGGCCCCGGATAAGCGGGAGAAGATGGATGGATGGATGGAGTACTACATAAGAACTGAGTAGATAAAAATAACTAAAATACTTTAATTAAACATAAAAAATTACAGCTTTTCAAGAAAACATGAATGAAAAACAATTATAAACTAAATTACTCAATATATTTATTTCTAACCAAAGAAATACTCCGACATTATATATATTTTTATAAAAATCTTAAACATTTGTGATAAATATATTTTACATCTATATGATTTTCTTCTTATGTTTACTTGCATTGTTTATATTGTTATATGTTTTAATTAGTGCTGCTGATCGGTTGAAAGAAATTAACTAATTAGTCGCGATTAATTGCAATGACAAGACAGACTTTTTAACATCTATAAATGTAAAATGCAAAAAGCTAATGTAAATTGAAGACAAAGAAACTATTTGAATTCAAAACATGATTGTTTATTGAATTTTTTTAAAATTTTAAATAAAAACATAGCTGCAATAAATCAATATCCTCTAAATGAACTTTTTGCTTCTCTTCTTTGGTGGCTGTTAGTTTGTGTTCTCTTTAGACTCTTGTTTTTCAGGACTCTCTGACATTAACAGCATCGTTCCTTTCATCTTTGGGAAGAACCTTTAGGTCTTTAAACCTTGGATCAATTGTAGTAGCGATCTTCAGCCTTGTGAGATTAGTGCTGTCCTTGTTTTTAGACAGGTCTGAGGTTAAATCATGTTTAAATTTAACTATAGGCTGATCATCCTCTATTGTGGCACAAGTGGAACAAGGCTGGTAATACCACTGAGCAGCATTATATCGTTCAGCATCATATTTATTATTTCTTAATGTTTTTTATATTGTTTTACACTACTCTGAACATATTTTTATTGTATGCGGCATACCTTGATTGTGGACACACACACAAAAACAGACAAGAGCTGTTCCATTAGTTTGAGTGTCGGATGTACTATGCTTTAGTTGCCCAAAAATCTCTGTGTACTGTCGCTCTTCAGTTTTACACAAAGTTAGACTGAACGAATGCAATTTCGACAAAGTACGCTGTGATGCCTCAGTAGCTGTCATTGCTCACAGAAGCCCTGCGGTTCTCCGTGAGTGCGATGTGTTTCGCATGATGTAAAGTGTTCATTCTCCGCTCCTTCTCATTCTCATTACATCTTATTCATACTTCATTTAAAGTATGTCCGCCACAACGGGAAACAGGAAAAAATTAAACCGCGATAATTTTTTTTACGCATTAAACAATTCAAATTAATCGCATGCGTTAACGCATCAATTTTAACGGCACTAGTTTTAATTTATTTACTTTGATTAATTTTTATCATCTAATTTAAAATATTGATTTATTTTAGTGTCAATAAATATATTTATCATTCTTATGATTTGCTTTTCAACACTAAAATAAATCAATATTTATAATACATTTTAAAAATTATAATAATTACATATATTAAAATCAATCAAAATAAACAATATCAATGATGATGTATATGTGAAACAAACATTACAAGTATCTCAAAATATTTGTATGTATAAAAAAAAAGTTCTCACTTAAGTTATTGAATAACTATATTAAACAGACGTAAATACTACTCAATAACAGAAGACAAACTATCCTCAAAACAAATATAAACTTCATAAAACTATTACCATAAATAATACTAATATAAAAATAAACAAAGATAAATAGATGGATACAAGTAAAATTAAATATAATAAATAAATACATTTATTTATAAAAAAAAGATTGTTACTACTCACATCTAGCTTACATGTGTTAAATTAAGAACTTTCAATACTGTGTATTTTATTTATCGAACATCTGAAACACATCTACCTGCTGAGAAGCTCTTCCAACACTTCTTAAGAGCTTTTGAACGGCTTCATTTAAGAACAGATCTCAACTTCTAAATGACAGAAACGTGAATCCTCTCTATTCTTTCTAGTGAAAGGCTCCTGAAGCGGAGCGCAGACTCACCCATCGGCGTGCCCACAGTGGCCCCCAGTTTCCGCATCAGGGAGTGTGGAGAGGAGGCAGGGAGGTTCTTCTCTGGGGGCCCTCCTGGGGCGGAGACAGTGGGCAGGGCCACAGGTGCGGAGGAGACGGAGAGCGGAGCCTGGGGAGCCGGAGGAGGGCGGGCCAGCAGACGAGGAGGCACATGCCTCTGCCGCAGCTCTGAAAATAAAGAGAGAAGGTGAGAGAGAAGAAAAAGAGGGAGAGAGAGTGGGAGGGAGACAAGAGGGAAGAGAGAGGAGACAGAGAAACAGAGGGACGAAATAATTGAAAGAGAGGGGAGAGAAAGAGATAGGTTAGATGGAAGAGGGAGGGAGAGAGTGAAAGAGAGAGAGAGGAAAAAGGGAGAGTGAGAAAAAAGGAAAAGAAATAGAGCGAGGGAAGGAGTGAAAGAGGAGAGAAAGAGTAAAAGACAAAGACAAAAAGGAGAGAGAGAGAAAGAGAGACAGAACGAAGGGAGAAAGGAGAGAGAGGGGAGATGGAAAGAGAGGGGAGAGAGTGAAAGAGAGAGAATAAAAGCTCTAGGGGGCATGGCTCAATGTTTCAGAGAGTCTTAGAGAAATCATTGAGCTGTTAAAAAGGCTCAAGCTTTGTGTTCCTATTGAGGAGGGCTGCTCTCAAAGCAGTCGAGAACCTGAGCAGGTAACAGAACGCCTCCACAACATGTGACTAGAGCGACAAACTGCTGAGACAGCATGATTGGCCATTCATAATGAAAAACAGTCCATGATAGCTTTAAAATAAACTAAATAAAAGAATCTCTGAACTTGAGTTGAAACACAGTTTTGAGTGCAAGAAACATTCAAGGAGAAACATTTCCACTTCAGAGCTAGTTACTAAGAGCTTGATTCGTGGATAAATCTGGCAACCCTTTCGCCACTCACCTTGGCCCTGTCTGGGAGAGGCTGCTGGACCAATGGGAAGAGCCTCCAGCTCCTGGAAGAGGAACAGAACCAACATGAATCACTCTCCTCCGCTTTCGTCCCCTCTTTGAGAGAAACACTCACAAGCTTCTTCCTGGAGTCTGAGTCGAAGCGCTCCAGGATCAGCTTGGCGTTCTTGTAGGTCTCGGTCTCCATCACCTGCTCCAGCTGTGATCACATGACCACAAACAACTGAGAACATGCTGCACCAATCCGAACACTCCATAGAGACAGAGCTAGATCTCTGCTCTGAAGGAATAATCATCAAACTTTAATGAATAGAATAAAAAGACATAGAGAGAGAGAGAGAGAGAGAATAAGAAGAAAAAAGGGGAGAGAGGGAGAGAGAGAGAGAAGAAACGAGAGGGAGAGAAGGAAAAGAGAGACAGGTAGAGAGAGACAGGGGAGGGAGGGGGAAGAGAGAAAGAGAGAAAGAGGAGAAGGGGAAGAGAGGAAAGAGTGACAGGGAAAGAGAGACAAGAGGAGAAGAAAGAGGGAAAGAGTTGAAGAGAAAAAGACAGAATAGATAAAAAGAATGAGCCCACAGAGCGCCAAAGGAAGACAAAAAGAGAGTGAGGGAAAGAGAGAACAGAGAGGGAAAAAGAGAGAGATGAAGGAGATGGGAAAATAGGGAGAGAGCATATTGAAGGAAGGAGAAAGAAATGACGTAGAGGGGGAAATAGAGAGATAGAGAGTGGTAAAAAGAGAGAGATGAAGGAGGGGGAAATAGAGAGAGTGAGAGATCAATCTGGAGGAAAATGAAGACAGCAAATTATAAAACGATAGAAAGAGATTGATCTTTCATGCAAACGCTAGAGAATTCTGAAGCTTTCTTTAAAGCGGAGGTGAAGAGTTTTTTGGAACTTAATTGTTTATGAAAGAGTAATTTTGAGAATAAGTTCTAAACAAGTTTAAAACCTAATAAAAGGCTATTATGAAGTATCTAATCTGTCCTTAACAAAATATAACCGATCACTCACTATTTTCTTTTTCTCTGCCTTCAGCTCCTCCAGCTTCTCATCTGAACGAAAGAGCACAGAGATTAATCAGCAGCCATGAGCAGCAGGTGATGGGTTCAGTAGCGGAGCTGATAGAGTACTGAGAGAAGAGATTCTTACTGTTGCGCTCCGTTCTATTGTTGTACAAAACAATCAGCAGTTTCCTCAAGAGCCACACTCTGCAGAGAGGAGAAACAGAAATATACTGGATTAAATTATTTCAGAAAAGAGGAGAGGAGTGAAGAGGAAAATAAATGAGAGGAAGGGAGAGGAGAAGAGAAGAGGGAAAAAATGAGCGGAGAGAAGAAGAGAGAAAATGAGTGGAGAGGAGAAGAAATTTGTGTAGAGGAGAGTAGAGCAAATGAGAGGAGGGGAGGAAATTAGTGGAGAGGAGAGAAGAGGAGAGGAGAGGAAATGAAAATAGAGGAGAGGAAAAGAGAGGAGGAGAGGAAATGAGTAGAGAGGAGGGGATAAGACAGGAGGGCAGGAGATGAGAGAGGAGAGAGGAAATGAGTAGAGAGTTGGGGATTGGAGATGAGAAATGAGTGAGAGGAAGGGAAGAGAGGAGAAGAGAGGAAATGAGAATTGAAGCGAGGAGAGAGAGAAGGAAACGAGGAGAGGAGAGGAAATGAGTGGAGGAGAGAAGAGGAAATGAGTGGGGAGGAAAAGAGAGGAAAGTAAATGAGAGGAGGGGAGGAGACGAAAAGAGAAGAGAGGAAGGGATAGGAGAGAAGAAGAAGAGGAAAAAGTGAGAGTGAGAGGAGGGGGAAAGAGAGGAGAAGAGAAGAGAGGAAATGAGTGGACAGTAAAAATGAAGAGAGGCAATGAGAACAGTGGGAACGAGAGGAGAGGAAATGAGTGGAGAAGAGGAGATAAGAGAGGAAACGAGAGGAGGGGAAGAGAGGAAATGTGAAGAGAGGAAAGGAAAAGAGAGGAAACTAGTGGAGATAAAAGGAAAATAGAAGAGGGAAGGAGAAATTAGTGTAGAGGAGAGTGGAGAGGAAAGGAGAGAGAAAGAGATGAAGAAAGGAAACGAAAGGAGAGGAGGGGAGAGAAGAGGATGAGAAATGAGAGGAGAGACAAGGAGAGGAAATTAATGGAGAGGAGAAGAGAGAAAAGGAAATCAGGGGAGGGGAGAGGATAAAAGAGGAAAGGAAATGAGATGAGGGGAAAGGAGAGAAAAGGAGAGGAATTGAGAGGAGAAGAGGAAAGGATATGAGGGGAGGAGAGAGGAGAGGATAAGTAATGAGAGGAGGGAAGAGGAGAGGAAATGAGAGGAGAAGAAAAGGAGAGAGATTTGAAGATATAAGAAGAAAAAATGTAAAGTAAGTGTATTTAATTATTGAGAGATGAAATTAGTTAAGATTATGTAGAAGAGAGAGTATAAATATTGTTGAGGAAGAAGAAAAGATGAAGGAATGATTTATTATAGAAGAGAGAACAGAGAGATTTGTCAGGCTATGTACAAAAGGGGCAGTGGATTTGATTAAATTTTAAAGTCACGGTTTTCCTACTATGTTACAATTAACTCTACAGTCACAAGGCTGAGAATGTGCTGAAAATAATTATACTGGACAGTTACATTCTAAACCTGTCTTAGGGTTAAAAAATACAAGGTATCTAAAAGATTTAAAAATTCAAAAAAAGATGGGCCAAAGAGCTTAACCATTTATCTGAACATGCTGCTCCTGAAATCAAATGAGAAAACTTCAGAGCGGAATGAAATCGGACAGCAAAAACAGCAACTTTACTCAGAAATGTATATATTTTTTTTAAACACAGAACTGACTCAAACACAGACAGAAAATATCTACACTTTGAAGATGAAGCCCCCAGAGTGGTGTGAAGCGCTGGAAGCATTTACACGAGAGGAAAGATGAAGAACGGTGAGGCGATGACGACTTTCCCAATGGTTCGCTCAGGGATGAACCACACATACACCACAGAGCAGCAGACCAGGTACAGTAGAGCCGAGTAGCACAGGAGCCGGGAGACCCAGAGCTTCAGCTGCTTTTGGTTCCTCTCACGGTACTCCTCCAGCGCCCCAATGTCCTAAGGGAGAGGGAAAATGAGAGAGAGTTGAGAGAGAGAAAATATGTTTAATTTAGAGCTGACAAAAATAATGCACGAGAATAATGTATATCGTGTTAGAAAAAATTACCGCAATTAACGCAGTTGCAGTTTTTTCTGTTTCAAACAAAGTATGAATAAGACCAATGTGCTATGTATGAGGATGAGATGGTACAGTGAATGAACAGAGCACGTGACACAACTCGCGCTCACATGGAGCATTGGGCTTCTGTGAGTAATGATTCTCTGCAGCATTGCAATTAAGAGTGCAAAATGTCCCATTTTGAGAGCGCAAAAAGTAAATTTGCACGCGCATGAGCTGCGTTTTGTGAATGAAATGTTCTTCTTGTCAATAAAAAAAAACATATTTGAGGATAAACTCTGTGCATGTACAGACGATCTTGTTTGCTCTCACAAGAATAACCCCAGACATAGTCCACACTGTGTAATGTTTCATTGTGTAATGTTCAACTGTTCGATCCATCGCTAAGAAATCGTCAGTAAAAAACTCTCCAGAGACCTCAGTGACACACGGACAACAGTTGTAAAGGTCGTAAACTTTAATAAGCTCATCCTACCAACCAGAGATTATTTATTAGGTGAGATAATGAAGCGCAAAGCGCACCAAACTCTCTGCTGCACACGGAGGTGCACTGGCTATCACGCGGGGAAGTGCTTGTGCGCTTTCTAGAAACGACAGATACAGTCTTGGAATTTCTGCAAAGACAAAACTACCGGTACACACTGAGCAGCGTTTAGATATTTTCTGGATTAAAACAGCATGAAAGTACATCTGTACTTATGTGAACGTAAATGCACTGGTATTTTAATGCTTATATTCATGTTTATTATGACAATCAGTGTTACAAATAACATGTATATAGGTTCATACACCGATCACAAATCTTTAATTTTGCTTCATTTTAATACATTTGATTAAACATAAAGGCAATAAACGGATTAATTTTGATTAGCTATACAAATTATATATTGAATAGTAAATGGTGTTGAACAATGTAATGTAAATTAAACAAATTCTCCTGCTCAGTGGTAATACCAACCTTGTGCCACTTGCAAAATGTATGGAGTCAACAGACGACAATCATGATTTTACATCAGACTATCTAAAAGGAAGGGCATCACTAATCTCACACGGCTTAAGATCAATACTGCAATTGATCCAAGGTTTAAAGACCTAAAGGTTCTTCCCAAAGATTAAATGAATGATGCTGTTAATAGCAGAGAGTCCTGGAAAACAAGAGTCTAAAGAGAACACAAACTAACAGCCACCAAAGAAGAGAAGATTAAGAAAATATTTTTATATTATTTTTAAAATCTATACATTTAAACCTAGATTTCTTTTTCTTGTCTGTTTGTCACTTGTGATAACTGACTCACTTTTGGACGTATTGATTGTGTGATAATAGAATATTCAACGATGAACAACTTCCTTGAGTTAAATAAAAAAAAGGAGAGGAATTACTTTATCCAGGCCCTCCAGAACCTCCACCGTGGACGGCTTGGCCTGCAGAGGACACAGGCGAGAGTCAGTATTACAGGAGAACAATGCTTGAAATGGAAAACTTTGTATGTAAGTATGTATATATATATATATATATATATATATATATATATATATATATATATATATATATATATATATATATATATATATATATATAAATTAACCAAACACAATCGTACCCTCCAGCGAGACACCACAGCCCCCATCTCTCAAGGGCAGCTCGGAGCCGGGGTTTAGCTTGGCATAAACTCCTGACACCTGTTCCAAATCAGGACTTCTGTCAGAAATAATCGCTTGCACAAATAAACCCATGACTTTACACAGGAAATGCTTCCATGAAACCAATAAACTCTGCTTCCTTTTTAAAATAAAATCACTTTTTCATTTTCACTCCAATAACATATAAGAGAGACATTTCAGAGAGATCAGAGTTGGATTTAAACGGTTTACACACCATAACAACCAAACAAAGTACCATAGCAACCAGTAAAGAAGACATGTAATCATGTAATAATGTGTTATGTAATAATCATTAACACTTGATCCATGTTGGAAAGAAGGAGCTGATGGGAAAACTAGCAGTAACTCGCTATGCGAACAATTATAAGATAAACGCTAAATGACATCTGGAACATAGAAGACGACATTGATAAAAAAAATCGTCCAAAATGTGAATTTGACCTTTTTATATCAGAGATAAAGTACACCATTAAACATTACTTCAGAGAATTGATGTTGGTTTACACCCTAGCAACCATTAACATAACTTACATTTCTGCTTCTACATTTTCTTATGGATGTTGTTCTTTTTTAATTCACTCATAAGCCAGGAAACGTTCATCAAGCATAAATATTAGACTGAAGTTGCTATGCTAATAACACCTAGCTAAATGCTAAACAATGCCAAGCATAGTCTAGATAGAAAATATCACTATGGCCATTTAAATAATTTAAGCTAGTCAATTTCCCATCCTGCCCCAGATAATCACATACAGACTCCTTTGGAAATACTGTAGAAACCGTGGTTACTTAACAGCATGGCAACCAAACAGGGTACCCTAGCAACCATTAAAAATACTTGCATCTGTGCAACAGAGCAACACATAGAATCAGGGTTTAATTTGACTCATAATAGAAAAGTGAAAAAAGTAAGCAAAGATGTTAGCAACAACTTGTCACGCTAACAATGACTAGCTAAATGGGGATCAATGCCTAAAATATCACCATGGCCATTTAAAGTAATTTAAGCTGCTCAAATTCACATTCTGCGCCCATAATAAAATACAGTGTCCTTTAGAACATCCTGTAGTAATTATGGCTATTTTCTAGCATGTCAACCAAACAAGATACCTTAGCAACCATTAAAAGACATGTATCTCTGCATCAGAGTGATGCATATAAACAGGGCTTGTTTAGTTTTAAATAGCACAGACAGCAAACTAAGCAAAATGAGAAAAACAACTTGCTATGCTAACAATGCTTAATACATCCTAGAGAACATTAACTCGAACTTTGAAGATATTTTGAGACAAGCTAAACTTTAGTTCACAGTATTGTAACCAAATTGTCCACCCTAGACAATTTTAGGCATCCCATAGACATAGAGTTTGTTTTAATTTACTCACTGTTGGAAAGAAGTGTCAGGTGCAAACACTAGCATGGACATGAACTGCTAATAACGCTTAGCTAATTGCTAACAAATGCCTAGCAGAGGTTACATTCCTAATACTCAAAAAATACCCAATTTGCAAGTTTTGGTGATAATGAAGTTAATTAACAGCTTAGCAACCAAAAGGGGTTCCCTAACAACCATTAAAAACATGTGCCTCTGCAAAAGAGTGATACATACAAACAGGGTTTGTTTCATTCAACTCATAATAGCACATAGCTTAAGTAATCAAAGAGGCTAACAACAACTTCCTATGCTATGCTAACAACAACAACTAGCTAAATGCTAAGCAATAGATATAACACCTTTGGAAAATGTGTTTTACATCATAGCAACCAAACAGTGCACCCTAGCAACCATTTAGCAACTTGTATATCTATGTCTAAGCATCATATTGATATGATTTTGTTTAACTCATTGTTGTAAAGAGCCATCAGGCACAAATACTAGCAAGGACTTGATAACTAAGCAATGCCTAGCACAGACTATAAAATATCCCCATGGCCATTGAAAACAGCTTAAGCTAGCCAACTTCACATTCAGTTGTACTCCACATGAGGTAATTTGGCAAATATTACAGATTTTGGAGTTAGTTCACAACATGGCAACCAAACAGAGCTCCCTAGCAACCATTAAAAAGACTTGTATCTTTGCAACAGAGCAACATAAACAGGCATATATTTTGTTTTATTGGACTCGTGCTGGCACAGAAAGCCAAGCAAGCAAAAAAGCTAACAATAACTTAATTTGCTAACATAGCCAAGCTAAATGCAAAACAACGCTAACTACAAGTACCACAATGACCACTGAACACAACTTGAGCTAATTAAGTTCACATTCTATTGCAATCACAAGCAAAGCCCTTTGGACACTTCTGGAGAAATCATTATACTGCATAGCAACCAAACAAGGTACCCTAGCAACCATAAAAAACATGTATCTAGGCAACAGAGCGATAGATAGAAACAGGGTTTGTTTAATTTGACTCATAATAGCACCTAGCCCAACGTCAGCAAAGAGGCTAGCAACAACTTGCTAAGCTAACCACAACTACCTAAATGCTAAGCAATAGATACTATACTCCATGGAACATTCTCAGACTTTTGAACATATTTTGATAATTTCATTTACAGCATAGCAACGAAACAACATACCCTAGAAACCATTAAGCAACTTGTTTCTCAACTTCTAGGTATCATATAGACAGGGAGTTTTATTTAACTCATTATAGCTCTGAGGTATCTATCACGCATAAAATCCCCATCACAGTGTACTTTTAGTGTATAGTGTGTTTAGTCAAATTACTTTCAACAGAAACAGTATAATATAAACTCTTGCTGTTTACCTCAACTGGGATAATTTTGGGTGCCTTTGTTGTTGTTGTTTTTGCTAATTAAGTAAATACATAAAAATAGGTTTCTGTGTAGATGACTCTCAAAAATACTCCCTCCCTCAAGGAAGCCACACAAACAACCGAGACTCATTTTAAGCTTTCCTAAAAATCTTTATTTTAGCGTATTCCTCGCTCCTGGTTTAAATGAAGAAGCGCTTCCAAAAAGCTTGTGAATTCAGAAGAGGGGGTGCTGCATGCCTAAGACGAGGGGTATCACTTGACACTATATGCTTCACACAAATCTGAAGGCTCTAAAGGTAACCGGACACTCCTCTATTTTAAACTACTCAAGAGCAAAGACGAGGAGAGTTTAGGGGGACAGTTAAGAGAAGGGAAGTAAGTACATAATACAAAGTAAGCCATAATACAAATCAAACAATCCATTCAGTGGGACTCTCAGCTGTGTCTCCACCTGACCTCTGCACAACACACCTGATGGTTCTGAAATCATATATAAGAAATCCCTCGTATTAAACCTGACAGGGCTCATCTGTGAAGTGAAGAGCATTTCAGGAGACCACCTCTTGAAGATCATCAAGAGAACACCAAAAGTGTGCAAAGCGTAATCAAAGCAAAAGGTGGCTACTTTGTAGAAGCTACGATGACATATTTTCAGCTGTTTGACACTTTTTGTTGTTATGTATACAATTCCACAGGTGTTGAAATATTTGATAATTGTAAATTATCAAAGTTCATACACCACGTGATTTTAGTGTTTTTGCTAATTAAGTAATAAATTAAACAATGCGTTTCAGTCAGGAACACACAGGGACATTTACACTAACGTAATATATTTTTTAAGTGTTTCTATTGTGTTGCACAATTAAAATACTTCAGCAAGTTATTCTTTAAATGAGCTATAGACTATCAAAGCATCCAATTCCTCAAGAATAAGTCATGAACTATAAAATAAACTGTAATGTTAGCTCTTTAGAATTCCAGTTAAAGTCTACTAATGGTCAAAAGAATTAAATAGAACCCTTAAAAAGAACAAAACTAATAGAAAATGTTGTGCAACCCTAGTTTTGTTTTTATGAATAAATTAAGCTTGTTTCTCACAATTGTTACTTTTTAAACAGATATTTTTTTTCACTCTTGCATGATTATAATTTAATATTACATTTATTTGGTTAAAACTTGATAAAACATTTTTTAAGTCAGTATTTCAAGAGTCATTATGTCCAGTTACACAAAGCTTTAGTTTTTCTTCCATGATGTATAGAACAAGACATAAAAAAGGGCTACTATGACATAAAACATGATTTAGAACAAAAACTGTTAAAATAAAACTGTTGAATGTATTCACAACTTCAAAAAACAAAAAAATAAAGAATATAAATAATCTTTTAAAACTAAATGTTTTGAGTCATCAACAAAAATAAGTTTACTACAGACAAGTTTATAAGCAGCTTATGAGTCCTAAAATAAAGCTGCATGGAGGAGCAATAAAAGTCAAGCTATTTTTAACTTAATCTAACTTTAGAAACCCAACAATGATGCATTTAGTTCTTTATAAACAATATAAAATTATACTTTTTGATGCAAAGGCCAACTTCATGGTAGCATTGCTTCATTTGTAAAACAAAAACTCGGTGTGTAGTACAGGTTTTAATAGATACAGTTTAAATAAAACAAAAGCTGTCCGTGTCTGGTTCAGCAGAAATATAAATGTGCATTTCACTGACATATCGTGCTCCTGAACTACTTAAAGCAGCTTACATCAAGTTTTATCCACTTATTAAATCATAAACACTCGATTCTGGGCGAGTCGAGGGTTAAAACAATATACTTTTAAGCGTAATAAAAGAAATATAACTCTTTAAAGCGCTCAAATCTGCCATAACACACGCCTCACCTTCAGTTATCCTGCAGACAGCTCCAGCGATGTTATTCCTCTACTTCTGCGGTGGACGTCATCAAGCTCTCCCAGAAGTCCGCGCGGCTTCCTCTTCTTCACGCTTACGCTCTGTCACGTGATCACCGGGTTTCCCTCCGTTTCCAAGAGGGGGGAAGTCTGAGTGCGCCATAACTGACAAACAAACGAACTTGGGTGCGATTTAAAACCAATAAATTGTCTAAATAATTACAAGTGTTGTTCAAAAATGTAAAGTTGAATGCATGAGAATGTATTTGTATAAAAAACACCCATTTTGCTACGTTATTTGGGTGAAACAAAGGCTAATGAGAGGGGCAGCCCTCCTCTCCCTACTCCAGCGCAATAGGAAGTGACTGAACTGTAGTACCTCGGCTGACAGCGAGGGGGTTGGAGTCAGAAGTGAGCAGATTCTCTTTCACGCCCATGTTAAAACTGCCCAACTTTGGAGCTTAAAAAACATGTTTCCACCCCTGGTGCTATAATTTTTTTTATTTAGATTAATAGTTCGAGATCAATAGTAGTGCTCTTCATGAACACTCTGAGGGGGGTGAATTTTAAGATATATAAAAGTTAAACTTTTAGCCAGACATCTGTGCTAAGCCTATGTCACAGTGCTCTGGAACCAATTTTAGTTACCTGGAAGTGATGCACTTCCACGGAGACGATGGCTGCTCAGCCAATTTTTAGCTTGCTTCAGTGATCATACGTAACTTTGCACATGCTATGTCCATGTTATTTACAGTCTAAAAGACAGGGAATACATTTTGGGACTTTTACTTTAAATAAATGATTCCCTCCCAATGTGTAACAGGAAGTGACTGAACTGTAGTAACCTCCACTGCAAACAAAAGTGAACATATTCTCATTCACTGCAACGTTAAAACTGTTGTAAAACTTTTAAGTTTGCAAAGTTTGTTGCTTCAGATCTCTAGTTTGGACCTCATTGAGCACTCTGAGAGGAGGATTTATTTTAAATTTGTTTGTGTAAGATATATTAAGATTTAAACCTTCAGTGTATCAGATGTCTGTGATATGCCTTTGTCCCGCCTTTCTGAACATATTTTTTGGGTAACAGGAAGTGACACTCTTCTGATCCTCCATTGTCCTTCATACAAAACATCACTCATGGGACAGCCATAATATATTCAGTTAATGTTTCACTTCAGCAAATTCTTGTGTCTTGTTTAGAAGTGTCTCACCAGACCTGCTGCTTGATTCCCTGGCGCTGAAATCACCTCCATGAGTATGGCAGCAGTATGATCTACGCCTCCTAATCTAAAGTGAACTGGAGAGGAAGTAAACACTGATTTACTTTTTCTGTTTAAAATAACAGTTTAGATTATTTACTATAGATATCTTCACAGTAGGAGTTTGCATGTTCTCCCCGTGATCGCGTGGGTTTTCTCCGGGTGCTGCGGTTTCCCCACAAGTCCAAAGACATGCGGTATAAGTGAATTGAGTAAGAACAATTGTCCATAGTGTTAAAAGTGTGAATGAGTGTTTCCCAGCGATGGGTTGCAGCTGGAAGGGCATCCGCCGCATAAAACATATGCCAGAGAGTTGGCGGTTCATTCCGCTGTGGCGACCCCGAAAGGGAAGAAAGCCGACATGAAGATGCATGAATGAATCTTCACAGTAGACAGGCCAGATGTGTGAGCTTGCATCTGCACCCATTGTTTTTTGTCCAGATGTCACCTAAACATTTCGCTAGAGGTGTGATGGTCCTAAATGTCTCCACCTAAGCAAATTGAAATCGCTCTCTCGGAATCTGCTCACTTCTGATGGTTGAGGTACTACAGTTCAGTAACTTCGTAAGGCGCACTGGCAGGGAGAGCAGGGGTTGCTCCTTGGGCATGAGCTGATCTTGTATGTGCCAACAGCACTTTGAAAACTGTGATCAAAAGAGAAGACATTCATTGGTTGATCACTATTTCACATTTAAATAATCCAGGTGACATATTAGGGCCAATCATTTTTTATTTGCGTTAATTTTTCAGCCAGAAGTGTGCGCTTCTTACCAAATGATGTGTGATGGACCTAAGCCTATGCAATTTGTAGGTGTGTGCCTCGCCTTTTTGCAATTTTTTTCCTGTTCAGTAGAGCTCTTCTAACTCCAATATAGTGTTCAGCCTAGAGGAACATCCTGAATGTTGAAAGGTGATGAGAGGATACCACGTTCATTATTTCGACTCAAGATTAACTGTCCATTTTCTAATGTAACGAGTAATTTTTTAAATACTTGACCCGTACATTCTCTATTCTCATTGGCAGCCTGCTTGCAAACAGCTCAGCCGTAAAGTATAAGTGAAGGCAATTTTCAAGGATAATTGTGAACATGTGTCAATACATATGCATGAGAGAGAAGTGGGGTGTGAGAGAGAGAAAACAGAGAGAGAGAGAGAGAGAGAGAGAGAGAGAGAGAGAGAGAGAGAGGGTAAACTGGGCATGAGAGAGGGAGAAAGAGAGATAAGCAACAGAGAAAGAGAGAGATAGATGAATGGGAGAGAAAGAGACTGGGGATGAGAAAAGAAGAGAGAGAGAGAGAGATGGAGGAGAGAAAAGGAGACAAGGGATGAGAGAGATGAGAGATGGAGGGGAGTGAAGGGGATGGAGGAAGAGAGAGATTGGGAGAGAAAGAAACAGAGAGAGGGGGGATTGGAATGAGAGAGGGCGAATGAGAGAAGAGAGAGATGAGAGAGAGAGAAAGAGAGAGATGAGAGAAAGAGATTTAGAGAAGAGAAGGGGATGAGGATGAAAGAGAAATATAAATAGAAAGAGAGAGAGAGAGAGAGAGAGAGAGAGAGCCTTCACGTGCTCCTGTAATTGATTGAGGGGATGACCTGCTATTCTAAATGTTATTTTAGAACTATCAAAACCATTCCTGGCAGTAAATTGGCCAGCTTGTATCTGCGCTACCGGCTCCATTCATCATCATTATGGGTTGATAAGTTAATTTAACCATTTCATTCCGTCTTAATGAGCTATAGTTAAATTAATGTCACATAATATATGAAAGCAACATTTGAACAGAAGCGTTCATTTGAGACAAACAGGGCTGAGCAGAGTTTGAGTGGAAGCATAAATCTCCTCCTCACCGCCAGCGCTTCCTCCTGCTGCTCTTTAATGATGCTGTGCTTTTACATTTGTGCACATTTTTGTTCAAAATATTTATTACCGGCATCTGTAAAAACTATTCAGAATATCATTTTTTTAGCATTTGTACATTATTACAGCTCATGTGGTCTTCACTTTATGGTGCTTTGTCCATTACATAATTATTAAGTCCATTACATAATAATCTATAAAAATAAAATTATTTTTACAGTAAATAACTGTAAAAAATAATTCAGTGGCATTATTTTTTTTTCTTCAAAATAAACAATAAATCTGTTGAATCAACCAAATTAGATTTAAATTAAGATTTAGGTTTTATGGAGTTTCAACGTTTATTGGTAAACAAATTAAATTTAAAATAAAACCAATGAATTGAAGTATTGCATTTGACCTACATTTTTTTATACATAATCTAGCAGTAATCCATATATATATTCTTTCCGCTATATTTGTATACTTGTTAAATCTTTGATAGCTAATACTGAAAAAAAGAATATTCTTCAGTCAGCTTAGACACTGTTAATATCCCTGATTTTACTTTTATTTTGTTTCCATTGATAAAAAAAAAAATCTTGTGTCTTGGTAATGTCAAGCGATCTATGAATATAACGCCAGTGGCAAATATTTCAGAAATGTTCATTAATTCAACAATTTTGAGATTTATTTTGAAAAAAGGAAGAAATGCTGTAAAACCTAGTGTTACTGTAACTGAAAGTTAGTTTTAATTAGTTCTTAACAGACAGTTATCCAGGGACACTGAGGTTTATGCACAATCTACAGTAATTAAAAAGGAAAATTAAAATATTTCTGGTAGAAAATAATTAGTCGTGCTTTGTTGTTTTTTTATTTTATATATAAAATTATAGCTGAGAGCTAAAGCTGTGTAAATGCACATTAAAACCTCCCAAAACATCACAGCAAAAAAAAAAGAATAGTTAAGATACTGTTAATAAACCTTGATTTTACTTTTATTTCGCTTCCATTGATGGAAATAAAATTGTGTTGGTGTAGAGCAATCTGTAGAATATAAGGACAGTGCATGGCTAATCTTTGACAAATGTTTATTAAGTTTACAATTTTGTGATTTATTTAGGGGAAAAAGCTATTGTAGTTACTGTTAAAAAAGTTTTGATGTGTTCGTCACTGAAACTGAGCCAAGGACACTGAGTCTTAGTTTAAAATCGATTCTTTGATTTTGCTTTTCATTTAAAAAATGAGGTAAAAGGAAGAAAAACAGAAGAATTACCTTCAGTTACATTTGTTAAAAGCTTTGAGAGAAGAAATGGTGTAAATGCATATAAACATGTCCCAAAACATATAAAACTGTTTAAACTGAAATGAGCTTAAGTATTAAATATCTTTGTTTTAACATAAAATCTCATGTTTTTTAATGTAAAGCGATCTGTAGAATAAACAGTTGCCAATGTATGACAAATGTTCATTCGTTTGACAATTTTCTGATTTATTTCGAAAAAAGGGAAACTTAATGTAAAATCTTTTAGCCGAAAGTTTGTTTTGATGTGTTCTTAACAAAAAGTGAGCCAAGATCTTAGTTTAAAAACGATTGATTTTTCTTTTGATTAAAAAATCGGATAAAAGAGAGAAAAAAAGGGCCCTGGCTCCTGCAGATTCTGCAAGCCTCCCCTACACCTTCACCGCCGCGGGCTGGGTTTGACCCCTGCTCGGGCTCCCCGTTTGGTCCCTGCTCGGGCGCCGTGTTTGGCCCCAGCTCGGGCTCCGTGTTTGGCCCCTGCTCGGGCTCCGTGTTTGGCCCCTGCTCGGGCCTCCTGGCGCGGTGCTCGTGTCCTCCCCGCAGCAGCTGTCACCTCGCATTACTCGCAGTCAGCTAAATGAAACATTATTCTAAACATATGCATCGTAATCAGTTCGGTCACACTTACAAGAACACGCGTTAATAAGGCAATCAATCACGCGGGGACACGCGCGTCGCGGCGCGGCGCCTCATAAACAGTGCGTAATGGAGAGCTGGAGGTTAGCGTGACGCGCGCTGATCAGATAATCAATGTCAAAGACGCGATGAATGTCAGCAAATGCACTTTTTATGGCGTTTCTATAAAATCTCCAATTTACTACAAGCAGCTCAATTATCCAGAAAATACAGGCAATTAACGGCGGGCGATTGGACAGCGACGCGCAGCATCATCGATCTTTGCATTTCTATCTCGCGCGGTGGACATTTAATTTGGGTTTTCTATTAGCGCCGGAATAAAGGGGGAAAATAAAGCGCGTTAAACATGCCGCAGATTTATTTCTGTGTCAGGAGCAATCCTGCGGGTGACAGACAGCACGGCGCGTTATGATGCATCGCTTTTCTGCTTTTTATTCCGCGCTGTGCTCGCTCGGCCCGCGCGCGTCGGGTAGGAGCGCGAGGGCGTGATCGTGGCCAGTGTTTTTCTGCCCTCTGTCCTCTCCGCTCTGCCTCTCCATCCATCTCAATGCTGGCCGCTCCAGGAGGACGCGCGGCGATGCGTCACGCTCTAATCCCGGTTCTGTAATGGGGACGTTCAGGAAAAGAAAAGCAACTTATCTCCGAGCTCCCTCGGGGCTCCTCCTGGTGTATATTTAACCAGGCTGCAATTAACGACACTATCAGCTTGTATCATTTAGAGCTAATGTAAAAATAATGGTAAATTATAGGGCCGGGATGACCCGCACGCGCAGACTCCATATTCCCCACAGTTTTAGTGTCGTTTTAATTAATGCCAGACAGAGAGAGAGAGAGGAGAGAGAGAGAGAAGAGGAGGAGAGAGAGAGGAGAGAGAGAGAGAGGAGAGGAGAGGGAGAGAGAGAGAGAAGAGAGGGAGAGAAGAGGGAAAGTGTGTTATCAGAGCAGGAGCTCCGCTGATCTCTCCTCTCTGAGAGAAGAAGCCCTGGATGGGGTCCTGACAGAGGGATGACCCGGGTAATATTTTGGCCTCTTTAGGAACCCAGCTCGAAAAACTGTGAAGCGCACTTCAATACAAATTCAGGTCAAACCGAAAAATTTAATTCCAAACCTGAAAATTGTAAATGTTGAACATTTATATTTAACTGTTTGCAACACTGTAAAAATCTTTAATGTCAAGCTGAATGTATCTCATAAAATTTGATCGTATACACAGTTTAGTTTCTTTTGATGACATAAACAATTGTTGTGAAATGAAATTGTATTGCATTGTATCAAATGTATAAATGTTATATTGTTTTTGTTTTTAATGGAAATATTTATTTGCGTAAATACTATTTTGTAAATAATAAATCTTCATCTTTTGACCATTCATATGATGGTGAATATGATCATTATTGTTATTATTAAAACTATTTTCTAACTGATACAACTGTCTGAATCAGAAATGTAAAAAGGAAAGTAGCCCAGCGCTGGGTCCAAAAGGACTCAACCCAGCCTGAGTATAGAATTACAGTAAAAACATTTTTACCGGATTTTCCAGTTGTTCTGAAAATATATAAATAAACGCATTTTTCTGTAGATAAAAAATACACTTTTAATTTGCCTTATTATTCATTTATATTAAAAAATAATGTAATTTCTGTTGCATTTCTTGTTATATTTTACATTATGTTTTATGTATTTTTTTAATTATGTAAAATTACTAAACTAAACATGTTACACATCCGATTTTTTATTTTTTCGCTTTTGAGTATCTTTAAGAATGCATGAAGCATTCGCTGTTGCGCTCAATACAAATGTCAAATTTCAGAAATTTCAGACCTGAAAATTTAAACTCTATTGTGTTGTTTACTATACTGTAAAAACAAACCTCTAGAATTACGGTAAAAAAATATACAGGATTTTCTTGCTTTTTCGAAAATATATACATTTTTTCTTTAAATAAAAAAGCCTCTGCTTTTTGACCAATTCTTCAGTTATATTAACATAATTTAATTTCTATAGTGTTTTATTGTTTACTGCTATATGTTTTACAGTATAAGGTTTAAGCTCAGGGTTTAAGAATGGCTGAAACACTGTAAAGCGCATTGTTTAAAGTAAAATATCAGAAACTTTCTCAGAAATTTCAGACTTGAAAATGTAAGTTTTTACAGGAAACATTTATAAAAGCAGTTATGTGCCAAAACAATAAAATTTCTAGTTGTTTGAAAAGTAAATACAAATATATAACAGACTGTATCTCTAATCTAACAGTGTAAGATGCGGCTACACTGTAAAGAAAAACACCTCTAAAAATTACTTTTTAGATTTTACAGGATCTTCCCTTTTTATTATAAAAATCTGTAAATTAACTAAATTGTTCTGTAAATTAGTAACCCACACTCATTTTATTGAATTAAAAACATTATATTAAAATAATGTAGTTTCAAGGTGTTTTTAATATTCATTCATTCATCTTCATGTCGGCTTTCTTCCCTTTCGGGGTCGCCACAGCGGAATGAACCGCCAACTTCTCTGGCACATATTTTATGCGGCGGATGCCCTTCCAGCCACAACTCATTGCTGGGAAATGTTTTTAACATACTATACTTTATTTTTCTTTATTTCCGAAAACATTTTGTGAAATTACAAACGATTAACTCTAGTCATACATGCTACTCATGATATAATGGATAATGGTTAATTTTCTTTTTTCCATTTTTTTATTAAGGGGAATACCTGCAAAAAAACGGTTTACTCTTTCTCTATAAACTGAAAAAAATAGTTAATTTAAAACAGTTACTTCTAAAAAATATGTGCAAAATAACAACAGAAATTTTAGAAAATATTTTTGTAATGTTTTGGACGTAATTGATTTGGCAGCTGCCAGATATTTCCCATTTTATTACATTTTGCTTTTGTATAGTGTTTTCTATATGTTGAACAGATTGTGTGAGTTGTTTGTTAACTGTCAAAACAATTACCAAACATTGGCCTCGTTTAACGAAACACCATCTTTTAGGATTGATACCAGATACATGAAACAAAAGCAACCAATCAGCAACAGTATCCATAGGCTGCACTAAAGTGTGAGAATTCTGGTGTAGTAGATGGTGCACGACAAAAAAAAACTAATTTGATAAAATACCAACATTCAGCCATTTTTACATTTTGTATTCAACAAATATACAGAAAAATTCAGTAAAATTAAATTTCGTAAAATTACAGTTAAAGTATTTTATGTTGTGACCCGCTATTTTACAGGGTTGTGCTGTTTTAAATATTTTATTTACAAACTAAAATATCTGAAGTTTACTGTCTTTTTCTTTTTACATGTGTATAAATATTTGGATTGTGTTCTGAAACCAGGAGGCATTTAGCATGAAGGAACCTTTCAGTAACTTATTTTACTGTTTGTGCGTGTGAGGTCTTTAGCTGGTTGCAAAGTTCATAATCAAAACATTTTCAAACATGTTTCTACTTTAATTGGTTTAAAATGTGGGTTATATATTTAATATATTTCCATATTTAAATTAGGAATTGGTACAAAAAACATGGTTGGAAGCTAAAAAAGTTGACTGTGTTATTTTGCAGGAAGAATACAAACTTTTTTACCGTAAAGTTGTGTGAGTGTGTGTGTGTTTCATTTAATTATATTTTGTTATAACACAACTTAGCATTTCCCTGATGTGTAATGAAATAACACAATGTACCGGAGCAGACCATTAGCAGAGGAAAATAAAAATATGCAGTGTTTACTAAATTGTTATTATCCAAAAGTAATACATTTCCAATCTTTCAAGTTATGGCGCCATCAGATAATAACTGTAAGACATTAATTGCAGGACGACTCTATAAAACATGTTATTACAAAATAAAAAGAGAGGTTTTAGCAAAAGTGCTACCAATAAATCTGAATAACATTTATTCTACTTTTATTTGAGAATTTAAGTTGTTTTAACGCGTGCATAACAATATTCCCATTTGATTTGAGTTCGTGTGTATTTAAAAGCTTTTTTCTTCTAAACTTAGATTTTTATGTAACGTTTCTGTGCGCTGCGGAATGAGAAAATTGTGAAATTCTTCTTCTTCTATTTTATTTTAGAGTTGATGCACTGAACATAAACACAGGAGCTGATTAAAAAAAGATTTTAAAGGTAACACTTTTTAAAACAACCCAACGTTTTAAATCTGTAGACCTGTTTTTGCGTTGAGCGCAGCTCACTCACACAATGATAACGAGTCTGCTTTTCACATATTTATTTTACAATATCACCACCATCAATAAATAACATAATATACATTTGATATTGCACAGTTTTTTCTCCAGTGAAAGTGTGAGCTCTGCGCTGGATCCCGGAGCCCAGAGAGAGGAGCCTGAGCTGAGGCGCGCAGCTCCGGGAGCATCCGCGCAGACATCTGATTTCGCTTCCAGAGAAACAGCAACCGAACGCGTTTAGTCTGAACACGTGTTAGTCTGTTCCGAGGCTGCTCTCTGCACAGTGAGGTGTTTGCCTTTGGTGAGCTCGTTTAAACACCAAAAGTGCACGTTTTGGCTCGATTCTATACTAAAATGTCTAAAACAAATTCACATTTCAGGTGATCGCGTTGGTTCTGTTGTTTCTCTGTAATAATAAAATGGCTTGAAATGTTGTTGTTTAACTGTTAAAATTTAAGTAGGTGTTTGTTATAAATTAATATAGTTTTTGTCTTTTTTGATCATAATTTTAGCCTTTAATTGTGAATCTTAACAATATTGACTCCTGTTCATCTTGCGATGCTTTCCATATGTGGTAAATAATTCAAAGATAAATAAAAATGTGTTTTGGCTCACATACACACATTTGATTATGAAGCTAGACTGTAAAATAAATTTGTTTTATAGTTTAAATTAAATAAATGTTTGTGCAGCGCTCATAACAAATAATACAAAAAACAATTGCACACATTTGATTCTAAAGCTACACTGTAAAATGATAAGTGTTTAGTTAAAAAATGCATTACATTGTTAAATTGTACCATAAAATATTAAATTGATTAGAGTTATTCCAAACAATGTTGCACTTGCAATGTTTTCCATACAAACTAAATAATGAAAAATAATCAAAATGCATTATGACGCATTTGCTAGACTGTTAAATAAAATTTGTGTTTAAAAATGAAATCGGTAAATTAAAGAAAAAAATCTTCAAATACAATTAAATACATTATAAATATTTGATAAAATGGCCCACATTTGAGCAGCGCTGTTTCATATCAAATAATAAACAAAACATAAGTGAGTGTTTAGTAAATTTTAAATTTGTTTTAAATTTTGATTTCATGGCCCACGTTTGTGCATTTTTTCATGTTTATTTTCATATTGCTGAAAAAAAACACCAATCCCTCAATCATTGCTAACATTAAAATCTAGAAGATTCCTGTGGAATGTCTCACTTTTGCATCAATTTTACCTTGTGAGTCTAATCTAATCAAAAATCTAATCAAACTGCATTTCATGGTGCTTTTTTGATACAGAACCAAAAAACGTGAAACACTGAACTTAAAATGTGCACAATAAACATGGTTGAACAGCCAATTAGAAAACGAGTCCAGATTTGACCCGTCGCGAGTGGAAACGCTTTACTCGTATGCAGACTCGGATCCGAATCGCTCCACACATCTGTACAAGTGCTTTCTGACGGTTTCTTTAAGAGAGCAAGAGAGAGAGAGATGTGTGCGGACAGAAATGCTTGAGCAATTTGTCTGAAGTTTGGGCTTGTGCGGATAATCCTTTTACATCGAGAGCGAGGAGGCTCTGCTGGGAGCTTTATGGAAATATTGGCTGCGGATTTAATGAGACAGGGAGAGAGAGAGGGAGAGAGAGGGAGAGAGGAGAGAGGGGGGGGGGAGAGGCGGGGGTCTCCCCATCAGAATAGAGCGCTCGGTGGATTGTTTCGAATAAATAATAATAGCATAAAAATCTCAATATCACGTTTAGTACTGTACAACACACAGCGCGAGGAAGCTCGAGCTCTTTATCCATCTTCTCTTAATCACTTCCCTCCGCGGGTTGTTATTCTCTGACAGCCGGTCTCCGGACGGGAACTTTTCCTACATTTTCCACCTTCACCGAGGTCCATCAAGGTACATGATTGGCAATTTTCCTCATAATCTTCACATTATTAACAGCAGAAATGACATCGGAGCGTTCGACGCGGCGCGCTCCGGAGTCCCCGAGGAGAAACACACTCACAGAGAGCATCATTAGCTCCAGGTCCCCAAAAACCAGGCTCAAACCCTCTCCAGCGCACCATCTGGAGGAACAACCGAGAGAGGATCACAACGAAATGGGTTGCTTTTACCTCACCGGGTTTACTCGGACGAGCTAAAGTCGAGCTCTGCGATTAATCGATGCGTGCGTTCCAGTCCTCTTCATATATATATATATATATATATATATATATATATATATATATATATATATATATATATATATATATATATATATACGGAATTTACTTAAGAAAGAAACAGTGGTTTGTTCTGCAGACGTTAACCCTAAAACGAATCTTTATGAATCTTTATTATACCTTATTAAAAATAATATAAATGTAAGTAATATAAGTAATATAAGAAATATAAAAAGAACATGTTGGAGAAAATAAATTGTGAATAAGAGGTATATAGTTAAAGTCTTGAGGTTGCATTGATATTAGATGTCAAATACTGAAATATTGTACAAATGGTCACAATCTAAACAGTTTATTTAAAACATAAAACGTCTAAATTGTTACATTTTAGTTTCTAAAGAAAAGATAAAACATTGTGAAAAATATATTGTATTAATTTACAAAGTAAGTTTCGGTGCAAAAAAAGAATCTTTTTAATTTTGCTGTTTTAACAAAATTGGGAAACATAAAAAGCGAACTCAATAGTGTGGTAATTACAAAAAGAAGATTTTTAAGCCTCGAGTTTTATGATGTGCTGTGATTATGTCTTTTGTTTTCTAAAAGAACCGAGCTTGCATCACTGGAATACAACACAGCCTGAACTATTAGCTTAAATTGTGTGAAGTATAAAGAGCTATTTTATTGATTCTCACACGTCTCTGAACGTCAGGCCTCTTAGATTGTATTTGTGTTATTTTAATTTGTTTATTTTTCAAATCAGGAGAAAACGCTTTGATTAAATCAAACCTTCAACCTTTAGGGCGTTGGTTTGTTTTTTCAATCGGATCTTTACCGCCTCTATGAAAGAGAAATAAACCCAGAACTAAATGTCGGCTCATTGATTAGTTACTGTCCGAATTGAGCTGCTGGTCTGGTTAAACCCGCGCTGGATTAAAGCAACCCCGGGTCACACAGGAGCCCGGATCCCCGCGGTGACCTCAGAACCGGCGCTGGTCTGCGGAAGCTATCTGTTCAACGTGCTCTCCTCGCGCGGATCCGGTGAGGGCACCGCAGTTTTGCTGAGCACTGCCGCGGAATATGGCAAGAAGCCGCTCTCGGAGCGCGGTGCGGCGGCCGTGCAGGTGAACTCGCTCCCGGCGCTCCTGGAGCCCAGCGCGGTGGCGGCCTGGCTGCTGTGACAGCTCAGGCACGAGCACGGCCCGGATCCTGCGGGCGCGCTTACCGCCGCGGCCGCTGCCGCCGCCGCCGCTGCCGCCGAGGCCGCCGCCGCGGAACCGTTCAGGCCCGCCGGTGACTGGTACAGTCCAGGGTGCCGGAAGCTGCACAGCAGCTCCGGGCGCGAGTACGGATGAGAGAGCGCGCGGAAGGTGTCGAGGGGGCGGATGGAGGAAGCGAAAGGTGAAGAAGCCGCTCCGGAGGCGGCGGCTGCAGCAGCTGCCGCCGTGACACCGACGTGCGGGTAATAGTGTAGAGGCATGTGGGAATGGAACGGGTAAGGCAGACTTCCGGTGGCGGCCGCGTGCGTCATCATGTAGGTGTAGAAGCTGGGGTCGGCGGGATGCGGCCAGGACATGGCTAGCCGCTGGCGCTTGTCCTTCATTCGTCGGTTCTGAAACCACACCTACAAACACAGGTAAGGTCAGGTGAGAGGCGTGGAGGAGCGCAAACCAACTCAACTGTATTTCACAGAGGATCGCTTTTTCAGATAAAAATTAAATAACTTCATTCTTCTTGTTTTTTTTAACAAAGAAATGTAAAAACTTTTTTAAACTGTTGTTTTCTTTTTTCTAACTACAATTTTGAGCAACCTACAAAAAATAAAACATGCTGTCCGACAGCAGAACAAATCCTCTCTGTCGTATTTACACCATTTAATTAATTTTTTCGTTTTGTAATAGTTTTATTTCTTTTGTTTGTTTGTTTGTTTGTTTGTTTGTTTGTTTGCATAGGGGAGCTGTTTCATTCCAATTGCTTTTTAATGTAAAAATAAAATAAAATACAGACGGTTACTTTAACTCAAGGTTTGAACCACCAAAACCAAGTTACACTCTATAGAATTTGGCGTTATCAATTATTAATCGTGATTTGGGTCTGTAAAAAATACCTTCCCCAATTTTTCAGCTGTGTTGTAAAATATGGACAAGAGCAAGTGTGGTAATATTGTAAAACCTGTTATATTACGATATAATTCTAAAACACAGTTCGCGAGAAAAAAACCCACCTTTAATAAAATTTTGTCATGTGTTCACCTCAATGCTCTTAAACAATGACAAGCTCACCAAAATTGTCTGAAGAGTAGCCTACCTTGATGGTGGTTTCAGGCAGGTTAAGAGCGGCGGCCAGCTCGCACCTCCTCGGCCTCGAGACGTAGTTCTCCCGGTAAAACTCCTTCTCCAGACGCGCGATCTGCTCCCGCGTGAAGGCCGTCCGGTAGCGCCTCACCTGATCCGCGCTCGAGCCGCCCGGGTTTCCGAGCGAGCCCCCGTTCAGAGCCGAGAGCGACGAGGAGCTCGTGTTCGATCCTCCGGAGTGACTGTCCGAGTACCCTGAATCCGATTTAAAGCGTTAATAATGCGCAGAGAGAATCCGCGTTAATAAAAGCAAAATGTCTCGCATAAGAGAACTTTTATAGAAACAACTAAAGGATAACAAATGCTTAGTCTAAATATACAAGGATTATCTAATTTAGTAAATAAAATAAAATGGTTTTCTAAAATAAGAATATCATTTTTTGTTGTTTGAGATGGGAATAAAAGTAACACGTATTACGTAAATGACCGTTTTTTTAGACATTGGCAATACATTTTGAACGAGATATGTGTTAGAAGGATTTTATAAAATATAAAAATAGAATGAAAAGTGCATTCGCTCACCCAATACGAAACTAAAAGATGTTAAAAAGTGTAGCAGGTACAAATCATATTCACAAAGAACAGAATAAGAGTTATCGATTGCCATTTCTACGTTTTCTTTCTAATCGATTTATTTAAAATTTCTTTACATTTGAACATTTTTACAATTTTTACTTACTCTGAAATTTTGCAAACGAAAAAGGAGAAGATTTTAATGAGCCAGTTATTTTGGACAGAGCGTCAAAATTACAATAAATGTTGCTTATATGTTTTCGTTACTTTATTTATATTTAAACGTTTAAAAATATAATTTAATCGGTTAAAAACTAAATAAAACGCTACTGAATAATGACAGTACTTAGAATGTGTAGGAAATTAACTATCGCATACATTTCAAAGGTGCGCTTTTAATTTTAATCGATTACGATAAAAAGGGACTAATCGATAAATGCGGCAAAGCGAATTTTACGTAAAAGCGTTTTTTAATCCTCTCTCTTTTTACCCCCACATCAATGTTCTACTGCCTTTACCGTTGTTTTCCTTATGCTGGCTGATGCTGCCCGGGGACCGGTGAGGGGTGCAGCCCACCTCCACGTCGCTGTTCATATCGGAGTCCGGAGAAACTTCCGGATAGAGGTTCATCTTCTTCCGGCTCTCGGACGAGGAGACCTCGGTGGAAGACGTGTTGTCCCCGTGCAGGTTCCCAAACAAGCTGTCGATCTCAAACTTGCCTTTGGCGGGGATGTCCCCGTGCAGCGAGGCGGAAGTGATGCGCGGGCTGAGGCGCGAGTTCTCCAGGGCCTCGAGCACCGCGTTGCCGGTGGATTCGGAGAGGTTGGAGAGCCGCTTTCCCGCCACCGGACTGTGCAGCCCCCTCTCCATCAGAATCATTTCTTTTCTTATCCTTTCCATCATCAAGTCTCGCAGAAAAAGTCGCAATCCAGAGTCCCGATGCTCTAATCCGCATCCAGCTCAGCCGCCTCCTCTAAACAACACCTTTAAGAGCCAAAAAGAGAGGAAAAAGCAGGAATGCAGTGAACGACTGCTCAAAATGAGCCTCGCATCTTCTCTGCGCCACAAAGTCATTCATCAAAAAGGGGTTTGTGCCTCCGCCGTTAAAGGTGTGCGTGACGCGGCTCGAATGATCATTTATTGTAACAGGTTTATAAGCAAATAAATAGGAGAGAGAGAGAGTGAAGGGGTGCCAGAGTCGCGTGCATCTGGGTGGAGAGAGAGAGAGCCGATCGGAGGCTGTTTTTAGTTGACCCTCTGGGGTGAAATTGACATTCTGATTAATAAAATGAGCGCGGCAACATTTCCCTCTTCATTTAGGAATATCATTATGCTTTGATTCTCTATTGTTCCCTCCTTCTGTTCTCTCTCTCTCTCTCTCTCTCTCTCTCTCTCTCTCTCTCTCTCTCTCCCACTCCCTCTTTCAGAGCTCGCTTTCTTTTTCGTCCTCTGTCGATTATTTCCCTCAGACGTGTGCTGGTGAGAGACATTCGTTAAATACTTTTAGCGTCCAATTAAAAGCGAAAATGGCTGTACGTATGGAGTTAAATGTTGAATTTAGAAGCATTCTTGAACTTCAAATAACAGACGTTTTGTTAAATTTTCCTCAATTTGTTATTTAGCCATTATCGCTTTTAAAATAATCGACGCCTAAATAATCGATTAATGATCACCCCTTGCACTTCAACGTCGCTTAAACAGACACCTCACGAGCTTGCAAATGCTTGTTTTTTGCATTTATTGTTTAAAATTCAGCTTCAACGAACGTTTCATTTTAATGTTTCTTTTGTGAAATAAATCATATTTTGTTTTTGTGCATTTAATATTTGCAAGTGACAGTCTCCTCTTCTGTTTTTCGAGAAAAACTAAATCTCGAAAATTGTAATGACAATATTGCAAAATCAGAATGGTTTCCGCATCCCTTTAACAATCGATCGGCTATTTATTTAAATGAAATGTAATGAATTTAAGAAATGAAAATAGAGCAAGCGACGGCGCAATTGTTAGCCATAAATGTTCTGAGAGGTCTGAGCTCTCAAAGGAAGTGTTAACGTTAATGCGCGAGCTGCTCCTGAAGAGGAGGTTAAGTTTTCTATTTCTGAGAGAGAGAGAGAGAGAGAGAGAGAGAGGTGTGAGGTGTATTTGCGTTCTTTGGCGCCCTCGCCAGTTTTTCGTTAAGTTGTACAACAAATTTGTATCGAAAAATATGTATTTTTTTTTTCAAAACACAACACCCCAAAAATGCAAACACGTTGCTACCCAATTCTATATAAATAGCGTCTTTCAGCATGAAGAAAACAATTCTTACAGTTTAGCGCCGTTAATTGATGCACGAGAAGTTTAGTCAAATAAATACTCAATAAAAAATCAATAAAACCATGAGAGTAAAAGAACCTGAGTTCAAAAATTTTAGTCGAAGTTGCCAATTCTTCCCAAAAACGTGTGCTTTGTAAATGTTTGTAATTCATTCCAAAACACATTTCTTCACCAATAAATAAAGAAATAAAAGTTTTACTATTGTTATCTTTCAAGTTGTGGGTCTCAATGTTTATTTAACTCTATATAAACAGTAAATTTGACTTTAGGCTTTACTTTGTAAAAAAAAAAATAACAGATCGCTTTTCAACCTTTTTCGAAGTTAACTGAACATGTTTTTAAATACTTCTGATCAAAAACAAGACACTCAACTCAAATCTAAAACTTAGTTATCTTCGTCATTTATTAGTTTATTATAAATTTATTATTTATTTACTATAAAATGAAGAGAGATTTAAGAACAATGCACACAAATAAAAATGGCAAAAACACCACGCCTCAATTAATGTGTTTCCAACATCTCTAGTGAAAAGTTTCAAAAGTGTTCTTAATTATCTTAATCAGTGGTTTCTCAAATCTTTTTGATCAGCCATGTGCTCCAGCAACGTTTGGTTGTGTGGGGGAGGGGAGTTGTGCTCCACCAAGCATGCAAAAGGTCAAAGAAATAGTAACATTTCTGAGTTATTTTGCTCATCAATTATTAGTAATTTCAAATATTTATGAATCATTACAATTTCACCAATACTTAACCATTTTACATAAACTCAAAATTTGTGTAAAACGTTTAAAAACAACAAGCTTCATCTCTCACCAACCAGAGAAAATATCTACAGTAAAGAACTCCTTAGTAGCTGGAGTATGGAGCTCCAGCAGGAAATGAGATTCAATCTGACGCTGCAGAAAGAAAATGAGGAAAGCCAGTGTTGTTACTAATCTTTTACATAAAGGTGAAAAAACAGTTTAAAATGGTCTTACATACGGTACAGGCCAAATGTTTGGACACACCTTTTTCATTCAAAAACTTTTTCGGACTGACTGACCTTCATTTCTTAAAGTAATAATGACCACTGGTTTTTCTTTACTTAGCTGTGTTTTTCTTGTCTTAATAGAAGTTCTAGAAATCCATTCAGTGGGACTCTCAGCTGTGTCTCCACTTGACCTCTGAACAACACAACTGATGGTTCTGAAACCATATATAAGAAATCCCTCGTATTAAACCTGACAGGGCTCATCTGTGAAGTGAAGAGCATTTCAGGAGACCACCTCTTGAAGATCATCAAGAGAACACCAAAAGTGTGCAAAGCGTAATCAAAGCAAAAGGTGGCTACTTTGTAGAAGCTACAATGACATATTTTCAGCTGTTTGACACTTTTTGTTGTTATGTACACAATTCCACACGTGTTAGTTCATAGTTTTGATGCCTTCAGTCTGAAGCTACCATTTTCATAGTCATGAAAATTAAAAAAAACTTTATGAATGAGAAGGCGTGTCTCTTTTGGTCTGTGCTGTATATTGAAAATAAGTAATTGTGTGTGTTTTCGCCAAACATGTGACATCATGTATGACTTTAGTAATTAAAGTGCAAAAATTCTTTATTAAAAAAACGTTGTTTTATTTTATTTTATGTGTTGGTCGATGGGTTGATTGACAGTTATTAAAAACTAAAGAAAAAGTAATATTTCATAGTGGTTTAAGTTTGTGGATATTTCTCTCTCTTATTATAACGAAAGGTCAATTTAATCATGGAGTACCGCTGAGATTTACAAAAAAATCTAACATTTTCCCTAAACAACTTGTAAAAGTAAGAGTTTTGCCCAAAAACATTGCATTTGCTGACATTATGCCCAGTAAACCCTTATCACCCTGGAGGAGATAAAATGTTCTCAACAACATATAATTAACCCCATTTCTTAACGAAATTAATTAGTCTTTTATATTAAAACATATAATATATATCATTTTTATATCATTAAAATCTGGTTCAATCCAGTTATTTTTAAATTGTGCAGATTTTATTTTGACTCTAATTATTTTTTAACGTTTCAAGAGAGTGTTACTGAAAATAAACTATTCAAACTTGGATCATCTCGAATACATTTATTCAGAAAATAATGTTTGAAAGAGGCACCTTTATCATCGTCTCAAATTATAAAACACAGATTTATGGATGTTTACCAATTTTCTGTAATATATTGAATCATAACATTTTTCAGTGAATAACAAAATTCAGACACGCTTCTCGATAACAGTTAAGCTCCCACAATGTGGAATTCCTTCTGTTGAATAAATGCAGTGACTTTAAAAGGTTTTTGAACCAAACGTGTCGCATTGGATCATAATATTTAATTAATTATTCAGTCAATCACACATTAGAAAATATTTGAAGAATGCTTTATTGCATAGTTATTCAACAAACAACTTGTTCTGTAAGAACGGACCAGCCTGGACCACCCAGAAGTGACACAATGACGCCCTCTAGAGGTTGGAGGATTAGTGTGGAGAGGATATTCAACTTGATCTTACAGAAAAATAAGTTTTATAATTGTTGTGAACTGAAAAAGTAACACAATTGTTGTCCTTCATTTATTGTTGCGTCTCCAATACATTACTTAAAGCAAGCACTTCATTTTATTTTACTCTTTGCACTTTAACAATTTAGGTTTAAGATGATACAGGTTGGTTGAACCAAAAAAGTTATGGAAACTCGCTGCCTTATTTTTTTTAAACGTGACTGTATCTATTAGAATCTCAAACGTTATTGAACGGTATGAAAGGTAATTGAACTAAATATATTTCATTTAATGAATTATGAAAATTTAGTTACATTTGCAAATTGTTTTTAATTTAAGAAATACAAAATCTTAAATTTTTAAGGCAGCGAGTTCCCATAGGTTTTTTTTAGCTTCAATCAATCTGTTTACAGTGTACTCATTTATAACATAGAAAATAAAATAGAACTGAATAGATTATTATGATCTGCTTTTATTAGTTTTTTTTAATGGTTAACAGTCTTTGTGTTTGTTATTATAAATTAAAAACAACTTGTATGTCATTTATTTTGTCCCCATCAACAGAATGGAAGAAAGCCCAGAACTCTATCGGTTAAATGCTTAAATTATCCTCAAAAACACATTTTAAAATTGTGAGCCCTGCATCGACCTTAGAAAAGAAGATCTTTTAAAGGTCCTGGGTGTGTGCGTGCGCGTGTGTGTGTGTGCGTGTGTGCGCGCAGTAAAATAAGAATGGATAGGATTCTGTAGAAAATGTACTTGAATTAAGTTTTGCAACACTATTACAGAGAAATGTATACTCTTCGTGCTTATGGGACGTGAACTGCACGCTGCACGCTGTCTAGCGCCAATTGTTGGTTAAAGCCAACATATTTTTATTTATTTAGAAATGTATTTATTGTATTTATTTATTAGTATAGGTTTTTTTATAAAACAATCTTTATTGGTACAAATCTTTTTTCAAATATGACGCAAAAATCACGTGTTTAACGACCCAATCAGATGTCTTGAGTGACATGTAAAAGATCAGGCATCTTTTTATTCTTCTTCATCTTCTTCTTCTTCTTCTTTATGTTTTTTTGCTCATCCTCCCCTTCTTCTACTCCACATTCTCATCTTCATCTTTATCAACTTCTTCTTTATCATCATCCTCCTTTTCCTCATCTTTTTTTCTTTGTGCTCCTTCTCCCCCTCCTCCTTCTCTTCTTCTTCCACCACCTCGTCTTCTTTATCCTTCTTCTTCTTTCTCCTCCAACAACACCCTCTCATATTCTTCTTATTATTGTTGTTATTCTTTTTCTTCCTTCTCCTTTTCTTTTCCTCTTGCTCCTAGAGTTTATTAGCCGCTTGCAAACATAGTGCACTACCGCCACCTGCTGGACTGAAGTGTGATCTCAGCAAGATGTTCCTTTATTTTCTATTGCGATAGGTTTATTTCTCTCTCTCTATCTCTCTCTCTCTCTCTCTCGCTCTCCTCTCCCTCTCTCTCAAATTGTTAAAATTTAGATTTTTTAATTTTTACTATTTACAATACATGTTTTTTATATACCGTTTATTTAACAATCTACAATCTAATAGTACAGAAAATATATATAGAACAAGAATAACATCTCAAGAGAAAAAAAGTAAATATTATTCGAACCAGTCAATAATATACTTGTGCACACACACAAGGAATTTGCTGTGGAACAATGGTACTTTCCAGTGTTACTACAATAAATGACTCAAATAACTTAATACTCAAGAAACATGTTTTTTGAACACAGCAGCAAACAGCAATTTATTACTCAATTTTAAAACATGATAAAATCCTATTTTTTAGTATCAATGGTTCATGTGACCTTACTACAAGTGCCTTGAATAGCAAGATAGAGAGAGAAAGGATAGAAGGGGAGATAGAGAGAGAAAGGATAGAGGGGGAGATAGAGAGAGAAAGGATAGAAGGGGAGATAGAGAGAGAAAGGATAGGGGGGAGATAGAGAGAGAAAGGATAGAGGGGGAGATAGAGAGAGAAAGGATAGAGGGAGAGATAGAGAGAGAAAGGATAGAGGGGAGATAGAGAGAGAAAGGATAGAGGGGGAGATAGAGAGAGAAAGGATAGAGGGGGAGATAGAGAGAGAAAGGATAGAGGGGAGATTAGAGAGAGAAAGGATAGAGGGGGGAGATAGAGAGAGAAAGGATAGAGGGAGAGATAGAGAGAGAAAGGATAGAGGGGGAGATACAGAGAGAAAGGATCGACGGAGAGATAGAGAGAGAAAGGATAGAGGGGGAGATAGAGAGAGAAAGGATAGAGGGAGAGATAGAGAGAGAAAGGATAGACGGAGAGATAGAGAGAGAAAGGATAGAGGGGGAGATAGAGAGAGAAAGGATAGAGGGGAGAGATAGAGAGAGAAAGGATAGAGGGAGAGATAGAGAGAGAAAGGGATAGAGGGGGAGATAGAGAGGAAAGAAAGGATAGAGGGAGAGATAGAGAGAGAAAGGATAGAGGGAGAGATAGAGAGAGAAAGGATAGAGGGAGAGATAGAGAGAAAGGATAGAGGGAGAGATAGAGAGAGAAAGGATAGAGGAGGAGATAGAGAAAGAAAGGATAGAGGGGGAGATAGAGAGAGAAAGGATAGAGGGGGAGATAGAGAGAGAAAGGATAGAGGGGGAGAGATAGAGAGAGAAAGGATAGGGGGGGAGATAGAGAGAGAAAGGATAGAGGGGGAGATAGAGAGAGAAAGGATAGAGGGGGAGATAGAGAGAGAAAGGATAGAGGGGGAGATAGAGAGAGAAAGGATAGAGGGGGAGATAGAGAGAGAAGGATAGAGGGGAGATAGAGAGAGAAAGGATAGAGGGGGAGATAGAGAGAGAAAAAGTACACTGTAAACATTTTTTTAGGCGGCTCAATTTTTGTTGAAATGTTTGCAGTTTATTTTGTTTATTTTAGCTGTTGTTGACTTAAGTATAAAAGGATGTTCAGTCAATTTTGTTAAAGGTGTTGTTTTTATTCAATTTAAAAATAATTAAATGATTAGTCTCATGAATATTTTAAAAACTAGCAAAGGTAATCACCATTTCTCATACATTTATCATCAAAGAAAAATATTTTCTATATATGATACCTGACAGTTAAAATGCAGCGATATATATGGGGTTGATTTGATTTGTGTACCTCGTATTTTATTTGCAAGTGTTACAATCTATGAATGCAATCTATGAATCTTATTAGTAATAATAAACATTCAAGGTCACTGTACAGAGTTATAAAACACATCAAACAGCAACTGAGATAAACACAGGTCAGACAAAACAAACATTAAAGTAAATAATTAGAGATAGAGAGAGAAAGGATAGAGGGGGAGATAGAGAGAGAAAGGATAGACGGAGAGATAGAGAGAGAAAGGATAGAGGGGGAGATAGAGAGAGAAAGGATAGGGGGAGATAGAGAGAGAAAGGATAGAGGGAGAGATAGAGAGAGAAAGGATAGAGGGGGAGATAGAGAGAGAAAGGATAGAGGGAGAGATAGAGAGAGAAAGGATAGAGGGAGAGATAGAGAGAGAAAGGATAGAGGGAGAGATAGAGAGAGAAAGGATAGAGGGAGAGATAGAGAGAGAAAGGATAGAGGGGGAGATAGAGAGAGAAAGGATAGAGGGAGAGATAGAGAGAGAAAGGATAGAGGGGGAGATAGAGAGAGAAAGGATAGAGGGAGAGATAGAGAGAGAAAGGATAGAGGGGGAGATAGAGAGGAGGGGAGATAGAGAGAGAAAGGATAGAGGGGGAGATAGAGAGAGAAAGGATAGAGGGGGAGATAGAGAGAGAAAGGATAGAGGGGAGAGATAGAGAGAGAAAGGATAGAGGGGGAGATAGAGAGAGAAAGGATAGAGGGAGAGATAGAGAGAGAAAGGATAGAGGGGGAGATAGAGAGAAAGGGGGAGAAGAGACCAGAAAGGGGAATTTACTTGAGATTTCACTCCAGTACAAGTCCCATCCCTCTACGTCACTCCCATTTCTCATCCACTGGACCATCCGTATCAAACAAAGGAACATACAAATTCAATCTTATTGGACAATTAATTACAATGATTAAATATTCTATTACACAATGAACAGTAACCACAGGTTATATAAGTAAATTGCTAAAGTTTAAATAAATAGAATAAGGTGAATGCGAGTGATGGTAAAAAAATATACAAAAGAGCAAGGTGATAAGGAGATGTGCTTTAGAGGTAATGTGAAGACCAAATCGTAAAGTAATAGGAAGTACAGCCTTTGCTGGGCCTTCTTCACAATGGAGTCAATGTGGGCGCTCCACTTAAGGTTCTGTGAGATGGTGGTTCCCAGAAACCTGAATGACTGAATGACACAGTGCTGTTGATGATGGTGAGAGAGGGGGGAGCGGGATACAGACCCTTCCTGTCTGTATGCAAACTCCTCGTCATCCTGGATAAAACCAATGACAGTAGTGTCATCTGCCAACTTCAGGAGCTTCACCGTGGAGTCTTAAGAGATGCAGTCAGTGGTGTATAGGGAGAAGAGTAGAGGGACCAGAACACACCCCTGGGGGGTGGGTGCCAGTGCTGATGGTGCGGATATCAGACTAAATTTCGCCATGCTCACTTGCTGTCTACCAAACAGAAAGCTGGAGATCCACTTACAGATAGAGTCAGGGACGGAGAGCTGGTGGAGTTTATCTCGGAGGAGTGATGGGATGATGGTGTTGAAGTCCACATACAGGATCTAAAAGTTCCAGGTTTGCCCAGATGGGCCCCAAAATAACAAAAACTACCCCTGCTACTGGTTTTATCTTGATTTGACTTGTTTTAGTTTTCTTCTTAGTTTGAGCTGCACAATTTATCAGATCTACTATAAACACTATGCATTTTGTCGTTTTTCAAGAGCAACATTTCTTTATTTTGTGTGGGTTTTTTAATCTCTCCTCTTCTTCTTTTGGCTTCACTTGATGTTGTAGACTTCCGAGGTGTACCCCGCCTCATGGTTGAGTGTGAAGGACTTGTACTGCTACTAATGCCTAATATAGAAACCATCTTTGCTTTATCTGTGAATACGTGCTTCAGAGCAGTTTGTCTACTAGTTTTAAAGCAAAAGTACACTGTAAACATTTTTTTTAGGCGGCTCAATTTTTGTTGAAATGTTTGCAGTTTATTTTGTTTATTTTAGCTGTTGTTGACTTAAGTATAAAAGGATGTTCAGTCAATTTTGTTAAAGGTGTTGTTTTTATTCAATTTAAAAATAATTAAATGATTAGTCTCATGAATATTTTAAAAACTAGCAAAGGTAATCACCATTTCTCATACATTTCTCATCAAAGAAAAATATTTTCTGATAATGATACCTGTACAGTTAACAATGCAGCGATAATATGTGGGTTGATTTGATTTGTGTACCTCGTATTTTATTTGCAAGTGTTACAATCTATGAATGCAATCTATGAATCTTATTAGTAATAATAAACATTCAAGGTCACTGTACAGAGTTATAAAACACATCAAACAGCAACTGAGATAAACACAGGTCAGACAAAACAAACATTAAAGTAAATAATTCCTAAAAAAAATGTTTTAACATTGGATTTAAAATTCAATCAATCAGTCACGTTTTTATAGCGCTTTATTTAGCAGTTGCTTTCAAAGCTCTCCAAATCTGAGATGTTCCATATTCCTGGTGGTAACTTATAACGGTTTCCTATCTTGATAAGGAGACCGTTTTATCTGTAAATTTGTGATGCAGAGCAGTTTGCATCTGTTTTAAAAACAAAAGTAGGTTAAGATAGATCTCTGCAAGTTTTTAAACCAGTACCAGTCTGAAAAGATGTAGCCACTCTTGTCAGACCAGTTTGGAGAACATGGCTGAATTTGGCCAATTGGCTCGAACACCTAAAACAGCAATACACTTATAAACGCTAATATTGTTTTTTAATATTGTTTTATTATGAAATAATAATATTATAAAATATTATTTTTTTATATGAAATATGCTGATAACTATTTTATGCTACAGACTGTGTGTTTATCAATATTGAAACTTACTGCTGTTAAACTGAAAATTCCTAAAAAAAATTACAGTTTGTAAAATAGGAAATTATTGAAAATAAATGAATGAATAAAATGAAATTCATTTGAGTGAATGAAAGGATGGATAAAATGAATGTATGAATGAATGAATGAATTAATAATTAATTAATTAAAAAAAGAATGAATGAATGGAAGGATGGATGGATGGATAAAAATTAATGAATGAATAAAATATTTAATAAATAAATGAATGCATGAATGAATGGATGGACTGATGAATAGTTGGATAAATGAATTAATGAACGGATGGATGGTGGATGATGGATAGATGGATGGAGGGATGGATGGATGCATAAATGAACGAATGAACAGGTAGATGATGGATGATGGATTAATGGATGGATGGGTAAATGGATGCATAAATGGATGCATAAATGAATGAATGAATGAATAAATGAATGAATGAATGAATTGATAAAAATGAATGAATTGATGGATGGATGGATGAATGAATGGATGGATGGATGGATCAAAAATGAATGAATGAATGGACAGATGAATGGATATATAAATTAATTAATGAAAGGGGGAATGGTGGATGATTGATGGATGGATGGATGGATGAATGGATGCATAAATGGATGCATAAATGAATGAATGAATAAATGAATGAATTGATAAAAATGAATGAATTGGATGGATGGATGAATGAATGGATGGATGGATGGATGGATCAAAAATGAATGAATGAATGGACAGATGAATGGATATATAAATTAATTAATGAATGGAGGAATGGTGGATGATTGATGGATGGATGGATGGATGGATGGATGGATGGATGGATGAATGAATGGATGATGGATGATGGATGGATGGATGAATGAATGAAGGATGTATAATTGAATGAATGAATGAATGAATGAATGAATGATGGATGGATGGATGGATGGATGTATGAATGAAAAATTGAATTTCCCTGTAACTTATCTTATATCGCACCTGATATAGTTATATTGTCAAATAAAATTTTAAAACGGGCAATTGTAAGATGTGATTGTTAGAACTAAAAATATATTTTTTTATTTTGAAACATTTTATTCTGTATCTTAACATGTTTCATTCATTTATTTCCTATTTTAATAATTAATTATGGAGCAGAGAAAAATCTAATGAAATGCATTTGGACTTGTTTCCCCAAAAACGCTTGAACTGTTATAAATGCTCCATTGATTTGAGTTTTAGTGATGAAATAGATTATTGTTCAGGAAGCCATAGAGATTGAATCAGACCGACTCTGGAGGGTTTCATGCGATTCCTGGACCCGACCCTAGATGGAGCCTGACGCCTCACTTTTTTTTAGTTAACCAAAAAGATTAACAATATGACGATAGACAATGTTAACAGGCATACAGTCATTTTCAGGTACAAGTAATAAATAGACTTGACTATCACACCGTGTACAATAAACAATAACAATAACAATAAAAGTTCCGCCGTCACGCTCTGCAGAAATGCTTTTGACTTGGACTTGACTGGATCCCTTCTGGAGTACAGAAGAGATTCCTTCAGAGATTGGCGAGTTTTCTTGTTTTTCAGATTACAACATGCGGAATTTGGATTTCACTTGAGCACCACCCCCACTGTAAAAAAAAATGTGGAAAAACATTTTACTAAAAAAGTCAGGAAACTTTTTCTTCACTTTGAAAATGTGACAAATTTCATTAGAATTTCCAAGTTAAAACTAATCACAACGGCTTGACGCTTTAATCACACAATTTCAAGTAAAATTTACTTACAATCTGCCAGTAAATTATATTGACTGGTTGAATATATACATTACCTAAATTACGCTTTGACAGTATATGGTTTTCTTTACGAAAGGGTGAGTGGGTGATGCTCCAGCCACACCAAACACAGCTTAACTCTCTTACACGGTGCCCCAAAAAATGTTCCCCAAAGTACCCCAGCTTCTTTCCTCACAGAAGTTATGCAAAAAACACTCAACGAACAACAGACTTTGACGGTGTAACAAATTGCATATTGTCTCTCCCCTAATGTAAGTCGCTTTGGACAAAAGCGTCTGCAAAATGCATAAATGTAAATGTAAAATGTAAACAGGGTTATCTGGCTTGAAAGCTGCACAAATCGTTCCTCTGTGACGTCACTCTTTGTGCGCCACTGTCTCGGAGCCAAAGACGCATGTGCATAAATTATAGCGCTGAATTGAGTACATTTTACTTGAATCGTTAATGTGTTGCTGCAGTTTGATTAGATGGCGAACACTGAGTAAAATTACTGAGGACATTGTATCTAAATTTACAAATATATTTTAATAACAGTAAATGAAAAAGAAACTATCAGTAATGTACTGGATTAAACATGACATTTTTTAAGTAAAAACACAAAATAGTATTCATTTGTGAAACATACTTAAAAATGGTTTCCATTATTTACAAGCTCGAAACATCACGTTTTCACTCGCCAAGAACAGACTGAGAACAGAACAGAACAGAAATGAGTGAGTTGATCACCGAAGCTGAAAGAACGTGTTGAAATTTGGGTAAGTCCTGTTTACAGATCCAGCACTTAAATCTGGAGAGCTGAACTTACTCTGTTCTGAGCAGGGACGTGCACAGCTAGGGCTTCGAAGGTTTCACAGTGTCAGTGGGATAAAACAAGTAAACAGTAGAGTAAATACATTATTTAGCAGCATTGAGAGTTCACACAATAACAGGTTCAAGCTAAATTAGTGAAGTAAAATAATTACATTGTAAATACATTATTATTAATAAGCTGCACAATTATAAATAAATTGCACAAATAATAGATAAATAAAATATAGATAGCGTCACGGTGGCGCAGTGGGTAGCACGGTCGTCTCACAGCAAGTAGGTCGCTGGTTCAAGCCTCGGCTGGGTCGGTTGGCATTTCTGTGTGGAGTTTGCATGTTCTCCCCGTGATCGTGTGGGTTTTCTCCGGTTTCCCCACAAGTCCAAAGACACGCGATATAAGTCAATTGAGTAAGAACAATGGCCCATAGTGTTAAAGGGTGAATGAGTGTGTGAATGTTTCCCAGCGATGGGTTGCGGCTGGAAGGGCATCCGCTGCGTAAAACATATGCCAGAGAGTTGGCGGTTCATTCCGCTGTGGCGACCTCTAAAGGGAAGAAGGCCGACATGAAGATGAATGAACGAATGAATAAAATATAGATATATTGAAAAAATATAAATACTTACTATATATAACAATATTGCACAATAACGAATGTATTGCACACATTTAGATATAAAGATTGCACAAATTATAAATATATTGCCGAATATGGATAAATTGCACATTTATAAATATATTTCGCATAGGTATTGCACATCTCCCAACACATGGCTCACAGAAGAGTGTTATTAGTATTAGTGTAATTCGTTTTAAAGAGACCCTCTATATGTAAATATGATCTGTATAAAATGTATTATTTATTCTTAAATAAAAGAATATTGTTGTGCTTTCATTCTTTGGTACTGGAGGGTTTTGTGGAGGGGTTTTCAGGGGGGTGGGGGTTGAGAAAGAAAGAAAAAATTACTTTATTATGTATTGCAAATTACAAATATTTATTTCCAACTATTGGCAAAATGGATGTTTGTTTAAATGTTTTCCTCCGTTTCAGTGTTTTGTACTCTATCCAAAGAAAGACCAAATATTGAGCAGAGTCGAATTTATTAAAACCAAGAAAATATGTTAGTGTTTCTGAACTATTGGTAAACTTGGATGCGCTGTTTCATTTAACAAAGCTAAAATTATAAATTATAAACAGCATTTTTAAAATGATCATTATGTCAAATGAAGTAAAATGTTATTAAAAGTGCAGTTTTGCAAGATTAACAGAGTTAAAATATATATTTTAAAGATCTCCAAGGATCATATAGTCCTTCAGAGAAACATCGCGAGTCCCTTCACGAACTCTCTCATGAATTTAAGGACTATTGAGAGCGGTGTAGCTGCTCAGAGACTCGTCTCACTCTGACCCACACACGATAACACGAGAGCAATGGAAACCAGGCCGGAAGCGAGAAGGACGAGAGTGCAAATGAACCCGATATAAGCTAAAGAAAGCTTCTGCACGCGCGTGAAACAGCTCCAGAGCTATTTTGAGACCTGTTAATAGACGAGCAGCACATCATATCAATGTTTATTAGACCACAAACATCCTCCCCTGCTTCGTTTCATCCGAACAGCAGCTCGTAAAGCTCAATGACGCGTCACGTGTCTTCGCTTCCGGTTAAACCCGATGAGCTTGTAGCGTTTAACTCCTAATAACTCCCAATAACTTCCAATAACTCACAATAACTTGCAATAACTCACAATAACTCATAATAACTTCCAATAACTCACAATAACTTCCAATAACTCACAATAACGCACAATAACTCACAATAACTTCCAATAACTCACAATAACTCACAATAACTTCCAATAACTCACAATAACTTGCAATAACTCACAATAACTCATAATAACTTCCAACAACTCACAATAACTTCCAATAACTCACAATAACGCACAATAACTCCCTATAACTCCCAATAACTCACAATAACTCCCAATAACGCCCGATAACTCAAAATAACTCCCAATCTTCTTCTTCTTTTTCTTCTTTCGGCTGTTCCCAGTTTAGGGGTCGCCACAGCAAATCATCTGTGTCCACCTAACTCTGGCCTCAGTATCCTCTACTCTTGCACCAATTACCTTCATGTCCTCCTTCAGCACACCCATATAACTTGTCTTTGGCCTTCCTCTTGCCCTCTTGCCTGGCAGCTCCATCTCCAACATCCCTCTACCAATATAACTACTATCCCTTCTCTACATATGCCCAAACCATCTCAATCTGGCTTCTCTGACTTTGTCTCCAAAACAACCAACCTGAGCTGTTCCTCTGATGTGCTCGTTCCTAATCTTGTCCATCCTTGTCACTCCTAAACTGAACCTCAACATCCTCATCACTGCTACTTCCATCTCTGCCTCGTGTCTCTTCCTCACTGCTACAGTCTCTAACCCATACATCATAGCTGATCTCACTACTGTTCTGTACACCTTTCCTTTGATTCTTGCTGACACTCTTCTGTCACACAACACCCCTGACACTTTTCTCCACCCACTCCAACCTGCCTGCACTCGCCTCTTCACCTCTTTTCCACACTCCCCGTCGCACTGGACTGTTGACCCCAAATACATAAACTCCTCCACCTTCTTGACCTCAACCCCATGTAACCTCACTGTTCTACTTCCCTCCCTCTCGTTCAAACACATGTATTCTGTCTTACTACAACTGACTTTCATTCCTCTTCTTTCTAGAGCAGACTTCCAACTTTCCAGGTGTCCCTCCACCTGCTCTCTACTCTCACTACAGATTACAATGTCATTTGTAAACATCATTGTCCATGGAGATTCCTGTCTGACCTCATCTGTCAACCTGTCCATCACTATAGCAAACAAGAAGGGACTTAAAGCCGATCCTTGATGTAGCCCCACCTCCACCTTGAACTCCTCCGTCTGACCTACAACACATCTCACTGTTGTCATACTCCTCTCATACATATCCTGAACTACTCTGACGTACTTCTCTGCCACTCATGACATCCTCATACAGGACCATAGCTCCTCTCTCGGCACCCTGTCATACGCTTTCTCTAAGTCCACAAAGACGCAGTGCAGCTCCTTCTGATCATCTCTGTACTTCTCCATTAGCATTCTCAGAGCAAAAATTGCATCAGTAGTGCTCTTCCTGGGCATGAAGCCATACTGCTGCTTGCAAATATCCACTTCCCTTCTTAGCCTAGCTTCCACTACTCTTTCCCAAAGTTTCATTGTGTGGCTCATCAACTTTATACCTCTGTAGTTGTTACAACTCTGCACATCACCCTTGTTCTTAAAGATTGGCACTAGGACACTTCTCCTCCATTCCTCAGGCATCTTCTCACTCTCTAGAATCCTGTTGAATAACCTAGATAGGAACTCCACTGCTGTCTCTCCTAGACACTTCCACACCTCCACAGGGATGTCATCTGGACCAACAGCCTTTCCACTCTTCATTCTCCTCAGAGCCTTCCTCACCTCATCCTTTCTAATCATTTCAACTTCCTGCTCTACAATGTTCACCTCTTCCCCCCTTCTTTCCCTCTCATTCTCCTCATTCATCAACTCCTCAAAATACTCCTTCCATCTTCTTTGCACACTCTCCTCACTCGTTAGAACCCTTCCATCTCTATCTTTAATCACCCTTATCTGTTGCACATCCTTCCCATCTCTGTCGCTCTGTCTCGCTATTCTTTACAATTCCTTCTCACCTTCCCTCGTGTCTAACCTGGCATACAACTCATCATATGCCTTTTGTTTGGCCTTTGCCACCTCCCTCTTCACCCTGCGCTGTAATTCCTTGTAGTCCTGTCTACTTTCTTCAGTCCTTTCGATGTCCCGCTTCTTTTTAGCTAGCCTCTTCCTCTGGATGATGTCCTGTACTTCCTCATTCCACCACCATGTTTCCTTATCTTCTTTCCTTCTTCCTGCTGACACACCTAGCACCTTCCTACTTGTCTCCGTGATCACTTCTGCTGTAGTGTCCCAGTCCTCTGGAAGCTCTTCCTGACCACCCAAAGCCTGTCTCAGCTTCTGTCTGAATTCATCACAACCGTCTTCCTTTTTCAACTTCCACCACTTGGTCTTCTTTTCCATCTTTCCTCCCCTCTTCTTCCTGACCACCAGAAACATCCTACACATCACCATCTGATGCTGTCTGGCTACACTCTCTCCTACCACTACTTTGCAGTCAGTGATCTCTCTCAGATTGGCTCGTCTACTTAGGATGTAGTTCACCTGCGTACTCCTACCACCACTCTTGTAGGTAACTCTATGTTCCTCCCTTTTATGGAAATAAGTGTTAACTACAGCCATTTCCATCCTCTTGGCAAAGTCCACCATCATCTGTCATTCTGGGTTTCTTTCCTTAACACCAAACCTGCCCATCACTTCCTCATCACCTCTATTGCCCTCACCAACATGACCGTTGAAGTCTGCTCCCACCACTACTCTCTCCCCTCTGGGAATACTCTCCATCACCTCATCTAACTCACTCCAGAATCTCTCCTTTTCTTCCAGCTTACAGCCTACTTGTGGAAGAAAAACCACTCACTACATTCAACATCACCCCTTCAGTCTCTAACTTCAAAATGATTACCCTGTCAGACACTCTTTTCACCTCTTCTCCTACCCCATTTCTCTTCCTATCCTCACCATAGTAAAACAGTTTGCATCCCTCTCCAATACTACGCGCTTTGCTACCCTTCCACCTGGTCTCCTGCACACACAGAATATCTACCTGCCTTCTCTCCATCGTGTCCGCCAGCTCTCTACCTTTCCCGGTCATTGTATCAACGTTGAGAGTCCCTATTCTCAGACCTCTCTCTCTCTGCCTACGAATCCTTCTCCCTCCTCTCCTTCTTTGACCAACAGTAGTCCAATTTCCACTGGCACCCTGTAGGTCAACAGCATAGGTGGCGGCCGTTGTTAACCCGGGCCTCGACCGATCCTGTATGGAAATTGAATTGATGACTTGCATATTTGGTTTTGGCATGTTTTACGCCGGATGCCCTTCCTGACGCAACCCTCTCTATTTATCCGGGCTTGGGACCGGCACAGAAGTCACTGGCTTGAAACCTCTGTGGCTAGATTCAAAATAACTCCCAATAACTCACAATAACTCACAATAACTCACAATAACTCACAATAACTCCCAATAACTCCCAATAACTCACAATAACTCACGATAACTCACAATAACTCACAATAACTCTCAATAACTCCCTATAACTCTCAATAACTCACAATAATTCACAATAACTCACAATAACTCCCAATAACTCAAAATAACTAACAATAACTCCCAATAACTCACAATAACTCCCTTCAACTCTCAATAACTCCCAATATTCTCAATAACTCACAATAACTCCCGATAACTCAGAATAACTCCCAATAATTCCCAATAACTCCCAATAACTCACAATAACTCCCAATAACTCCCAATAACTCACAATAACTCCAAATAACTCCCGATAACTCCCGATAATTCAGAATAACTCACAATAACTCACAATAACTCACTATAACTCACAATAACTCACAATAACTCACAATAACTCACAATAACTCACAATAACTCACAATAACTCACAATAACTCACAATAACTCACAATAACTCACAATAACTCCAAATAACTCCCGATAACTCCCGATAATTCAGAATAACTCACAATAACTCACAATAACTCCCTATAACTCCAAATAACTCACAATAACTCCCAATAACTCCCAATAACTCACAATAACTCACAATAACTCACGATAACTCACGATAACTCACAATAATTAAAAATAACTCACAATAACTCACAATAACTCCTGATAACTCACAAAAAAACTCACGATAACTCCCAATAACTCACAATAACTCACAATAACTCCCAATAACTCACACTAACTCCCTATAACTTACAATAACTCCCAATAACTCACAATAACTCCCAATAACTCACAATAACTCACAATAACTCACAATAACTCCCAATAACTCACAATAACTCACAATAACTCACGATAACTCAGAATAACTTCCAATAACTCCCAGTATCTCACGATAACTCACAATAACTCACGATAACTCACAATAACTCACAATAACTCACAATAACTCACAATAACTCACAATAACTCCCAATAACTCACAATAACTCACAATAACTTACATTATCTCCAAATAACTCCCGATAACTCCCGATAATTCAGAATAACTCACAATAACTCCCTATAACTCCCAATAACTCACAATAACTCCCGATAACTCACAATAACTCACGATAACTCACAATAATTAAAAATAACTCACAATAACTCACAATAACGCCCTATAACTCCCAATAACTCACAATAACTCCCAATAACGCCCGATAACTCAAAATAACTCCCAATAACTCCCGATAACTCACAATAACTCACAATAACTCACAATAACTCACAATAACTCACAATAACTCCCTATAACTCCCAATAACTCCCAATAACTCACAATAACGCCCGATAACTCAAAATAACTCACAATAACTCACAATAACCCACAACAACTCACAATAACTCCCGATAACTCCCGCTAACTCACAATAACTCACAATAACTCACAATAACTCACGATAACTCCCAATAACTCCCAATAACTCACAATAACTCACAATAACTCCCAATAACTCGCAATAACTCACTCTAACTCCCTATAACTCACAATAACTCCCAATAACTCACAATAACTCCCAATAACTCACAATAACTCACAATAACTCACAATAACTCACAATAACTCACAATAACTCACAATAACTCCCAATAACTCCCAATAACTCACAATAACTCACAATAACTCACAATAACTCACAATAACTCACACTAACTCCCTATAACTTACAATAACTCCCAATAACTCCCAATAACTCCCAATATCTCACAATATCTTACAATAACTCACAATAACTCACGATAACTCACACTAACTCACAATATCTCACAATAACTCACGTTGACTCACGTTAACTCACAATAACTCACAATAACTCCCAATAACTCACAATAACTCACAATAACTCACAATAACTCACAATAACTCACAATAACTCACAATAACTCACAATAACTCACAATAACTCACAATAACTCACAATAACTCACAATAACTCACAATAACTCACAATAACTCACAATAACTCACAATAACTCACGATAACTCACAATAACTCACAATAACTCACAATAACTCACAATAACTCACAATAACTCACAATAACTCACAATAACTCACAATAACTCACAATAACTCCCAATAACTCCCAATATCTTACAATAACTCACAATACCTCCCAATAACTTACAATAACTCACAATAACTCCCAATAACTCACAATAACTCACAATAACTCCCAATAACTCACAATAACTCACAATAACTCACAATAACTCACAATAACTCACAATAACTCACAATAACTCACAATAACTCCCTATAACTCTGTGCTCGTGCTTCTAACAAAGGAAACCTGGAATACCTGGGATTAAAAGATTGGAACGATGTTTTCATAAGTGTGTGTTCAATTTAATTTACATTTCTAAACGGGAGAAAAGAACTTATTATTGTGCATTCATTATTTTGCTAGTTTTGTCTGTTGTACTTTCAGAGCGATGGGTTGCGGCTGGAAGGGCATCTGCTGTGTAAAACATATGCCAGAGAGTTGGCGGTTCATTCCGCTGTGGCGACCCCGAAAGGGAAGAAAGCCGACATGAAGATGAATGAATGAATGAATGTCTGTTGTACTGTGTTTTTATCGCTTAATGATCTTAATCTTAATATTGTAATAAATGAGGCTTTTTCAAAAACAAACCTGGTATTTCGTTGTAAATGTTTGTATTCCTCTCTCTCTCTCTCTCTGTTGTTCCTTTAACGTTACACATTTTCAGGTAAAAGTTGAGAGGCTCAGTGTTATTTAACTCTTCATAGAGAGGGACTGAAAAGACTCGAAACAGAGTCTAGATTTCCCTAAGATGATTCTCTATATTGCGAAGGAACGCACACTGTCAGAAAAAAGGTACAGTCCAGGAACAATATGTTCCCAGGGGTACAAATTTACCCCTTCAATGGTTCAAAAGTAGAAGAGACAATTTTGTACCTCTAAATATAGGAACAAAACTGAACCCTTCAGGGTACCGCCCCAGTGACAAACCCTTGAACCTTAAAAGGTACAGTTTCATACCTTTTTTTCTGAGAGTGCGGAACTATTCTGAGGAAGTGCAAAAAACTTTTTTTTAATTCTTATCGTATTTAATTATCCTTTCCATGTTTGAGGTTAGGCGTCACGGTGGCGCAGTGGGTAGCACGGTCGTCTCACAGCAAGAAGGTCGCTGGTTCTAGGCTCGGCTGGGCCGGTGGCATTTCTGTGTGGAGTTTGAATGTTCTCCCCGTGATCGCGTGGGTTTTCTCCGGGTGCTCCGGTTTCCCCACAAGTCCAAAGACATGCGATATAAGTGAATTGAGTAAGAACAATTGCCCATAGTGTTAAAGTGTGAATGTATGTGTGAATGTTTCCCAGCGATGGGTTGCGGCAGAGAAGGGCATCCGCTGCGTAAAACATATGCCAGAGAGTTGGCGGTTCATTCCGCTGTGGCGACCCCGAAAGAGAACAAAGCCGACATGAAGATGAATGAATGAATGTTTGAGGTTTTCGTTTCAAATGGCCTTTTATTTTATTTTCATCCATTCATATGGATTTTGAGAAAGGGTTAAATAGAATAATCGAGAATACCTTCAAAACACTTCCTGTTTACTCTGGAAAGAAGTTTGCTCTCATTTTAAGATGTTGACTTGCCTCCCCGATTATTTTTTTAATACGAATTATTATTGCATACTGCTAGTAGAGTCTGTTGCGTTTCAACAGGTTCAAACACTTCCGGTATTCTCCATTCCCAGGAAAGGCGTAAAGTAAAGGTTTTGTAAAATTTCAGCGCGTTTATTTAGCTCAAAAAAATTTAAGCTACTCCCCCAAATCATTAGTTTAGTATTGAATGACTAAAATAGATTGGTGCAGCGACTTCCGCTTTTTGAATTAGACACGAAAAAACTTTTCTGTCAAGACTTTTCTTTTTCGGTGTAATCTCGTTTTTGAGTTCGAAAAAGGGTGCATTGACTGAAGGATTTTTGTCTTTAAATGTTTCCAAATTATTTGAGTAAAAACGCAGAACCTTTTGCATGAGAACGCAAAATATTGTTTGAGTGGGAACGCGGAGCCTGTAGATGCCCACATTTTGAAAAATCACTTAAAAACATTCATTCATCTTCATGTCGGCTTTCTTCCTTTTCGGGGTCGCCACAGCGGAATGAACCGCCAACTCTCTGGCATATGTTTTATGCGGCGGATGCCCTTCCAGCCGCAACCCATCGCTGGGAAACATTATCACACACATTCACACTTTAACACTATGGGCAATCGTTCTTACTCAATTCACTTATTCCGCATGTCTTTAGACTTGTGGGGAAACCAGAGCACCCGGGGAAAACCCACGCGATCACGGGGAGAACATGCAAACTCCACACAGAAATTCCAACCGACCCAGCCGAGGCTCGAACCAGCGAACTTCTTGCTGTTAGACGACCGTGCTACCCACTGCGCCACCGTGTTGAGTGAAAGATTATTAGACTCAACACCAAACAGAAGCTAATTGAGATATCATCGTACAGCTGAAAACGCAGAGATAGCCCAAGTCTGTCCATAATGTGAAGAAAAACAGAGAGTCAGCTGTGCAATACTTCCTTTTAATTTCTTAATAACAATAAACAATCGAATGTAAAATGTAAAATAAATAATCAGAATCAGAATCAGAAAGATAATTATTTAACAAAAACTCAAGGAATTTGCTGTGGTATCTCCAGTGGTTGGTGCATAAATGATACAAGTTACATTGAACAGTAAACACAGATTATATAAGTAAATATAAGAATACATTGCTAAAGGTAAAGAGATAGAATAAGGAGGGATGAGTAAATATAAAGAAACAAAGTAAGAACTACAAATATATATATATATATATATATATATATATATATATATATATATATATATTCTAATCAGACAATAAACTGTTGACACAGAAACAAGCAAAACACACAAAAACAACATAGGACGCTGTCGAGCAGAGGGGATCTAGCCCCAACCAGGTTGTTAAAACGTTTTTAGAACCTTCATTACTCACAAAACGTACTAGGAATACTCTGAGAATGTTGTTTGGATAACGTTTTAATGTTACTAGAAAGTTCTTTTGGAAAAGTTATGAGCTAACATTTAGACAACCTTCAAAGAATGTCCCGAGGACGTTCCCTGTTAGCTGTGAGATGAACAGATGCTTAACAAGAACTTGCTGATTACACACAATGCATTGCAATCTTGCGAAACTTCGATTTTTTTTTATTCAGCTAAATTTAAAGAGGTGTTTTGCCTCACTTAAAACAGAAACATTGCTGAAGCTTATTTGAAAATTTACGTTTTGACAAACTAAAAAAAACACTTTCTACCTCTTCAACAATGGTAACGAACACAGTACACGCGTATTGTATCGTTTGAAGTGAATTTAAATCTAACTGTGTATATAATTGTTGGTTAGTTACAAAAAAATTGGGTTTACACAGTACCTTAACATTTAACTAATCTCAATTTGTGATAATAAAAATTCAAATAAAGTATAAAGTTCCTTTTTGATGATATTTTTAAACAGTCATTGACAAGTTCGAACCCGAAATGTTTCCCCGCACCTCTGATGAATGAGTCTGCAGGAGCGGAGGCTCTTCTCTCTGGGTTTCTTCCCGGTCTTTGTCTTCTGCTGCTCGCGCATCACTCTGTGGCTGCGGTGGGGGTGCTGTTTGTCGGTGGGTGTTTTTTAATTTATTTACCATTTTTCGATTTTTCGTTCCGACTTCGTAAAGTTGAATCACACCGGAAGGAGTTCTCAGCTAGCCCGTTGTCTTTGGCCGAAGGAAAGCAATCAGTGAAGATGAAGATGCAAAGTGAAGGTCAAGTTAGTGTATTTGGCAGAGAAAAACAGAACGACAAAGTTAATAAAATTAACATTTTCACGTCAGTAAAACGTAACTCAAAACTGAATTTTAAAAACGTTTTAACCCCTTCAGACCTGGATTATGTTTAAGGGCTGTGTTTTCTTTTGCCAAAATGTCTTTATTTTCATTAAATTTCAAAACTCTAGATGCTGTTTGTTATGCCTTTCGTTTAAAATCAGATATAGACTGAGGCACTTGAAAGAAAAACTTTCACCTTCAAAAATATCCACACATGAAATCAAAAGCAGCAAAAACGAAGTGTGCTCCTGGTGAATTTTTCTGTTCTAGGATGCAGCGTTTTACTGCAGTAGTCCCGAAAAGTAAAAAAAAACTTCAATTTCAGTGAGGTTTTGCAAAGTTAATAAAAACCGATGAGATGTTAAAAGAAATGGAAACAAAAATACCGAGCTAACATTGAAATTTTATTGGCTTTACATATTTTAATAGTTTGTACTTTAAAATGTTTTGTTTTATTCTTTAGCAATATTGCAATCTTGCTCAATACATTTAACTGTTTCAGAATAAACTCTCTGAAGGCATAAACAAGTATATATTTATGTATTCAATTGTATTTAACTATGAGGGTTAATTTATAATAGTATTGTATTAAACTATTCCTAGTATTATCAGTTGCATTTCGAGTTTGGTTTTGATCACATCTGTGTTTTTGTTTTTTCACTTTAATGAGCGATGCACTCTTAAAACGCTGGTAAGTTTTTTTTAAACCAGCCTTGTTTTCTAGTTTACGTTGAAATGGTTTGGAAAGCAAACCCTTTTTTATTTTGTTCGCTTTGGAGTCTTGGCTATTTTAAAAAGAACTGTATTGAGGTACTGATTTATACAAAAAAGAAATAAAAAAAATGTAGGGACTTTAATGGTCGACGCAGAAGCAGTAGATCGAAACACAATATGCGCAAAAAAAACAGTAGTTGTGTACTTTTGGTCAAATTCGCATAAAAATTACAGCACAAAATAGTGATATTTTTGCATTGATATTTTTACAGACAAGTCGACAGTTGAGAAAGTTATTCGTTTTTGGAGTTATTAGGGTATTTATTTGTGGGGTTTTTTAAACAGACGCTTTTATTTTATTATTTTATACGCGAATTATTAATTAAGTCTTTTGCATGCTGCCTAAACACTTGCATTAAAATGTACTCATCTAGATTCTCTCCTATTCGTTAGATGTGAAATTATGAGCATTTTGTGAAGGTTAAGTATTGTATTTGAAGCAATCCAAGCAAACGTGAACATAGAAAACAACATGTACGCAGTGGATACAGTGAGAAGAGAGAGAGAGAGAGAGAGAGAGAGAGAGAGAGAGAGAGAGAGAGAGAGAGAGAGAGAGAGAGAGCAAACAGTTCTAACCAGCAAACAGAAGATGTGTTTTCTTGTATTGATTTTATGTGACGCGATGTCTATTTTTGACGTTAAAATCTTTCTAAATATTATTCTCCTCGTTTAGCTTCTTGTAATTGTACGAGAGAACAACATCAACGTCTGCATAAGAAGTAAAATCATAAAACTATTTTATTTTCAAACCCAGTCTACGTCCACAAACAGACGTAAAGTTTAAATTCAATTAAAGACGCGTTTCGATTGTTTCGTGTGTGAAAACTGATTAAACAAAATCAACCAACCTTAAAAAAAAAGACTTTGGAGCGATGAACAAACACTGAGGATTATTTTGGAAGTGGGTTGTTTATGAAACAGATGCACGAGACAGAATGTTTCTTAGAAACTCCAGATGTTTAAAATAACAATTCACGCTGTATCTGTTTCAAGTAAAAATTCTACATTTGGGGAACTTTGGAAAATAAAAAAATAAGTACGAATTTATATAAATAGGTGAAATACATCCAGATGAAAACATGAAAAACAAGAAGCGAATGAAGCACAAACCCAAAAAGTGACGGAAGTTCTGCTGTTTGTTTAAGCGTTAATCGACCAACTTGCTCGCACGCACGCACGCACGCACAATCACAAAATAAAAACCCTTTCCTGGAGATCCCTGAAGACACTAAATCAGCTCATGCACAAAACAATAAAACGCCAAAGAAGACTCTGTGAAGAGTTTTCGATTGAGGTGCACAAGTGAAACAAACCTGAAGCGCAGGGTCAGAGTTTCCTCCGGAGGAGCGGTGCAGCTGCGGGGCCAGCAGTGTCCCGCTCGGCTGCACCGCGGAGGGCTCGTCCTCCTGCAGGACTCCAGACCAAGCGCGCATCCTTTTGTGTGGGTCATAAAGTGATTTGGCTGAGGGTTATTGGTGAACGCCGAGTGCGTGCTTTGTCTCAGACGCAGACGTTCAAAGCCACAACTGTTGTTTTGTACTTGGCAGTGTGGATCCGGCGCGTCTCGCTCTCTTCCGGGGAGCCGCAGCCCGCGTTCCGCGCTTCAGACCTGAGCTCGCGCTTCTGAGGGATCCCGGAGAGGTACAGTTCGCGTTTTTCTGCTCAAAAACCCTGCAAGCTATATTTTCACTTCCTGAAAATCTGGGACATCTACTTGTTCAGTCAGACAGTAAGAGAACCGCCACTGAAAGCATTGGTGCTCTTCTATCTCTCCTCGAGCTGAACTGATGGAGATGAAACTGGCATTTTAACCGTATTTCTCTTGGTTTTTTTCTTGTTTTTTGTTTTTGATAGATTTGTTTTTGCTTTGTTTTGTTCCATGATCACCTGTTTAAAGAAAAGCAACCAAATCTGAAGAAAATAGTGCATGGAACTTGACTCTGTTACTTAGCTTGAGAACTGTCTTGGTTTTTCACAATTGTGTTAAACACACTAATGAATTAGTTGTAAAAAAAAAAAAAAAAAAGTAATGGTTAAAAATGGTTAAATCCGATATAAAAGTTGCCAAAAAATGTTCATAGGATAAGAAAAAAACTGTCAGAATAGTCAGTTTGCTTATTTTACCTTTGAATGTTGAACTAAATATTTTTTTCCAGCTAAAGCTGAATTATTTTAAACTTGGATTAAGATACCGCTGCTCTTTGGGGCCAACAAAATAATGAAGGGGGGAAAGCAAATAAACTTTAAAGTTTAATACGAGCTAAAGGAGTGAAGGAAGAAATAAGATGTTTAAAAAATATTTATATTGTTAAAATAGTAGTAAAAATCCACCGGGATTGAGAAACGTGTACAATAACTTTACAGTGAAATGAAGACTTCTGCATAATTCCATAAAAACCTTTTATGTGGATTGGATACTGTTAAACAGTTTAAAACATTTTTTTACAATTTGTGGAATTATATGTTATTAGATTTTTTTGAATAACATGTACAATTATCAGCGTAACCTTCTAAACACCATCAGATTCTATTAATGTCAAAACATAGATTACTGTAATTATAATAACCAAATCTATTTTAAAACTCCATATCGGCAGAAATAAACGGGCAAAAATAATGGTTAAAATTGTTAAATTAAAAAAAAAGGTTGCCAAAATATGACGAAACCTTGGACGTTATTTAACAAAATCTCTTTTATAGTAAAGGAACAGTTGAACTTGTTGATATCTTGCTTTGAACTTTGGGCAAAAAAAATCTGCTACAAGCTCTAATTAGATTTTCAGACATTTGGGTGAAAAAAAAACCTTTTCCATCAATAATGTTCTGTTTTGGGCTTTCTTTCCTCTCTTAAGCAGCATTTGGATCTTTATTTTCTCTAATGAAGTTAAAGAGCAGGAGTTTGGTAGAACTGCTTTGATTTTAATGTGTTGCATATTTTATACGAGCACAAACCTGTTTACACAAGTCTTGATTCTGAAAAAGAGGTTTGTGAGAATCTGTTGTAAAAGTGCGCTAGGTTTTTAAAGTGTTAAAGTCTATTGTTGAGTGCACAGATCTTGGGTTTAGAGCTGTCTGAATGTTCAAAAGTTTGTTAAAGACATGAAAGCTACACTGAAAAATAGTTTAGGAAAAAAATGGTAAATAATGTGCAAATGATTCTTTTAAAATACATTTTTATTTCAAAACACTCAACGTAAACAGTTATTTTAACAATTATTTTGCTATGTTTTCAATTTGGGTTCATAAGATTACGAAAAAGCTTATCTTATGCACCCATTTTATGGAAGATTTCTGTAAAAGAGTAACAGAAAAGGGGATTTAAGTGAGTGTTTTCTTCTGTTAGAGCTGAGTTGACTGAGCAGTTTTAGCACAAATCAAGATTGAAGATGTTTGCTCCGTGAGGTCCACCAAAGCCAAGAAACAGCGGATAAACGTTGAAGTTACAAACAAGCAGAAAGAAAACAGTAGGAAGAAATCAATAAAAACTATTAACTAAACAAAAAAACAAGCCACACTGTAAATTTTTTTTTGCGAAATTTGCCCAAATCTGGCTTTACAGACAAACATTCACGGTGAAATGCAGAAAGTAATTTATTAAAGGATTCCATAAAAACACACACATAACGTTTATTTGGATATTGTTAAAGAGTACAACAATGTTTTTTTAATAATGTTACTGTATTCCAACAACATAACCCTGTAAAAATCTCAATATTCAAATTATTTAAAGAGAAAGATCATTTTCAAATTTATTCTCAATAATTCCCTTTTGAGATTATAAATGAAGAAAAAACTTTCAATCGCCTTTTCATGGAACATTTCGATAAAATACTTTTTAAGTTTACTCATTACTTTAGCTGATTAATCTAAGATGTATCTTCATGGTTAATTAAACGTGAGTCAAGATTGAAGATGTTGCTCTGTAGTGAGAAAAAAGAGCTGAAACACGTTAAAGAGGAAAAGAAAACACGCAGAAGGAAAAGAAAACAGCAGGAAGGAATGAGATGAAGAAAGCTACACTCTAAAATTGTTTGTGCAAACATTTACTGAACATTTACGGTGAATTATAGAATATTGTGAATTACAGGATTCCTTTAAAACGCATTTATGTGTATTTGATTAGTTTCTTTTAGAATAACTTTAGATTTCATCTAAAAACAAGAGATTATCATGATTTAAAAAGACAGACTGTGACTGTAATTTCACAAACGATCATTTAAAACTGCAGGAATTGTGTGTTTATTAAAAAACTGTAATTACTGATATAATACATTTCTCTAAAAGAATATCAGTTTGCTTATTTTACCTTAGAGAAATTTTAAACTAAGTTTTTTTCCAGTTTAAGATGAATCATTTTAATCTGGAATAAGATTCCAGACATTATACAAATCCAGAAACATCCGGGCCATGGAAGACGAAAAAAACAACAAAACCACTTTACAGTTCAACAGAAGCAGAAGGAGAGTAGGAAGGATACGATCTTAAAATAATAATAATAATAATAATAATAATAATAATAATAATAATAATAATAAACATTGTAAAAAAAAGACAAACATTTACTATAACTTTACAGTGTGAAATAAAAATGCCATTACAAATCCATCACAAAAACGTTTTATGTATATTTGGATATTGCTAAAAACTAACAAAGTATTTAACGTTAACACGTATAATCATTTAAACAGCGTAACCTTCTAAAAACCAACAAATTCTATTTATTTTAAAACACAGATTACTGTTATATAATAACAGAATATATTTTAAAACTCCAAATCTGCAGTAAAAAACTGTTGAATGCACTATTTGTATGCTACATTTCTCTAAAAGAATATTAGTTTGAGAATTTTACCTTTGAAATTTTAAACCAATGTTTTTCCCATAAAGCAGTTTTTTTACTTTTATTAAGACTTTTAACTTCCAAATGGGCATCCACAATGCCATCAAAACAATAAAAATACAAATAATCTTTAAAGTTCTACGGAAGCAGAAAGAGAAAAAAGGAATAACATATTTTAAAAGAATAATAATAATACAAAAACAAGCTACATTGTAAAAATAGCAGTAAAACTACACATAAATGACAAACAATTACTATACCTTTACAGTGAAATAAAGAATGATACAGAATTCCATAAAAACTTTTTGGAGATTGTTAGAATGTAAAAAAAAATATATAATGTTTTTAGAATAACATATAAAATCATTTAGCATTGAGTCTACTTCAACCGATTTTTTTCTGTTAAAACTGAGTTGACGCCAATATTTTAAACCGGATTAAGATTCAACTATCCAACCGAAGGCTCGAAGATGTGACCCATGCACGAAAACAATCAAGAAAACTAAAATGAACTACAGTTCAACACAAGCAGAAGGCCACAAAGGAAAAAATCACCACAACTCAACCATAGACCCAACACAAGAGTATAAAAACACGTTTCACTAAAGCTAACTCTCAGAAACACAACTAACTCATTCAAATGATTCCCATCAACACCTTTAACTCCTTAATTTCCTCACAAAGAACAATGTCAGTGAAAAATGATTTGTTTGTACTTTCTTAGCTGTCACTTACATCGTTCAGCTGTTTCACACCTCCCATCATTTGTCTTTAAATATCAATGAGTAGATGATATAGCTTTTGTGTTGGTACACATATATCACAACCCAATATACCAAGTTAATGCATGTATGCTCAACAATGTGGTTTGGTGGGCAGTTAAGGGGTTAATATTTACAACGAATTATGAACACATGACAAAAGAACTGGGTTAAGATATTAATCTGTGGAATCAATCGATTAATAAATACTCGTAAAGAGTGTTGGTGACATTTTAAGAGCGTGTCTTGTTTACAGGAAACAGAATTGAATATGCAAGACCACGTTGAGTACATCCATATTTAGCCATTTTACATCGAAACGATGGTTTAAACGTTAGCTGCAGTGCCTCCATTTCATAGAAAAGGCTTCAGTGATGGCGAAGAGGGGGTCAGTCCATATTTCATCTACAATTTAAAAAAAGAGAAAGCTACTCTAGGCAAAACCGAACCACAAAGCATCCCCTGCAGACACTCACGTGTTGCACCATTATTAGTGTTTTTGCATATGACCCAAACAGCAGCAGAGATTGTTTACTAATGCCTTGAAAGGGATTGCGTTAGAAAAAAAGTGCGAGCAGCCAATGACCTGCGCATGCGGTTACCTTGAGCGCGTTCTTAATGACTGCTATTGATATATGGTGATTTTTAGCGGATCACATGACACAATTACCTCCAGAATCGATCAAGATGAATTGCACGTCAGCGAGCGTTTCCGATTTTTTTCCTTCCTCGAGACTCCCATCCACTCGGAGCAAAGTTTAACAGTCGAGCGGACGTTTCTCCTCAGCACAACGCCTGGAGCGCGCGATGACGGACTACGAGGAGCGCAGCAGCTGCGCGTCGAACATGTATCTCCCCTACTACGTCTCCGCTCCCGATTTTTCCTCGGTTTCGTCGTTTTTACCTCAAACTACGTCGTGTCAAGTCAATTTCCCCTACTCCTCGCAACCTGTTCGCGAGGTGTCTTTCAGGGACTACGGGCTGGAGCACCCGAGTAAATGGCACTACCGCGGCAACTACGCGTCGTACTACTCCGAGGAGATGATGCACCGGGACCTTCTCCAGTCGACGAACAGAGCGGAGATGATCTTCAAAAACGAGCCCGCGTACACCCATCCCGGCGCGACCAACACTTCCTGCGGGTTCTTCGCGAACGTCGGCCGCAACGGAGTCCTTCCGCAAGGGTTTGACCAGTTCTTCGAGACCGCTAACTCCGAGAAGCCCAGCCCCGAGCAGCTGAAACAAAAGCCGGATAGCAGCGCACGAGGAGACGCTTCGTGTGACGGTTCCACGGAGCAGGGCAAGCAGGACTCTCCTGAAACCACGGAGGAGGACTCCTCGATATCAACCTGCGACGAGGAGAAGATCGGCGGCACCAGTAGGTCCAGCAGCCTGTTACTTTCTTCCAGCGCGTTTATAGGAGCGTGCGAAACTTTTATGTAGCTTGTAAGATTCGCTTTGCTCTTGTAAAATATTTTACGGCGGGGTAGCTCTGCAGCGCTCTCTTCTGCTCTGTTACCACGACTGATAACCAGTTAGTGCTCAGTATTTGTGTGCTTGAAACTTTTTAAAGATACTTCGCATTTAAAGATCTCAGAGCGAATCTTTTGCGAAACGTTTTACCTGGTTCGGAACTACTCAAGCGGGAGTTATTTCTACACGTTTAGCTTTTTTATCAGCGAATTATTCGTATTCGAAGCACATATGGACAGATCGTGCGCGTGCTTGTGTTTGGAGGGTAGCATGCGCGTGCACGTTGGCGTGTAAGATGTGGAAGGCTCCATATTTGCACCTCTCTCGTTAGGTTATGCCTGTTAACGTTCCGCCCTGTGATAGACTCGCACCAGAAGAACCCCGTGACCCTGCAGGGAGTAGAAAACTGATGGATTTGAAGCTTTAAACAGTCAGATAATAATGTTATTTGTGGTGTGCACCGAGAAAGCCATCCTATCAAATAGGGTATTCTATGCAAGGGGTTGTTTTAACTGGAAACCTGCAGATGTCGAGTTTAACGAATTTCAAAAGAGGTCTCGTGCACGCGCTTTGAGCACATGAAAGGCTTAAAGTCGGTACAAAACAGGCCTACGTTCCAGATCTCCAGAAGACCTTTTATAGCGGACGGTATTTGTGTGCCAGGTGCCACAAGACACAATATGAACGAAATGTATTTGTTTCAACAGTGTATCAAGCACTAAGCGCAACTATTTTACCTTTATTCTTTGCTGTATAAGTTGGGTATTCGAAAAAACATTTTCACTTTCTAAAATAAAAACATGTTTCAATATTAAAACACAGCCCCATGCCCATTTCACGTTTAATCTGCTATTTAACTCTTGTTAGGGTGGAAAACACCCGTAAGCCATTGAGTTTGGGCTACTGTTGTTATTGGGTATGTTATTTGCCCAAAATGAAAACCTGATTTTTATAACATAAAAATATGAATATGCAACAAATTCTGAACCTGAAGCAAAAGTGTTTTTGATGTTTGGTGGATTAAAATTATAGTTACAGTTGCCAAACATTGCATCCTAATCACACTATTTCAAGTTTTAGTCAACAAAAAGAATGTGTTGGTCATTGGATTAAATATATTTCCGAAATAGGTTCCAAAAATGGGTCATATCGCCCTACATTTCCATTATTTAGACAACTTTAAAAGTTATTCATTCCTAAACTTATTAAATAATAACGATCTGCAATGCATTCAATTTGATGTAGTCAAATGTATGTTTGTATAATTTCGTGCATAGAAGACACACGAGTAGCTAAATGGTTGCTATTGAACGAAAGTAAAATGGAACGATTGTAAAACTGTACACGTATTAAAACTAAAAAAAAAGTAAAAAGTTTTTTAAATACAGAAATGTAAAAAACTATATATTTTAACAGTGCGTGTTTAAAAAATCACAATAAAGAGATACAATTTTCAAACATGTTTAAAACATTCCGGATTTACGTTGGTAAATTGAAAGAAAAGTTTTTGTATTTGTCAAATTTTAGATCCTTCGTAAAATAATTTGACATCCTCTAAGTTTAGCTTTTAGTTTCCTGTGTTCCACTGACAGAGTTTGATTTTTGTGCGGTTTTTCTCTTATAGGTTCGTCAAAGTCCAGAAAAAAGAGATGCCCGTACTCGAAGTACCAGATCCGAGAACTTGAACGCGAGTTTTTTTTCAACGTGTACATAAACAAGGAGAAGCGTCTGCAGCTGTCCAGAATGCTCAGCCTCACGGACCGGCAGGTGAAGATCTGGTTCCAGAACCGAAGGATGAAGGAGAAAAAGCTGAACAGAGATCGACTCCAGTACTTCACCGGGAACCCATTGTTCTGAGAGGTCTCAGACTGTTAGAGGGAACACATGGTCACCCACCACAAACTCAGAATGTTCTCATCGTGTAATCTCGTTCTCTACATGTTTGGATTTATTTCTGCTGTTGACGACGATTTTAAGAGCTAAAATATCGGTTTTAATTATATGTGATGAAATTCTAAATCCGGTTTCCAAGATTATTTTATGTAATGCTCTTCAACACAATCCGAACGAGGAAGCAAATCAAAGATCTGAATTGAGATAATAATGGTGAGCAAATTAAATTTAAGTTGTGGGAAATCAGCCATTCCAGCCTCGGTTCCGTGTATAGCATCTATGCAAAATAATTGCTGTATAAAACATGGTATACGTTTTCTTCTCCTTTATTTGAGCTAAGGTACCTCGACAATCTATTCGTTGTGTGAACTTCAGTTGCTTTGTATTTATTTATTGTATATTTCGCGTCGTTCACCAATTCGCTTGCGTTCGTTCACGTCACATCATATTATTTTTAAGTATCACTGTCTATAGCTGTTGCATGTATGTATCAATGTATTAAATAAAAAGATATTTGCAAATATATGGTGTTTGTGATTCTCAGCAGGTGTTTCTCAGCAGGCGTAAAAATTCCGTGTAAAACAGTTTCTTGCCTGATGTGGATCATCTCAAAGGAAGAAGAGAAACCAGTTGAAGGTTGTGGAGTCTTTTACAGGACTTTGGCTGATTCTTTTCCTTACACTCTGGCTATTTACTAAACCTTGAACAGTCTAGACAGTACAATAAACTCTAGGTAGTAAATTAAATTGGGGCTATTGAACCCTCTATCCACTTCAACTGTGACTTTGCCCTGAAACACAAAGGCTGCAGATGTGTGCTGCTTCTTTCTGTCCAGAAAGGTGTGGAATGTGCAGCATGTGAACAGACACCACACGTGCTTTTATGTCTTTAAAAGAACAGATTTTGGGCGGAAGATCGAGCCTCGCTGCCTGTAATGTGTGCGGAAGTACTATGCTAGTCAAAAACAACATTTCGGTCGTTGTTTACGTCAGATGTACAGCCCCTAGTGTGTCCTTCTTTTGTTATACATTAAATCAAATATTTCGTTAGGCAGAGCTGCATTTAATATTTTGCAGGGTGTGCAACATCAGTGTTTAGTGGGTTTGTGTGCTCCGGTTTAAACAATAGCTATTCTCGATTGCGCTAGCATGCACAATTATATGATCAATTTGCGTATTTTCTTTTAACTTAAACATATATATTGACTCTTGATTAAGTATGATTCCTTCTCTAGCTGCAGTTAATTATATTGACAACATTCTGTCGCGTTTTGGATAGCTATATGCTTGCGGCAAGTCAGGTTTAAACACAAACCTAGCATAACAAATATTAGCCGATCGGAATTCGCCTTCGTGCTTTAAACAGTCAAATGTGATCAGCCCGCTTGAAACAGCGAAAAAATTAATGCATTTGAACTTCTGTGATGTCAAGGTCGACACCCTTCACCTTTTAGAGCGAGTAAAGCAGCGAGCTCCGAAAACAACGCCCTCTCTGAGGCGCCGCAGTGCAGCAAAATCCAAGATGGCGACCGCTGCCATTAGCTAGCCTCTTTTAGCGATTAGCCTTTAACGTGTCCTGAAGGAATTCACATGCAGCGCAACACGGTTTAATCAGGTTTTAATGTTTTATAAAACATCCTGCTTGGTAGGAATTTATACATATGGTTGTTAATGCACACCAGTCTGGAATAGCTGCAGAGCTGGTTTGAGATTTTAGCTAATATCCTAGATGAAGCTTCCAAAATGCCAACGCGGTGGATTTATTTTGGTTATATCAAACTATATCAAGGAACACCTATGTAAAACAAGTCAAGGATGTCATAACAGATGCCCCAAAGTCCCGCTGAGATATTTGTTGACCCAAAGGTCCACAGCCACATGGATGCAGCCTTCATATTTCCCGCAATTTACCTTTCATATTCAGCTAACATTTAGTGAAATAAATGTCAATAATAAAAAGTCTTTAAATTAGTTCCAATATTTATGAAATACTGCTTTAATATAATCCTGGTGAATTTAATGTATTGTGTGGGACACTACTTGAAATTTGAAAAGGTGCGTTTTTCTCGGATATTCGTTTTATTTCTTAATATTGTTAACACTTGATCGTTATAGTTGTAGATTAAGATCATATGTTCGGGTGCTGTCGTCAACCATAGTTAATGTGACAATAAAGGCTTTAGAATGAAAATATATATCTATATAGAGTTAAATCAACATTGAGCTTATCAACGTGTGCCTAAAATGTAGACGGTTAATTTCGCATTTAGTCTATTATTGCTGTCTTATTTGTCTTATATCCTCTGTTGCTATATGATGCGTAGATAAATACGAACATTTATCACAAAGTACAAGATTTGGGTGCAAGGATCTGTTTAGATAATCACGGAGAGTCTTACAGATATTAGAGTCTTATACTCTTTCCAGAATGTATTTGCTCTTATTTTTACTCTCAAGATTTTACTGTGTACTTGCAATTTAATTGTTAGATTTCTTTCACGTTTTGGTTTAAATCTCGATGATGTTATCTTACTATTTTATACGTTATTGACTCTATTGTGTGCAGATCTTATAGCCATGTCTCCTTTTGAAGATAGAGGCATTTAACACAGCTGGTGTATTTGGATGAACGAAGAGGAAAGGAATGAAAGAAGTACTCTCCTTCAAAATAATATGGTGGGGTGTTGTTTTTTTAGATGAAGGATTTGCTGCAGTAAATCGTCACCAACTTTTCCAACCTTATTGCATTTCACTCCGATTTGTTGTAATGTAAACATCTCACGCTCACACCCCAATAATCTTCGTTTACGCTTTGTTGGTGCGGTTAAACACCACGAGGGGGCGCACCCCCAGCTGTGCTTGAACCCAGAGCGTGTGTCTGCTTGCTAATTCAAGGGTACCCGCACTATAAACAATGACTGTGATCTTGAGCCGGATTCGGAGCTCATAAAGCTCTTCATTTTCTGCAGAAAATATTTTTAACAGTTGTTTTGTGCATTGGTTTATAATTCATCCACTTGAACATCTAAATATTCTTAACATTCTGAACATATGAACATTCTTAATTCAGTTTCAGTGAACTGACCTCAATTTTAGGGTTAAAGCGAGATGTTGTTTCACACGCGAACACTAAATAACGCTATTATTCAGCTTACAAATTTAATTGCATTTTTCTTACGTATCGCATCGGTATTTTAGTATTACTTTTTAAACAGCACATTTCAACTGATATTTTGAGACGTGGCTAAAAAACGCAAACACGCTCACAGATAAAAGCTCATTTAAGGCAATAATTACATTTTAAAATGGAGACCACAAGGGTACTCATTTTATACAACCCTACTCGATTACAGTCAATAAAAACTACTTGACTCCACGTTCAATTGTTAAGCGAAAAGTTTATTTAAGTATGTATTTAGTACTTTGTTAATTTAAATAAAATATTTCATGAAAATGTTTAACAGACAGCAATTTTATACACAAAGATTTTATACAATCTCTTTAAATTTGTGTAAATATTACCCGAAAATTAACCTTTTAGTTTATTGATTTACAAAATGATTTGTATTCATTAAAGAAATCTCACTAGTCTTTTATTTTATTTTATTTCATGTTTGTTTTGCTATTGTGTTAAACAAATTGTATTGCGTTTTTTAATGATGAATGTACGTGTTTACACATTTTATTCTTCAGATATTTTTTTTAAGAATACATACCACAGGCCTTGCATACAAATATTTTAACATTATATGTTATGGGGATTTTTTTATGTATATTTAATGAAAAGTAAGAACATTTTATACAGTTTGCTACACAAACAATGAAGCGCTGTGAATGTCGCTGTCAGTGCTAGCTCAATTATTCTATATAGCAAGAAGTAACAAACAATATAAAACACGAGTAATTGTGTCCTAATTAATGGTAATTGCTTCTCGTCTGAGAAGGTCTAACCCGAGAACAGTCGAGTCGATTAAAACATAAATAAAGAGAAAAGCGAGCACCGAGGGAAGCCAGGGAAAAAACATGCTTAGTGCAGAGTTAGTCCACGTTTTACTTTTCGATGATCTTCAAATCGAGAACGTGTGCATCGTGTTGCACTCACAATAATACTGGCTCAAAATGGCAACAAACCGGGTGCTTTTAAACCTAGTTTATCTGGCCTATATTTTTATTAAGCACAGCGTAACTTTATTAGGTTGGAAAGACCTATTTGTTTATTGTCTTAAATAATTTTAAATATGATCATATTAAATTATTGCAACAAATGTTTTTTAATGTTTTAATTTTGTTGGAATAACACAAATTAATTGGATGGAAAAACTTCCCATAATTCGGTTGTGTTCATCCAGAGAGTGTAGTAAGCTATTTACGGTACAAACAGCCAACTGTGGCAGCTTCTGAGTTTATAAGAGTTTAATTGCTTTGTAATAACCAAAGTAGTACACGGTAGGAGGGCCTAAGGGTTAGCAGTGAAAATTATTTAGGTCAATGTTTTGAGTTAAAAAACATATTCTTTGGATCATTGGTTTGTTTCAATGGTTCAGAAAATCAATGTAAACATGTTAATATCTAACATGCTTTAAATCTTAAAGGTGCAATAGTCCTTTAATAACATGTGTGTCATTTCCGCTTTTAAAGAGATGCTCGTAGAAAATAATCGCAATAATATCTTGAATGTATAATAATCCCTAATTGTTCAGTTTAAAGTGTTCCCTGCATTAAAGATTGTGTCTGAGTTACACGTGTGAACATAAAATTAATTTAAAGCGTCTTCCAGTTAATTTCAAGGCCCTGTATATGGTAAATTAGTGGACATTACTTGTGTTCTAATCTATTTTAGTTCCTAAAAATAGCTAATCTTGAGGGGGGGCTATTTTACATTGTCTTCCAATTGTCCGGGAAAGGGTGAATATTGCACATTGGCGTTTAAACGCAAAATAATAACGTTACTGTTAAGACGAAATCAATGTTTTTTTTCGAAAGCTCAAACGAGTCCGTGTCGAGCACGATATTTTTGTTAGTTTAGTTCATGGAAATCACAAGTCTTGCAAGAAAATGCAATCCAATGAGCGTCCATTAAAGGGCTAATTGTGTTCATTATTGCAGAAATGTAAAGCAACAAAGTAATTGTAAAAGATTCAACGTAGAAGATCCCAATATTTCGCTTAATCCGGTGCAAAACTCAAACTCTTTCACTGCTATAGTGTTAAACTGAAAGTGGATCCAAACACGCTCTTGAACCCATTTGCAAGCGCTTGTTCTAGGTGTCGCTGTAGACCACGTCTGAATCTTCGAATCCCGAGTCGCTCCTCCCACGTGACTGGGAAGAGCCTGCGTCTCAAGGCCATTTTCAAACCTCATTGGCGAGAGCGTCATGTGCTCCTAGAGAGGACTACACAGGAATTGTTTTGTAAGACATGTCAGACACCTCTCAGCTTCTCCAAACCAAAACGCTCCAAAATGTCCTTTCCCAACAGCTCTCCTGCAGCAAACAGCTTCCTGGTCGATTCCTTGATAGGGGCGTGCAGGAATGATTTTTATTCCAGCTCGAGCATGTACATGCCAGCCTCTGCAGAGCTGGGAACCTATGGAATGCAAACCTGTGGACTCCTGCCGTCTCTCGGCAAGCGTGGGGAAGTAACCCACCAAAACATGGACGTGGTGCACTCGTACATACCTCACAGTGATAACTGGCCAGATCCGGGCCGGACATGCCGGTTAGAGCCGCCGCTGCCCACCTGCACTTTTGCACAGAGCATAAAAGAGGAGGCTAACTGCTGCATGTACTCCGACAAGAGAGCCAAGATCAGCTCCTCCGAGGCTCCCGCGTACTCCAACGGCATCCCCGAACCGTGTTCCGGAGCCAACCCCGAGATCCCGGTCCCGGGATACTTCAGACTCAGTCAGGCTTATGCAAAAAACCCGGAATATGACAGCGAGGCGATGAGCCCCAACTCCACGTTACTGCCACTGAACAGAGCGACCCCGAAGCCGCAGTCGACGCCCTTTCTGGAGGCGGACGAACCGCTCCCGAGGAGCCCGAGCCCGGAGCCCAAAGCGGAGGAGAAGAGCTGCTCGACTGAGGCGTCCGCGTCCAGCCCCGAGTCGCCACTCAGACAAGGCAAAGGTAGGTACAACAAGGGATTCATCGCGTCTTGGTGTAACGCCATCATAAAACCCGAAATAAAACACAAACAACCCGAAAGTCGTAATGTTTAATGGGAGTCGGGTTGCAGTAAAAGGCTTCACAGGAAACGGCGTTGCGAGGGCGCTTCAACATCAAATACCTTTTGTTACAACCGAGGATCTACTCTGAGCAGCTCCAGCACAACCATTTTTTAGTTTGAACTATTTTTTGAGCGTGTAACACAGAGAAAACGCGGACAATTGAAGCGAAATCGCAAAAGGAGTGGTTTTTACCACATAAACATTAGATTTTAACAGCAACAAAACAACCTCAAACCAACATTGTTTAGCCGTTTTGTGTCTAAATAGAACAAAACATGTTTTCTTTGCCCCAAAGTCTCTCCTGTTATAATTGTCCTTAATAATTAGCTTATATGTTGCTTTAAAACAAAGAATCACAATGAGATTGGTTAAGTCCTGGAAGCTATTCTACACAAAATCGTAAACAAAGAAGGCAAAATTAAAAATTATGTTCCATTTTTGTGTCAAATATAACATAAATCTAGTTTCTCTGACACACAATCTCTACAGAATAGTTTATATGTTGCTTTAAAACAAAGTGTCACAAATTTCAGCACATGAGATCCATTGAGTCCTGGAAGCTATTCTACACTATTTAAATTACATCGTAACCAAAGAAGATTAAATCAATCCTTTTGTGTCGAAATAGAACATAAATCTGGTTTCTTTGACCCAAAATCTTTACACGAACGGCTCATACGAAAAATCCCTGTATTTGGAATGAAAGCGGAGTGTAAAAATAAATTATGGTTCTCGTTCTTTTATTTCGCGTTAAAACAAAGCAGCACGCATGGAGGGCCTCCTGCTCGGGATGCGCCACTGAGATACACACTGTTCATTTGCGAGGGTTTATATCACTGTTATGACTGGAACGGTTTAAAATAATTGTGTTCGCTCAAAAAAATCTAAATTCAATAATTTTTTCATAAATGGACTAGATCAATTTTTTTAATTGAAGGTTCCTAAGCCTTATGAACATTTTTTTACATGATCAACCCCTCCCTGATTGTGGTTTTAATGAATATATTTCTGTGAAACAAGGCTTCGAAACAAAATGTTATATTTTATATTTTAGTCCTGATGAATTTGGCTTTTTTATTATTTAGTCCAGATTCAGCTTCAATACGTAAATAATGCAACCTCAGATTCTAAAACCAGAGATGTTGAGTTCGTCAAATCGCCTTGTATTGTCCCATATTTAATCTTTGCAAAATGTAGATTTTTAGTGACCGGATTAAGCATAAATATTTAATCAAAGATTGTGACCAACCTGCATTTAAAATAGCCTCACCATGGTTGTCGCCCATGTCAAACCAAAGAATTGCGTGAGCAGAGCGACTCATCGTGTTCCCAAAGTTAATTGATTAAAAAAAAATATATATATATATATATAGAGAGAGAGAGCTTTTATTTCATCTTATATTTCTCTTTATATTCCACAGAGTGTAAAAACGACACCCCGGCGAGCAACTGGCTAACCGCGAAGAGCGGACGCAAGAAACGATGCCCTTACACGAAACACCAGACCCTGGAGCTGGAGAAGGAGTTCTTGTTCAATATGTATCTGACTCGCGAGCGCCGTCTAGAGATCAGCAGGAGCGTCAGCCTGACTGACAGACAAGTGAAGATCTGGTTCCAAAACCGCAGAATGAAGCTGAAGAAGATGAGCAGAGAGCACCGGATCCGCGAGCTTACCTCGAGCCTCCCGTTTTCATGAACCGGGCGAGCGTTCGAGCGGAAGTTTTGATGGAGTGCTGCTTCATCTTGTACTGCTTTTGAAAGGTGGAGCTTTATCGGGTGCTGGAGAGATGTTAGGTCTTAACTTATTAACGAACGGGTTCATTTCAACGTGGCGAAAAAGTGTTGACTAAAGACATGAAAGCACATTCTTTATTCTGTCTGAGGTCTCGACCTGTTTCTGTGTCGTGTTGACATGTTTGTTTTGGTGCATGATTGTAGCATGGTCAGTGAAATAAAACATTGAAATGAGGTGTATTCTGCCTTTTGTAAGGTTCAATAAAAAGTCACCATATAGGCATTCTTCTCTTACAACCTGTACAATAAATTACTGCTGTACTACTGTAACTGCTGCTGCTCAAAGCCGCATTTTTACAGGATTTCAAAGGTAAACAATTATTTTATATGACACTCAAATTTACAGTCCCAGCACATTCTCGTTTTCTCCTAACCACTTACACAACAATTCGCTTTGTTCACACATCTCTCTTTAAATCAACACATTTTTACACTTTTTTTTATCCTTTATGATCACAAAAAACCTTAAACTGAATAAATTTCATTTACTTTATAAAGTAACTTATTTTAAAAGACTAAAGTAAAAAGTAATTTCAGTAGAAAGACTAAACATTTTTGCAGTCAAATAATCGCGCGTTCATGTAAAATTAAGCAACTACATTTTCAGTTGTTTTTTTTCAACAAAATGTTTTGTGCATCATATAAAATATTGAAAACGCATTTTAAAAAAGCCAAGTTTTGCAAGAATTTTTGGCTTTTATATATTTAGTGTTCAGTGAATTAGCATACTGTATTTATTGTTAATGCTTTTTTAACGTAATCAAAATAAGGTTGCACTCTATATCTGTTAATGATAATTTTAATTACAATTATCCTTCGTAATATTTTAAGACCTTCAGAAACTCAAACAATCAATACATTTAAGCAATGGAAAGCCAAAACTTGTTTTTATCCAATTTACAGTACTTGCTGAAATATGTTTACAAATTGATTTTTTATGTGTGAAAATAAACTTTTGTAGTGGAACTAATGCAGTTTTGGCACCTTGCTATATTTTATGTTATTTTTTTTAATTAGCATACTTTTTTATCAGTATGGCTCGTTAATTACAACATATGGTTCCATCCTGTTATTATCTGTTGTTGATGTTATCTGTTATTATCTGTTATTGATGTTATCTGTTATTGTCTGTTATTGATGATTTCAACCAATCGCCGTTGGTGAGATGATTAGGATGAAAATGGCATGAAACAGGCCTCCTGAAGAGTAAATGATGGACATCTCTGCGTTCAAGAAGAAGTGCCACACAACTACACTTTGAAATTAAATGTTATTTTTGCAATAAACACAAGTGTTTATTAGTCAACGGTAAGACACAGGTGTGCCCGTTAGGATTGAAACTAAATTCAGTGCATTGTTTCATTGTTGTTGTTGTTGCTTGCATTGGATGTTTATTTAACTATATACTCAAAAATGCAAACAAAGAGCTTTTACAGAGAGCAAACTCCGAGTTCACTGTCGAGTTGTTTGCATCCGCTGCAGGCTTAGCTGCACTATATTTATATTCATCTAAGACGTGCGCATCAGATGTCGGATTGGCGCACGGCTCAGATGGCGCTTAAGCGTGTCACATCTGGAAACGCTTTATATTTGTGTCCAAATTGAAACAGTTCAGTGACTAGTTGTTTTCAGCTGTTTCATAATCTGCAAACCCATCACCGAAAGGTCGCTTTAAAACATTAACTACCATCTAATAAGATAATGATTACATGTTTATGCTATTCACTAATAGGTCAAGACACGTGCGAACTCCAATCGTCTGCTTTATCGAGGAAATGTTAATCCGCAATCAAATACTCCTCAATTTTATTTTACGCAGGGACATAAAGCACCAAAACATACAAATAAAAGTCCCACAACACATGAGTCAGTTCCATACAAGCAAAGGCTAAAATAAAGATGCTGGGAAACTGTGAAGGCTGTTGCTTCTTTGCTTTACAGCATGCAATTACATTTATTTTACGAGGACTTGCAAGTCACTCCATAAAATACTTTACAAGGCAAGAGAATGATACATTTATGAGGAAGTTTAGTATTATTTTACACGTCGGAAATCGAAATAATCTGTCATTTAAAACGCATACAATCCACCCGAAGTGCGTTCATCTTATTTTTGCTAAATCCGCGAGCTGATTTACCCTCTGCGGCGTTGGTAAATACAGTCACGTGACCCGCGGAACCAATCGCGGACGGCGAAGGCAGCAAAAATACTACAATTGTCCCGAAGCAAGGGTTCGGAAACGGAGCACGGTTTTATATGACTTCGAGGGCATCTAAAAATGTCGTCCAGCTCTGCTCTCAGTAGTTATTACGTGGATTCTATCATGGGCCACGAGGCGGAGGACGTGTACGGAGCGCGCTGCAGCCTGCAGGGCGCCGGGCCGGTGCCCTTGGCTGAGAACGCAGATTTCTCCTCGTGCAGCTTCGCTCCCAAATCCTCCGTGTTCCCACCCTGGTCGTCTGTTCACCATCCAGCCTCGGGTGTGTCCGGGATCTACCCGTATGGAAGCCCCTTCTCAGAGAACCGATATGTGCGCTCGTGGATAGAGCCCGCCTCGAGCGTCTCCTTGCCGGAGTTTCACCCCAAAATCGAACGTTTACCGTCGAAGCGCACCGACTGCGAGACCTCGGCGGCCCCGGAGTTCCCCTCCAGCCCTGCGCCCGAGAGCCTCGATTGTAAACGCGGCGAGGAGGAGCGAGCAGCCAGTGATGTTTCGAGTCACGGTGAAGCTAAAGACGAAAAACAAGAACCACAACTTGACCCAAGTAAGTGGAAGGAATTGCTCCGTGATTTACAGCCGCGCTAGAGACCTAAACTGGAGCTTTTATAAACCTATAAAAGCCTCTGGGCTCTTAACACGAGCCGAACAAACTCTTTATTCGTGCTGCGGGGATTTAAAACCTAGCTTGCAACACTCTGTCACTGCTTTCAGAAATCTCTGAGATAAACATTTGAGCACATTTGAGCCTGGACAATTGCTCGCAACCTCTCTTACAAGCATCCTTAACTTTTTTTCTGACGAGATATTTCTTTGTGTAAAGGAGCTGGACAATTGTTTTGGTTTAGAGGGAATTTTTGGAACACTTTTCGAATCCATTAATTTTGTCTGCGTTTTGTATTTAATAAAATAGTAAAAATAGTAAATTGATAAAATCGGCCCTTTTCTTCCCCCTTTACACGTTCGTACACAAACAAAAAACATAACAAACTTAAATTTTGACTCTTAAAATAGCATGTAAAGTGGAACGTTTATACATCCTTTTTTGTCTGGGAAGCTAAACAAATAGCACAACGAGCTCGGTTTGCACTGAGTGTCAAAAAATGGTAAAAATTAGCGTTTCTGGAACAATCGAATCCCTTTATTTCATGACCCTTATTTCATGAGCGGCCTGCTTGTCGGAAAATAAAATATTAAAAAGAAAATGTAAATGGATAAAATCGGCTCCTTTTTCTCCAAACAGATCGTTCATACACAAAATGTTGAACCAACTTTTAATATTTTATCTGTAAGTTTCATAGTATTTAAACCAATTTATCTAGTAATCGTATCGGCTTTAAAACGCTTAAAATGTTTTTTTTTACGTTGTTGTTGTTGTTTATGGGGAGGTGAACTGTGTTTAAACTAAAAGAGTTAAATTTACTCTCTAGAGTAAATAAAAAATTAGGTAAAAAAAGTGCATTTAGAAAGAAACAAAAAACTAGCTTCGTGTACCAAAACACAATTATTTATTCCATATTTTCAGTGAAAAACTGTGTGTTTGTTTACATATTTTAACTCAATGCTCTATCTCACTCTGAATGGAGTTGATTTTACTCTCGGGATTTTGCTGGGAACCCTTCGACTGATCCCCATGTCGAACATTTTGTATTACACCTTTCAAAAACACATTTCTATTGAAAACATGAGAACGGATTTCACTACACTATATAAAAAACTGTTGTACGACTAATTATTCAGAATCCGTATTTAAATGTGTTTTTTTTATTGACAATGTATTTGATTTTTTTTTGTGCTTCCCAAGTGACTCAATTGACAAATACAACTGCTTAGAAAGAAACAATGACCCAAGGGACCTTTATTTCTGATATTTAAAAACCTTTGATACGCCACGTTCATTTGTTAGTTGTCTCATATCAATTCATCTCTTAATTCACACAAGAGATTATGAAAAAAAACACCTTCAAATCAATAAAGTAGCAACTATTTAGCTAAGTAATGGTCACCCTTAACCCAATAATATTTTAAAATAAATAAACAGGATGCATATTTTCTTGGTTTGTCCAGCATTAAGCCAGGTTTGCTTTTTTGGATGCATTTCACTACAAAGTTCTAGCACCTCGCCATTCTCGATTTCTGCATAAAACCATAAATGTTTAGTGCTAGGATCCTGAGAGATACAAGCGAGTACAACTCCACCAAAACAACCCTAAAAAGAGCAAGCAACACACTACAATATGCGTTTTTTAACATTTATTTAGTCCTTTAACTGCAACACCTAGGCAAGTTTATTTCTATAATACATTTCGTACACAAGGTAATTCAAATTGCTTTACATTGGAAACAGAGATCAAAAAAGAAAACAAATTTAATAAAAAATGACATTAAACATTAAAGTCATATAAAAGCATTTGGATTAAAACGGAAAATTAGGATGTAGATTGAAGTGCAGAGATAAAATATTTGTTTGTTTTTACTTTTTATCTCTTTACAGCTTTAATTACTACAATGTTTTTTATAGTGACTCAAGATATGTTCAACCGTTTGGTTGGACAGGCACTTAGAGGGTTTAAACTAAAACAGACTAAACAACTAAAAACTTAATTTATTTCGGGATCTTGCGCCTATCCCCGTCACTGCTCGAGTTCCTCTCTTGTAGGTAACCCCGCCGCGAACTGGATCCACGCGAGGTCGACCCGCAAGAAGCGCTGCCCCTACTCCAAACACCAGACCCTAGAGCTGGAGAAGGAGTTCCTCTACAACATGTACCTGACCCGGGACCGGCGCTACGAGGTGGCACGGATCCTCAATCTGACCGAGAGGCAGGTGAAGATCTGGTTTCAGAACCGCAGGATGAAGATGAAGAAGGTGAACCGGGAGAGGAGCGGTAAGGACCCGTGAGGAGACTCCGGCCAGCGGCTTTAGGACTGATCTGAGTTCCGTTTCTGTTTGTATACGTGTCGAAAAAACACGATGGACCCAAAAAAGAACTTGTTGACTGTTTCTCGAATGACTTCTTTCTGACCCTTATCATTTGTGAAGTGTTGTCTTTGCGTATCTATGCCTCTCCTCTTCCTCGAGGAAATGTACCACATTTATGTGCCACAATTTCGTGTTCAAGTTGACTTTAATTTCATTTGAAATGTGGATTTTGTCGCAGCTGCAGTTATTGGTATAGAAACTAATTAAATTATCTAATAAAGTAAGAGTTTTGTCTGTTCTTACGTAGTTCTTGCTCATCGCTCTTATTGTGGATAACTCACGTCTTTGTAACAAAAAAACATAAAATAATGTCAGAAACATTCTGAAAGACGTTCCTTAACCACCTTTAAAAGGATTGAAAGGATAGTTCACAAATGCGTGCATCTATCCCCGAAACAAAACCTAATCACGTGACATCGATCACAGAAGCAGTTTAAACTACTCAAAGGATCAGAAATCTCAAATATTGAACTTTCGTCAACATTTGGGACCAAAAAAACGCATGTTGCGCCACCAATTACATTTTTGTCATGCGCCATCACTTTTATCTCGTCTTGCTTTCTTATATCATACACCGTAAAACACCACTCTGAGTACATTAACTCTATCCAGAGTAGAATAGAGAACAAATAACACTCAAAATCATGATCTACATTACAGAATCTTCGCTGAAAATGTGTACGTTGTAATAAATGTAATAAATCTTCAAAACTCCATTTTCCCTTCACGCGGTAAAAAAATAGGTTTCACTTGAACATTTTTCACGGTTAAAGATGAAATGCTCAGTGTTAATTTAACTCACAGTACGATCAAATAGACTAGGAGCAGAGTAAATTTCACACTAGGTTTTTCTGTGGAGTTGAGTGAAATGGAGCGAATGCCTGTATACCGATCTGTGCTCCGAGTTAGCTTACGTTTTTACTCAAAGTTAAGTCAAGTATTAGTAAGAACATTTAGTTCACACATGCACATGTTTATCACTGAAACTAAACAGCAATCAAGTGACATCGAGCCGTTGAACCATTGAAAGGATAAGACATTTCCAACTATTGTATTTTTGACAAGAATGCCACAATGATATTTGCCTCCTTCAGTGGACTTTAACCTCGTTTCTGATTTCCTTATATTGTACACAGTAAGATTCTGAGCGTAAATGAGCCCTGCCAAGAGTAGGAAGGAATTCACTCCGAATTGAGTTCAAAAGCATTCAAAATCTTCATCAGAGTAATCTTCATCAGTGTTACAGTAAATTAAACACCATGAATTAATTTGAGCTAATAATACTGCTCTGGGCTCTCGCATAATTTAAGACCTTTAATATATCTAAGTAGAATATGAAGGTTTTCTAAGCGGCCCTTCTTGTAGTTTTCTCTTTTTTAATCCTGCAGGACATTCTGTGGTGTTAAAGTTATTGTAAACTCGTGTGTTGTTGTTCACCGGCTCTCTAAAGAATTAAAAGTGCACTTCTTTCAGACACTGACGCTTTCTTTCATTCAATTTCTCGCGTGATGTTAAAACTGAGTTTATTCAGCCACTATTGCTCCCTTCAGACTCTGTTCGTGACCGTCCACGGAAACTGTGTTGACGTTTTAGACAAACAGCGTCCTGCTGGACACTGAGCAGAGCTCCGCACGTTCATGTTTAGGGAAGGTGTCGCCTGAAAGCCTTTATCCTCAAACCTGAACCAGAATTGCTTTAGAGCAGGAAGACACCGGGTCCAATAAAGCCATAGAAGAAGCTAGACGTCTGGCCTAAATGAGTTTATGGTTTGGGCTGTAATTGCTGCTGCCTTTGAAAGGATCCTCTCCGTTTCTTTGTGTTCGTCTCTGGCACACAAAGCTGCGCGCTTTAAACCCGGCGTCTGCTCGATGCGCGGAGAGCTGCGCCGCGTCCCTGCAGCGCTCCCTGAAAGTCACGTTTATTTGGGTTTTCTCAGCGCGAAGAGGAATTAGAGGCAGAAAACGACCTTTGAAAGACATTACCTAAAGGGGTGTGGCGGTATAGAGACAGAAAAAAGAGGGGATGACGCGTTTCGAGGACGCGAAACCTCGAAAATGTAATAAAAATATTTGTATTTCTATCTATATCTTTCCTTACTGCCATGGCCTTTTGGGGGATAACTGGTACCCAATAACTGGTTAACTGGAATTTCATATTACCTAAAAAAATACAAAAAACTTAAACATTATTCCAACTGGCTCTTTAACATATAAAGATTCTAAAAATCCAAATGGCAAACAAACCATTGCAAAACTTCCAAAAACGTACTGGTAATTTATGGTAAAATACTAACCTAAACATTTGATTGTACACAAAACAGATTTCCATTGAACAAATTTTTTCAGAAGGATGTATATTTGCAGGGAAATCATTTAAAACAGTAAAAGCATAGTAAAAATTGGTAATCTTGAAGAAAAAGTCATTTGTTTTGCAATATGTGATCACTACATAACAAGTATTTGGAAAAAAAACTGTTCAATTATGTTACCCTTTATGCATTAAATATGCATTAAGTTACTTTCGAGTGACAGGAATACGCTGAACATCTCCAAATGTACTCGAATGAAAAAGCTCAACATTACAATTTAAGTCTTTTTATATCATCTTTTATTTTCAACAGACTGATAGAAATCCATTTGAACCATTCATGGGATAAACAGTGATCATAAAACAGTTAAAATCTGCCTATCAACAGTTGCTATTAATGACGGAAAAGAAGACAGGATGTCTTTTGACAATTCGTTTTTTTATTGCTTACTTTTGGTTAGAAAATCAGATTACTGTTTTTTTATATGTGTACATTGGATTTTATGTTTAACCCCATTAAAAAAAGATTATCACTGTGTTTTACTGTTTGATGCGGTCCGTTAAACTGTATTTAATACCACTATTTTAGTTGCATGTTTGTGTTAAAACACGTTGTACAATGTACGATGGGTTTGATTATGGGTACATGTTTTCAGCTTAAAATCCTCTCCTGGATCAGACTCAGAGTTTCCCAACACTAAAACAGTCCCTGAAGAATGCCGCGGACTTCCAAATTATGTTTTTCCTTCCTATCTTTGTGGAAATTCAGCATTTTTACAACACACAGCAGAAAAGGATGACCATTATCGTGTCAATGACAAAAGGGCGAGGAAGGGAGTGTTTCCCCTGAAGCTTCTAGAGAGCCTTTTTGTTGCACAGTTAAATAAAAACAGAAAATCTCGCAATTTGTGCAAACTGGAAGATTACACATCCGTATCCAACATCGTTTAAAAAGCCATTAAAGAGAGTCTAACAGAAAAAATTTGAGCCAGCATTCCACACTTAATCATTAAAACATGTCTAAAAAAGGTAAGCCGTACACTGTAGTGCCACAAGAGGGCACAGCGGCTCTACACAAACGCATAAAGCTCTGCACACACGTTCATGGGGCACCGAGAGAAAATCTACAGGAAGAACATAGTTGTTTAAAAAAACTACAGTCTGATCATATTTCTTCCAGTTTATATTTTGGGACAAACACTCCGTCAGCCAGTTTTCCAGATTTATATTTACATAGACATATGTGCATTTAGCAGACACTTTTATCCAAAGTGACTTACACTAGAGGGAGAGACAACATGCATCTCTTACACAGTTCAGTCTAACTCGAGTAGCTCACAATAGAGGTTGTAAGCAAATAAAACAGAATAAATTAAATATTTGCATTAAAATAAGATGGTAAGTGCTCCGGGAAGAAAATCGTTTTTTGAAAGCTGTTAGTGTTGAGGTTTTCCTTACTGAATTAGGGAGCTTGTTCCACACTGTAAAAAATGTACCGCTTAAAAATGACAGATGTTACCATTATTTTTCCTTTAGGGTCAGTTTTGAAAAATATTTCATGTAAACTTACAGCCAATACCTGTAATTTCACTTTATTAGAATTAATTAACAGGGCTTTTCTGTTTTAAGACAGTATACTTAATTTATAGTAATAGGATAGTAATATAGTCATGTATTATAGTAGAAATATAACTGTTATGTGCTGTTTTTTGTATATTACAGATTATTTATTGTAAATCTAAAGTTGTAAAATACTTAAAATTGCATAACTCCTAAATAATAAACAATATACAATTGCAATCTTGTAAATCTTGAAGAAAATATATAAAATAACATTAACCTGACATTTTTGACAAAAATTGTTTAATAACAAAAAGCTTCCAACTGATGTTTTTGTTTTAGTCTGCTGGATCTTAATCAGTTGATTGAACACCTTTTGAAGGTAACCCAATGGATTTCTAAGAGACTTAAATTGTTGTGAAAAGGGTTAACTTTTACACTTACTGATATCAATTAATGAACATCAAATATTACAGGTTGTGCAACACTAAATGGTGAATAAATTAATGTTTTAAGTCCTACTTAGTACAACAAAAAGCAATCAAAGCACAACCAGATTCTCATTAGCATTTTGCTTTCATGAGTATCATGTTTGTTTATTTGTTTGTTTGCACTGGTTTGTAGCCATTTCATGCATGCTTTCTGGGTCGTTTCTTCGCTGAACTAAGGAGACTTTAGCAATGTACAAGCTCAAGAAGGTAGACCGTGCTTGGGTCTCTATTGTGTTTTTTTATTAAATCTATGATGAAACTAAGATTGTCTTTCTTTTTTAATAAAAACATGGATTCGTTGTATTATTACAGCTTATGTATCAGAAAAATAAAACATTTGTACAAACAAATAAAAGTATGGTTAGTTGACCATCAGATGACCATTAGATGAGAATCAGAATCAGATGTTAAGAATGCTAAAAACAAACACATCAAATGTAGGAAATCTGGAATTTTACGTTTTACTTAGATAAATTCTGTACATGAGATTTTTTTGCGGTATTTTTTGCAGTATTTTGTAAAACTGAATCAAATTATTGTATGGTTATATGCTTTGTACAAGACCGTTGCAGGTTTTTACAAATGTATCACTCTAAAACTAGTGTCTGTTTTTACATTTTTGTAGATCCTACCATTTTTGATGCACAGTTCTGATTTCATAGCTTTCATTTATATGGTAGATAGGAGGCTCTTTCAGCGTTCAGCGTGGTACCGCGCCTTTAATCGGGTGGACTATGATTGCTCCTGATATCCTGTTTGTGACACCATTAATGTTGGTGAGTTGAGAGGTTAGTTCCGACATAACTAATACTTTCCAGAGTTCTACAAATGAAAACTTTTCCAACAAGCTTTCAAGTTAAAAAGATAGAAACAGAAGGGATGCAGCTACAGACTATTCTGTGTGGTAAAAAGGTGATTGTGTATAATGCATTGTATCAGATTTTAACAACAGATGATGTTCAAAGTTGTCTCGTTTCATGCCACATTTCAGGCAGGATCGATCGTTTTCAGTTCTCATCTACACTGTTATACCAGCATTTCACAACAATTAACAGTATTATATTACAGTAACTTGTTGTAATTTCATTTCCCTGTAAATATCTTAATGAATACCTGTAAACATTAGGGTCCTTGAATTTTTTTTAATTAAAATTTTTTTATTGGTGTCCACATTACAGTAAATTGCATTTTTTAGTATATTTCACATTATATTGCTTTAATCCTAACTGTGAAAGTCAAGAAAAATATATCCAATCATTTACTTTAAATTCACAACGTAAATGTGTATAATGTACCTTTGAGGCAGAACAGAAAGTCAAAGTTTTAATCGATACGAAACGAACACCTTGTTAAGTCCTTAAATTATTTTCACCGCTGCCATAACACCAAATTTGCTCTGCACAATTATATTTTGACTGACTTAAAACCTTTTAACACAATAAGAGTTTTAAGAAAAAGTTTTCCCACCAAACAAAAAGCCTTAAATAGACGTTCATATCACCTCCATATGGCTTTTTTTTTCCAGAATTTGTTAAATCGACGTCCTGTTCACGTTTACTGCTCAAGGGGTCTGTAACTTTTTTAAACTCAAATTTTTACATTCTAACAAATAACAAATGCATAAACGTATATATGTATTTTTAAAACGACGCTATAGCCTATTAAAATATATGCAAAAACTGCGCATCTAAGGAAATGTGCATTAAAGTTCTGCAAGGGAATGTTATTAATTTACACTTTTGTTTGACGGATTTTACATGTTGTTTTTAATTTTGTTTATTGTAATTTACAAAGAATGACCCAAGAAAGTTTTCTCCATCAATAAATCGTGATATTTCCCCGGATCCTGTGAAATAATTCATTCAGGTCTCTTGGTTTTCTAACAGTGTTTAGCGGTCTGAAAACAGCTTTATGGCGTGCAGCCTTGGAGTCTCATCTGAAGGCAGATCCGACTCGCTGATTTAGGTCAGGGTTTCTTTATGTGTCGATTTACTGCCTCGGCTCCACAGCGGCCGCGCCTCAGCTCGCGGTGTCGTAAAAGGCCACAGCGAGCCCCCGAGACGCGAGGAACTTCTTCTCCCCGAGCAGAGACAACGGTAGCATCTGATCCCCGAACAGCCTTTAACACCTCTCTCTTCAGGCGTCTCGAGCAGGAGTTGGGCCAGTGCAGGAGATAAAGTGAGAGATGATGCAGCTCGTTATATTTGAAGCCAGTGGATCATCGCATGAGTGATGGAGAGCTGCTGGAATCGAATGAATGTGTGTTAAGTGAGCAGGCCCTGCCAGATCCTGCGGGCCTCGTTATTAGCTGGAGAGATCACATGACAGGGTGCGCGTGCACGAGGATCAGAAGGCTGTAAACCTGCATTCATAAATCTCATTTTTTACATTTGTGACTCAAGTTTATTTTCGTCGAAATCTGTACATGTGTTCAAGGACTTGTTTATTTAGCTCAGAAGCAAATATCTTCCTGCACAGTGCATACGAAAACTCTTTTATTTTATTTTTTTTTTTTTGATCAGCAGATCTATCCTTTCTTTCTAAAGATCTTAATAAATATAATTTTTTTCTTGCAATTTTTCTTTGTAAATCTAAATTAAGTTGCAGTGGGGTTATGTGTTTAGAAATTACAATACTGGGGGAGCTATTTACAGATTTTTTCACTCTAAAACTTTAGTTGTCTGTCTTTAATTTTTTAGAACTTACCATTTTTGATGCACCGTTTTGAATTCATTTCTATCTGTTAGTTATAATACATAGAACATAGAAATGTGCTTCTTTCTGCTTTCAGCCTGCATAAGAGCGATGCAGCACCTAATCGTGTGGACTCTAAATAATATCCTGTTTGTGACACCTTTATTTCATGAAACACTTGCTTTTTTTCAGGATAACCGCACTCCTAATTCAACATTAAAGTGCATTTTAGACCCTATATTTCTTCTTTTAAGATGGCTTTAAAACAGAATTCAGTCTGTCGAGAAATGGTTTAATGAATTTGTGTTTTATTGTGTTGTTAAGCACTCTGTGCTAATGTTACATTGTTTTTCATGTATGAAAAAACACTTTAAAGTGATTTTCTGCATGTTTTATGTAACTTGCTTACACAAACATCTGATGTTGTATTAGAAACTCCGCACGTGTTTAATGTAAGCTACGCAAAACACTGTACAATGATTGGCTTAAAAACAGTAAATTCTACAGTACTCTGTTCTGAGTCTATTTGGTCCTTTTCTAGAGTTCAATTGAAAAATAAAATCAGGAAAAAACTCCCCTTTGAGTTTTTTTTAGATTATTTTTACTTTATCCAGAGAAGGAGCAAACACGCCCCGCATAAAGTTAAGTTTGTGACGTGTCTGCACATCGATATTCTGACATTCACTGCTGATATATAGAGAAAATTTACATTTTACGACTTTCTAACATGCTTGTAACTCAAAGTCAAAATTTTTAGACATTTTCTATGTATATAACCATGCAATTGAGTAGTATTTGCATGCAAATGTACCTTTAATTGCAGGTCCCTTCGTGGTTAAACTGTAATAAATGTGTGTTCTGAATGACAGGTCTGCAGAATTTAACTTCTTTGTCATGTTTACGTATAATTAAAACTGTTAAAAATATTGTGTCTTATTAAGACCTTAAATCTGTAAAACTTTGTAAAGCTTTAGCATATGTCAAGGTAGCCTTGATTGAGAATATAATGAATGCTCGTTCAGGAAAACGCGATTTAACGGAACAATATTAAGTTAACGAATTCGAAGTTAATGGTGTTTTATTAAGCTGTTAACGTTTTCAATGAAATTGGTTTTTAAACAAAAAACGTGTAACTATGTTTTACACTTGTACAAAACAACAGTATCTTTAATAAATCTACACAATCAAGAGTTAGACTCTCGGCCCTCGAGAAGCCATGTTTGACTAAACCACAGCTTCTTCGGGTCCTCTTGGATCGTCGTGAAGACAGGGATCAAATAAAAAAGGACCGAATACACTATTTTAATAGATTTGTACATAGTACTAATAACCTCTCAAATAAATTGAAAATAATTGTGAGGTCTTCATCTCAACCGCCATTTTTTCCCACAGAAAACCTTGTACTTTCAAGTAAATGCTTGTATTTCACTATAAAAAAACTCACAACTATAGCTTCCACATCAGAATACAACAAATAAGGGCGTAACTTAACACATTTTCATTGTTTAAGTTGAAGAGCAGAGTGTTAATTTGACTCTATACAGGGAATATGACCAGATAAACTCAGAACAGAGCCAATTTAACCCACCAGACATTCAAAATAAAACCAACCACATGATGTTATTCCTGAATAACAATATCTAATTTCACAAATGTTTAAAACTTATTTAAACATGTTTTGCAATCTTTACATTTTAATGTATTACATATGTTATTTATGTGAGTTCAAACACGTGAAATTCGTTTTATAACGATCTACTGCGATTAGAAAGGAATTCAGTACCCTTTATAAAACTCTTGGAAACATACAAATAAAAAATGTTTTTTCCCAATGCGCATTTTTAAAACTCACGTTTTAAATCCACGAACAAATCTATTTCCTGAAAATCAAACATGAATCGCACTCCTTTTTGCTTCCTGTTTGCACTCTTGATATAGATTTAGAGTTAAGTAAAAATCCAAAGAGCACTACAATTTTACCACTTCATTCCTAATCATATCGTTTTTGACTGGCTATTAGTTATTAAATAAAAAGTATATTTGAAACAACAGGAGTGTACATTATACATCACGTGTTTTTTAGTTAGATAACTAATTATTTATATATATATATATACGTCACTGCATTATTCTGTGCGTGTTTTTTTCTTTTTTTCATTTCAATTTTAGGTAAGAAATGTTTTGACCCTGACGAGTTTAACACCTTTAAATCTTAAAAACCCAAATATTGTCTGCAGAGCTGAACAGATTATTTTATTACGTAATACATTGAAACGATTTTATTGCATTATATTTTATAAATGCTTGCTCGAGGATATTGCGAGTCATTTTAATTAGGTTTTATTAGTGCTCTCAAATATGTATTAAAACATTTTACCAATACTTAACTATTTTAAGTAATTTGAGTATACAATAAAGTATGATGTGATTTCATTATTATGCAACACCTCTGAAAACCGAGGGTTTTCATTAAATTAAATTTTTTTTTTATTGGTGGATGTTAAAAATGTATCTCAATGTCACTTTCCCTCTCTCTCCTCTCTCTCTCTTCCTTTTCTTCTCCCTCTCTCTC
>UELW01000667.1:6646601-6687415 GCA_900490495.1 Danionella dracula
ATATCACTGAGATATACACAAAGAACGAGAGTTATAGTAAAACTGTGAGAGTAACATTAACAATGACAGTTATAATAGCCCCTAGAGTTATATTAACACTGAGAGATTTGCGCTAATACTGAGTGCTATCTTAATGCTGAGAGTTATATTAACACTGTGAGAATTGTATTAACAAGTAGATAGTTATATTAACACTGAAAGTTATATTAACACTTTGATAGTTTATTATCACTGAAATTTACACTAACAACAAGAGTTATATTAACACTGTGAGAGTTGCACTAACACTAAGTGTTATCTTAATGCTGAGAGTTATACTAACACAGAGAGTTATATTAACACAGTGAGTTGTACTGACAAGGTGAGTGTTATTTTAACACTGAGAGTTATGTTAACACTGTGAGAGTTATATTAACACTGTGAGAGTTATATTAACACTGTGAGAGTTGTACTAACACGTAGATAGTTATATTAACACTAAAAATTATGTTAACACTTGAGTGTTTATTATCCCTGGGATTTACACTAACAACGAAAGTTATATTAACACTGTGAGAGTTGTACTAACACGTAGATAGTTATATTAACACTAAAAATTATGTTAACACTTGAGTGTTTATTATCCCTGGGATTTACACTAACAACGAAAGTTATATTAACACTGTGAGAGTTGTACTAACACGTAGATAGTTATATTAACACTAAAAATTATGTTAACACTTGAGTGTTTATTATCCCTGGGATTTACACTAACAACGAAAGTTATATTAACACTGTGAGAGTTGTACTAATACTTTGAGAGTTATATTACCACTGAGAGTTATACTAAGACTTTGATAGTTTAAATTAACACCACAGCCCTTTCACATTTTAACTTTGGTCTGAATTAACATCACATTATGTAAATCCAACTCTTAGTGTTACATTTAACATTTTGCCAGTGTTAAAACAGGTTCAACGTTTGAGGGTTGATTTAACTCTTTGGTTTTTTTTCAGTGACATTGACACTGAGCCATGTTAAACTAAACTCTTAGCATTTGAAATGAACAAGAAAAAGCTTTTATACTAAAAAAATATTTCGGTGAAGAATAGCTTGTTTAACAAAGACAGAGGGCAGTGTAATTGTTTTATTTCAGTTTGAGTGTTATGTTTACCTGCTCGAAATAGAATGGTGTAGTTTCATGTTCAGTTCTGTATCTGTGTATCCAGCTTGTGGCCTTTTAAGTTCGCGGAAAGCTTGACTTCAGGGAAATGATGAGAGGGGAAAGGAGCATGAAAGGCTCAGCTTCTTAAGCATAGTAGTTTTTAAAGCATAAAAACTTGCATCTGAATGCATCACGTGATATTTTTTATGCACATCTGCGTGGTTGTGTGCTTTCTTTAAAGCTTTACTTCTTACGCTGGCACCAAACATGTGTCGTATTGATTCTGGGACACTCTAAATGGACTGTTATGTTGTCTTATGTCCTCATTTTAGCCCCCAGCTGCTTCTAGATACAACTCGTCAGTGTGCAAATTTTACAAACTAGAAATACTTTTTTATGATTTCCCTTATTTTGAAGCTCGTGTTATTTCAGTACACACTTATTCCAGTCAGTTTTTTCACTGTAAAAAATCCTGTTATTTCAATTAGTTTAGTTTTGGGGGATCAATCATGGCAATCCCCACCCGGGAGCTTCTTATCAGAAGAGGTCATGAAGTATCGGTGAACTTCCCTCCAGTTGTCTCCTGGCTGAAATAATGAAACATTCTGCAATGTTGTAAATGATTCAGTTTGACCCCAAAACCTTTAGCCTTCCTTTATGAGGCTCTCCTCATGGTGCGAGTGTCCCAGAGTCAACTGATCATCAGCATCTCAGAGAGGGCAACTCAGAACGAAGTTCCTAAATCATTCAGTCTAAGGTGCTCTGGAGTTTCTTTTTTTATTAAAGAAGTCTAAGTAAGGGATTCTGAGTAAATACGGTGCTCTCTGATCTCAAATGTCTGCTGTGTGCAAAAAGTTTACATTATGCTCAAAAATCCAGCTGCAATTTATTTGTTTAACTTTGTTGTATTTTTCTAAAGAAAAGATTGAAATGTTAAAGATGAAGTTAGCAAGCTTATGAATGCACATAGTTACAAAGAAAGGAGGGGAGCTCTGTATAAAACATATTAGATAGCCATTATAAAGATATATTTGTTATTTAAAATAAAGGCAACTTTTATTTAAATACTCTACAGCTTGTTAAAACGTGTGTTTTATGTCTTTACCATGAACATATATTAAAAACAGCACAAACTTTTCACCGGGTTAATTTTTGTGTTTGTGAAATGAAAACGAGCAACTGTTTTAATACAACTATAAAAATGGATAAAAACGTTTAGCGTTGAAAAGCATGTTTATGTGCATATGTAAAAATAAAACCAGTGCACAATTAATGCTAACCTGTTTGCATCTGTAACTTTTAAATGAAAGCTTACGATATAATTAATCAAAACAACATTATTATAAAAAACACACATTTGTTGATTTGAATATGGGAAGAAATCAACAGTTATTTTCACTGATATCTATTTTCACTGATGTCAGTTTTTGCATCGACAGAATTAAGTCAATTATTTTTGTTTTTGTTTTTATTGAAAATGTTTATTCTTTTGAACTTGAAGTCTCTCATTCTCACCTCAAGGTCTCAACGGAAAAACAGAAATATTGAGAGGAAATAATAGCTACAAACAAAGCTGAATGTGAAGAAAAAACAATATTCTAGAGTTAAAGAGGTTTGTGGATCACTGCTCGGCAAGGTTTGTTGTTAACGAGCTTCAATACGATTTTTTTCTAATGATTTGAATCTCTTCCTTCACGATCTCTGCGGAAAGCCGTCGTCTATATATACCCTGTAGAACCGAATTTGTGTGAGCACGCGACAGTCACAGATTCGATTCTAGGGGAGTATGTGGTCGATGCAAGAACGTCGAGGACGCGAGAGCAGTGTGGGGGAAACTGAGAGTTTTTTTTTTTTCAATAAAAGAAATGTGCATTATTAAATAAAAGTGTGTCTATCTATTTAATTGAGGACGTTGCACATTCACAGCGCCAAAGAGATTATTTGTGCGTCTGGCTAAAGTAATATTTAAGAATTAAAATTAAGTTCAGTCGTAAGAAAGTAAAGATATATTCGTCAGATGATCATCTCACTTTTACAAAACGAATTTGGTCGATTTTGGGGCTCATTGACAAAAAAAAGATTCTTTTTTTTATTTATAAAACAAAAGTTGACAATCTTCTGGTTGCCGGAAAATGTCAAACGAGACAAATCTGTTTAGTAAAAATTTGTTGTATAATAAGATATAAAATGCTGTAAGCCTGACAAAAATAGTTTTTTTTTTGCATGGAACAAGCCAATCACAATGTTTATTTTAACATTTTAAAAAGTAAAAAATTATCTTACTCTTTAAACATATTTTATGAAAAACGAATTATATCAATAGTAACATTTTTAAAACACAAGGTACTGTTATTTATTATAACATCATAGCAAGTAATACTTCATTAACATTTGTGTCTCTTATTATTAAAAAAATACAATTTAAAGTTGGTCCAGCTTGTGTATACTTTAGCTTTACTGGTTTTAGATGCAACAGATTTAAACAATATTCAACAGCATTTAATTTACAGGCAAGGCAAGTTTATTTCTAGAGAACATTTTCGTACACATTGACAATGCAAAGTGCTTTACAGAAAAAAATAAAAACATATCAGAGATAAAAGCAAGAGATAACATATGAAGATAAAAAACCCAAGTTCAAAGTCACTAAATTTTAGCTCCTCTAACAGCGACAAAAAAGGTTTCCGAAAAGTAATATTGTGCAAGCACTACTTCTGTCTTTTAGATTGATTTATTTATTTGGTTCTTTGAGTAGTTTGACTCTCGTGTGTTTTGTTGGAAAGCAATGATCAAAATAATCGAATTCTTAAATTTTTTGCTTGTTTTTTATTACCTGCTAGTTGAAATAGCTATGCTCAAGTCATACTGTTTGTTCGTTTATTTTCAATTTTCTAAATATAGACCTGTTTTCAACTTTCTGAATGCTGGTTAAAGATAAAGAAAATAAATCATAGAGCAATAGTTCAACACTGCTCGGGGATGACTGACTGTCTTAGAAGAAAATCCTGACTGTTAAAAGGCGGTTGTTAAAGCTACAGAAAAAAAGGTTTAACAAAACTCATTTATTATGAAACATGTTTTCAGAAAGAATTCAGATGGATATTTACTCTAATTTGTGCTCAGGTTTCTCTTGTTCAGAATTAGCGGTTGATGTACCGGAAGTAAAGGCTTTCTTGCAGCCAACTTCCGCTTATGGAATTATGCTAATACTTATTTGATTGAAAGACACTCATGAAAGAGATGCGTTCAGACTCCGTGGAGCTCTCATCACGGGTCTCTTTAGAGGAGCACAACTAAGCTCTGTTTGAAGACAGAGTGGTGACGTCACGATGGAAATTCCATGTTATTCGCCGAACGATTTTATGAATAAAACCACGTTTTAAATGCATCTTTGGTTCTAAGTTTGTCAGCTGTTCACCAGTGCCTGCATGGAAACAATTTGAAGTTAAGGTATACATTTTAATCTTTGTTTCTGTAAGTTATTGTTTCATACTACCCAATAAATGGAATCTTGGGAGAGTTCTAATCTGCCCCTCAACTAAGACACAGCAAGGTCGGATTGTATTAATCGTATTCTGATTAATTAAATCATAGTTAAATCAGAAAATGTAACTAATTTTATTCGTGAATAATGTTATTTCAACCCATAAAGTCACCTCCCATTGCCCACATGAACTTAACCAGCATCCGAATTAAATTTATTGCGTTTATTGCACAAACTATCAACTTTTCACACATTTTAATGGCATGTGATTTGCATTGTCATGTTAATGAGTGATTTTTCTAATTAAATCTGTTGTTTTTGATAAAAAGTTAAACAAATACGTATATTTTATCAGCAGTTGTGTTTTCGGGGGTTAGTGATGTAATATAAGAATCTGATTTGAGTAATCGATACTCACTTGGTTCATTACAAACAGGTGAGTTAAAAATGAGAAACGTGATGAGAATTCATGTTTTTGCGAATAAAAATCTTGCGCGTAATTCAGAGCGCTGTACATTATTATCTCGATCTCGGTTGCTATTGATTATTGATTGTCACGCGCTTTGAGGCCTCTATACAGCGCGCTGAAAGGCCGAGGAGCGCAGGAACCATGAGACTCCAGTAACTTCTGGGTGACCTCGACATGACAAAGACTGTCTTCATCAATTGTCTAGGGGCTTTTTGTGTCTCCTTTGGTGCCCTGGAACTGTTTTTATCTTTTGTTTCGAGCAGTCACAAACCCTCGGCTTGGGTTTGGTTGAACATTAATTTGGCAGCACACGCGATTTAAATCCTGGCTGTTGGAGTTTTGTGTCTCCTTTTTGGAGCCCTTTATTTGTTTTGATCCTGATTTGCTCATTTCTGATTTACTAAAGATCCTGATTTGCTCAATATCTCTCGGGTGTGACGTCACATGTTGGAGAGGTCCAAGTAGATCGGATTTTTGAATTTCAAAAAGTTCCAGTTGCGTTTGAAACGAAAATAAAATCCTACTCTTTAGGAAAGTTCGCGTTTGTTTGACAAGGAATATGTTAGTGATCAATAAAGCTTCTCTTAGAGCAAGTGCGCTGCTCACAGACGACCAGATGGGTTTCTCTTGTTTTTTTTTTCCTTTGGTACAGATGGTGGTTTGATTAAATTTGCCAGAAGGGTCAGGGACACGCTGGAGGTTTACTTTAAACACTCGAAAAAGTTGATTCAATTATTGACAAAATTTCAGCATTTCCAGAGAGTTTAAACCAAATTAAAGCATTTTTCCTGAAGTTCATGTCAAAAAGCGGTTCTGTTCCGAGTCAGTTTGGTCCTACCTTACACAGCAAACGTTTAAGTGTTGAATCAAAACTCCTGATGTCAACTGTATGTATATGAGGACAACCAACGTGTTAAATGACAGTTTAAAATAATAACAACTGAGAGTTTAAGTTAAAAATGACTTTTGATTTACATCACACATTGTTCACATACCAACTCCCATACTCTTAGTTCAAATCCAATAGGTCCAGCATTTGATACAAGGAGTGTTGATCCTACACTAAAACACTAAACATGTTGCTGTGCAAACAGAGTTAAATTAACACCAATAACCTTATAGATAGTTTCACTCAGTTTAAGTGTTATTTGTACTCTATTCAGAGTCTATTTGGTCCTACATGTAGAAGAGTGAATGTACTGAGGTGGAGGATTGTGATCTGAAACAGACACACTCAGTCGAAGGGAAGCAAAACTCCTAGTGTCGAATGTTGGGCCTATAAAACACTGTCAAAAGTGTTGAATGAAATGTTGAGGTTTTTTAACACTACGAGAGTTGAATTAACATGATGTGATGTGAACCACAGTTAAAATGTAACCTGGGTGTGGCGTTAACTCCCATAGTGTTAGTATAAATCTCAGAGTTCATATAACTTTCAGCATTCATAAAACTCTAATAGTGTTCATATAACGCTCACTGTGTTAGTGTTGATATAACTCTCATAGTATTCATACAACTCTCATAGTGTTGGTACAACTCTCATATTATTAATAAAACTCTCACAGTTTTAATATAACGCTCATAGTGTTAATGTAACTGTCACAGTGTTAATATAACGCATATGTTAATTTAACTCTCACTGTGTTAATATAATTGTCTTAGTGTTACCTACAACACTTTGCCAGTGTTTTAAAAATGTCCAACGTTTGACAATAGGAGAGTGTATTTAACACTCACAATCATGTGTTGTTGGTGCAAGCTTCATATGTGTGAATACATTTGACACAATGACATGAACAACAACATGTTGACAATAATTGACATTTTATTTACATTTTCTGTAAGTATTCGCTTCGTTAACACCCTGTCTCAAAAAAAATATATGAAAAGAAGAGCTTAAATGTTTTGTATTTGGTTTCATTGATGCAAGCTGTTGAACAACAACAAACATCTCTCACATACATCTGATCTGGAAAGCGATCCAGGTATGAAGGGGTTAAATGGTTGAATTTTAGGTGCTTTCCATCATCATTATAGTACTTTTGGTTTAGGCTTGTTATTTTTTTTAAGACTAGTGAATCTCACAACACATGTGATGGACCCTCTATGGTTTCCCTGTAGCACAAAAAGCTATTAAATGGCTTTAACTCGATTGGACCAACCCCTAGCCTAATTACGAGCTAATGTGAAGTTTGTTGAAGCTCACTTCTAGGTGCGCACAGCTTCTTCTCTCGGTTGATGAAGTCCCTCCACCTCCATTGGCCACGCGGGTCACATGGTCGCCCAACTTTATTCAGTTGACAGCAAGTAGGAGGGCTTTGTGCGGGGAGGAAAAAAAGACAACTCGAGAAAAATTAGTATTTCCTACCTTCAGAAATTAATGGCCATGAGTTCGTACATGGTGAACTCCAAGTATGTGGATCCCAAATTCCCTCCCTGCGAGGAGTACTCGCACACCAGCTACATCCCGGAGCAGAGCCCGGGCTACTATAGCCCTCCGCGGGACTCTGACTTCCAGCATCCAGGGATCTACTCACGGTCCAGCTACTCCGAGCAGACCTACAGCTGCACCCCGGTTTCTCCGGCGCCGCCGCGGGGTCACGCGCAGAACCGCGCCGAGCACTTCCCCGCGCAGACCGAGCAGTGTCCTGCGGTTCAGAGAACTTGTGGACCACAGCAGAACACAAAGAGCCTGAACGGGACAGCAGCCAAGCCGCCGGCTGTAGTGTACCCCTGGATGAAGAAAGTGCACGTTACCACGGGTAAGAGCCGCTCTCTCTCCCTCTCTCTCTCTCTCTCTCTCTCTCTCTGAGAAAAGAAAATCTTTGTGAAATATTTATGAGTTCCTCTGAAGGAGCGTCCGATTACACCCGCCATAAATTTTTATTGCGAAGGAAACAGGCCGCTGGCTGTGTCTGCAACCTCAAGTCGCGATCTCTGAAAAAAGTTGATTTTTAAATAGAAAATGTTACTTTGAAAACCAAACTCTTGAGGTCTTGAAGCCTGATACTTACCTGATAATTATTTCTGAACCCAATCGCGACTCCTGAGTGGGTCATTTTTGCTGCTTAATGTTAAATTCGAAACCAGTCCATTTGTGAGCCTAAATCTTTTCAAAAACATTTTTAATTATTGTGTTATCTTTGTTGAAACGTGATGATTAAAGTACGTTTATTTTACGAATACATGTAATTTAGAAAAAAGTTCTTATTGGTCTTACTCTAAATAGAGTTCAATTAACAAGGAGCCCTTCACCCTAAATCACAAAAATGTAAAGATGAACTCAAATTTGTATGTTGTGATGAGGAAAATTGTGAAATAAAAAAAAATTATTACAAAGTAAAACCAACTGTTCTTGTTTTGGCTCTATGGGAGCCAAAATCTGTTTTTGGAGGTTATAATGTGTTGAAACGGAATTGAAGCTCGTGTATTGGACGAGTACAACAATTTGGTAAACATTTCAGCATTTAACCCAAATTTAAGCCTTTGTTTATCTGACCTTTTCGTTCTGTGAAAGTCAAAAGAAGCTCCACAGTAAAATGTATGTTACTTTGACTCTATCCCGAGTCTATTTGGTCTCACTCAAAATAGTGTTCAATTAACACCGAGCCCCTCTATCTGAATCATAAAAATTTAAAGGTAAAATATTTTTATGTTGTGATGAGGAAAATAGTGAAATAAACACATTGATCACGAAGTGAAACCAGTTGTTAAGCTCAACATCTGTTTTTGGAGGTTATATTAGTTAAAACGTGGTCGAGTTTTTTGCGATTGATTCTCTAGATTTTCTTGATTCTCTTGATTCTCTTGATTCGGCCTGGGGTTAATTTTGGGGTCCGCGGTTTGTGTTGGAGTTGACTTGAGAAAGAGAATGCTCGGAATCGCGCTGATTGCTGAGAAGTCCATGTTTGGAATCTGCTGGAAGCTCAGTGAAAGTGAGACCACTTCAGTTTAATATTTGAACCTCGCGAAAACAGCTACTTTTGGGTTGAACAACCCCTATGTTTGAGCTGAAAACATCTTTTACTTCTTTATTTATTTGTTTATATTTACATAAGGTTAGCTTCGTGTACACATGAAACGCACCGAAGATTTGAAGTGTTCTTTGTGGAACTCGTTTTAAGATCATTTGTAAAAAAAAAAAAACTAAATTATTTTCGGTTAGGCAGTATCTGTGATTTTATTTTATAGTGTTAAAATATATAAAAGAAAAACTGTGATCTAATCGTGCCCTTGCATTTGTTTTAAAAACATTTTGTCTCGCTGAAGCTTGATGCACTTTTATAATCTAAAGCCGAGTCTTGTGATGATTTTAAAGTGTATTATCGGTTACAAAATTAATCGTTTTTTGGCGCAATTTAATATCGGCCTTTTTTTACTTGATTGAAGCTGTTTCAAACCACAAAACCGGACTATATCCTTAATATTTTCATAATGGTTTTTAAATGGTTCTGTGGTTATTAAAATAGCATCGTTTCACTTCTGAAATTTCTGCTTTTACTTCCGATTTTATTTATTTTTTTGTTCTTTTGACAAAAGCGTCTGTTTTTGTTTCCCAGTGAACCCTGACTACACTGGAGCGGAGCCCAAGCGTTCCCGGACAGCGTACACCAGACAACAGGTCCTGGAGCTGGAGAAGGAGTTCCATTTTAACCGATACCTGACGCGACGCCGCCGGATCGAGATCGCGCACACGCTCTGCCTCTCCGAGCGACAGATCAAGATATGGTTTCAGAACAGACGCATGAAGTGGAAAAAGGACCACAAGCTCCCCAACACGAAGGGAAGGTCGTCGGGGGGAAGCCAGCACGCACAGGAAAGGCAGACGGAAATCACAACTTTATAAGTCTCGTATCCAGACGAGCAGACTTTCTTTTGACCTTGCATGGTAGAGATCAGTGTTGGTTTCCAAGTGCCAAAAGAACGGAGACGCGGAAGCACAAACTGTCTCCAAACCCTCCTTCCGCAGTAGAGCCAGGCACAGAGGACAGGATGGTCCCCGCGCTGAAGGAGAACCCACGAAAAACTTTAATTTGTGTTCGAGAGCATGGTCGTTTTATATCTTCCTCACTTTTTTCTTTTTATCCCGCTGCTGTGGCAATTTATGCCTTTGGCGAGACGATTAATCTTAACTTAATCATTTAAGGAAGCCAACGTCCCGCGCGTAATGAATTACCAAACATTCTGAACCGAAGGCGATGCTAAGAAAACGTTTATTTCTTCTTAAACTCCTAACGAGCTCAGTCCAACACAAGATCTGTAAAAATATCTCAATAAATTGATAAATTTTATGGCTCAAATGAACCTAAATTAGATTTCTTTTGGGAGGAAATTAACATGGAAACTGGTATTTTTCCATTAGAAAATGTTACCTCTAATATAAAAGCTAATTGGTTTAAAAAAAAATCAGACTGCAATTGTAGCTTTCGCAAAAAAAATCGATCAAAGAAAAAAAACCTAAACAAACGAGTAATAAAAAACCCTTTTTTAACAGACACACATTTATTTCGACCCGTTTTTGTCAAACAAATTGAACTTTAAAATGCAGTGTTTTGGTCATACATTTTTCAACATAATCGGCCAGAAAAAATATTCACCACGGAAATTCCACCAAAAATTTAAATTTCTCATTAAATATCTTACTTTTCAGGTCCAAATTCCCATGCCAGATTTTAGACAATAAGATTTTAATATATAAAATCTTTAGATATAGTTTTTTTTGACAAAATTAAAATATTTTTCTCCCGAGTAATCAGCCTAAAACAGAGATTTTTCCTGAACAATCGACCTGGTTTTTGTATTTATTTAGTTTACCGACATGTCGACCTGTAAAATATAAGTTAAACAATAAAGTTGCTTTTAAAAATATTTATTTGCGTGTGAATTTGAAAAACAGCATTCCACATTTCTATAATAATAAATGCCTTACACTCCAACATTAATGGACTTTACGCGTCCCAAATCCGTCTTCCAGAGGTTAGCCTGAGATCCTTGAAAGCATCTTTTATTTTACATGCTATATTGCATCCCTTACGATGTGTGAATCTTCTATTTATTAATGATGATTTTACGTGCTTTTTGTTCCTCGAGAACTATATCAAATGCAGCTGTTTTGTTGGTATATATGTGTATATATTTCTGTACATGGTGCGTATTTTCTACAGGCGTATTTTGCAGTAATGAATTAAACTGAAAACAGAAAGACTCGTGTTGAATGGTTCCTCACTGCTCTCCAGCGGTTCTCTCTCTCTCTCTCTCTCTCTCTCTCTCTCTCTCTCTCTCTCTCTCTCTCTCTCTCTCTCTCTCTCTCTGTCTCTTTAAACAAAAGCTCGAGGCGTCCTCGCTCTCCTCAAACTCGAACGTTCACGTAGAGCGCTTGAAAAGGTATTTTTGCAGAAGTTCAAGCGAAGCCTCGCGGGCAGGTTCACCCAGAGGACGCGGTCCTGTTGCGAGACGCTTTAGAGCCGCGAGCGCTGACCTCTGTGCTCTGGTGACCCGGTGGACCTCCAGCCGGCTCTCAGACGCGCTCGAGCTCCAGAAACTGCGCGAGGAGGCTTGGAAAACAGCTAAACAATCACCAAAATATGCTAAAAACGAGATAAGTCGCAAACTTGTGGCGCTTTACCATTTCAAACAAAGCTGAGAGACGAGCAAAAAAATGTGTTTTCGCCTTAAATTTATGTCCGGGTGATGCAGCTTTCACCCCTCCCCCATACACACTTCATTAAAAACAGAACACTGTTTTTTTTTGTTTGCGACCATATAAGAGGAGTTTAAAAAAAATGTCTTCAGCTTTTTTTTCCCTTTATATCTGTATCTATATTTTGATTGGTTTTCTAATACTTGCTCTTTTTGGGGTTGCCTCATCTAATGTGCTCTTTTTACTCGCATTAGAGGCGTAAAAAAGATATATTGCTTTTGCTGGTTCCAACAATAAAGTTAAGGGAAATAGTCTGATCAATTAAGATTATAATATCGGTTCATTCATTATTCTCACTTTTACTTTTGATGAAACGATTTAAAGCATGAAACCTGATTATCTTATATAGAGTTTAAGTCTAAAGGGTCTAGTTAAAGTGGCATCTTTTCGGTTTTGTATGGAAACCGAAGGCCTGCATTTAGTCCCTCATTTTTGTAGCCTTTTAAGAGTATTATAAGGAGTAAAAAAGGCTTCCGTTGAATATTTGTGAAATGATTTCTCCCCTTTATATCATTATTCTGATAGGGTTTTTAATATGTGCATGTTTGTGGGCTTACCTTATATATTTTGTTCATTTTACTCTTATCAGGGTCAAAAACTATATGAAAAGCCTAAAAAGGTATGGTTGTATTGATTCCAACAACATAAAGAAGTGGGAAAAAGTTTGGTTGCAAACATTTGAAGATTAATTTAACATTGGTTCATTCTTTGTTTTCACTTTCTATGAGCTATATTATAATGATGTCTTAATTTAGACATACATTTTTGCTTAGTTACCATTTAAGAAGAGTATAGTCTGTAAAAAGGGTGGAATATTTGTGACCTGATTTCTCCCCTTTATATCTGTATATATATTTTGATTGGTTCTCCAATACTTGCACGTTTGTGGACTTACCTCATTAAAGGTGCTCTTTTATGCTTATTAGTCAAACCTAAATCAAAATCTAAATCTAAAAAGCCCACCAAAATATATTGGTTGTCCAACAATATAAAAAGTAGGAAAAAAGCCTGATAGCAAAGCCAAACATTTAAAAGTCCATTCTTTATTTTCACTTTTTGGGCCGAAAGTTGGTGCAGTGGTGGAGTTGGTCACTCTGTAACTGGAAGGTTGGTGGTTCAATCCCCGCCAGGTCCATTCATCGGTTGTGGCCTTGGGTAAACCACTTCACCAGCATTATCCTGTGTGTGTGCGTTTAACTGAAACACCAAATGAAAATTTACAGAAGATTTTCATAAACTAATACAGTTTTTGCTACATATTTACAAAAAAAATTGTGAACACCTATGTATTGTTTCTACATGTAGGTAGATTGATTAAACTTTTCAAATTATTAACATGTCCTATGCATTTTCACGTGAATATATAACACATTAACTAATAAAACATTTTCAAATGGTGCTAACTATTTTACAAAAAATGCATTAAAATAAAAGTACATTTGTTTTTCTCTAACATCTGTTAACCCTTTTACAGTAAGAGAAATTGGAAAGTGATCCTGTATTTTGATTAATTTCACAAGAGAACACTCATTTTAAATGTAACATCAATCAACATAAATTGTTAATATATTTAAATCTGATTACGCTCTTGATAGTAAAGCTACTTTGAGGTCGCTGCTAAAAGCGATATACTTACATTTCAGCTTTACAGTCAGTTTGCTTCCACTTATAAAAGCCATAGCTCTATAGTAATAGCGGCGGCTAGCTATGCAGAAACATTCTTGGCGATGCCCCCGAGCGAGGGGTCTGTGGTGAAGGGGTGTAGATTAAACTGAACCATCAATAAATGCCTGGGGTCGTGCTAATATTAGCAATGAGATTAAAAAGAAAAAAAATGTAAAACATCTGACGAGCTCCTCCTGAAGTTGGTTTAAATAATTTAGTTACCAACTTGTGCGAAAAGACAGGATAAAGTTTTAAGGTCTAAAGATAGACTTTATGTTTGAAAGTATTAAAAGAGGGAGGTTCATCACTGCTAATTCCTGAACATCAACAAGTTTTTAAAGTTCAAAAACCTCTTAATTTGTGACGGCTTTCAAACACACCCCTTGTAATCTGTTCCTCGTTGCATACGTAAGCTTTATTTTTTTTGTAATTCACTTTTCCAAACCTACCTTTTATGGCTATCAATACTGATACTGATTCATAAATCTTATTGGGATAACAACAAGGCTACTGCACATTTATGACTTAAGAAAACAACAAGCAAAAATGAGATCATAATCAAAGAAGTTACACATTTTACTGCACCTGCCCTGTGACTGAGCAAAACTCTATCACAACTTTGTCTATCACACCAGGTCGACCACTTCTGCAGATGTCCCGATTACCTCTGCTTGTTGAATTAAACCATGTTCTTTTTAAGTTGATTTGAAAAGATGCAAACTGCCCCTTTAAATCCTGTCCTTGTGTTGGCAAACTAATGCACCAATGTTTACACCTGTGCCTGCATGTCTGCGTGTGTGTGTGTGTGTGTGTGTGTGTGTGTGTGTGTGTGCGTGTGCGTGTGCGTGTGTGTGTGTCCAAGCAATCTAGACAAATGTACAACATAATGAATGATTTCTGTTTTCCCATATTTATACTCCAGCCATATTTTAGCCAGATGCAGGATAACCTTTTATCTTTAATGGAGATAAAACAGTACACCAGTTAATTCTTCACTTCAGTTGAGTTTGGTCCATTTCAGTAGACTTCCGACCTTCTCAATATTATACAATATGCAACAAAAAAATTTCATTTTGGGTTGAAAAAAGCACTCTGTCATTGGCTTGTCATCACTCTTGTTGATTTAGTTGATATTATAACAAGCTGAGCTCTTCTGGCATTTAAAACATCCAAATATTAGATAAAACAGGTTATAATGTCAGTGAAATTATAAGAAATAAGAGATAAGTAACGTTATTGTAAAATAAAATGACAGATTTTACTAACCATCTTCTTTTATGAATTCAGATTTACATATAGAAACGCTACCTTGACTCTCAGTCTAACAAGCTTAAGTTTAACATGTGTGTTTTCTTGGAGGAAGGGAGTTTATTTAATCTGTGATAGGTTGTCGTCCCTCTGAATCAACATTGGCAAACGCTGTATAAAAATATAGTTCCTTGGCTCCTTGATAAAAGGGAACTGCTCCGTACTGTAAAAATGCAGCACCCTACAATGTTTTCATTTAAAAGCGATACTGTTAGCTTTAGTTTGAAGTATAACTCTTCTAAATTACAAGTTAATCACAACTATGTCATTTCAGATAGATATCAGGAGGCAAAGCCCTGCCTGTTGTATTCTCATGACACGTGTTAGCACCAAGGAAAACTTTTGCACAGCAGAATTCAAAGTGAATTCAAAACACTTTCCCAAGGTTAAGAGTAACGTTTCACTCCAGTGTTAATTTAGCTCTGGCTGAAGTGTGGTCCTACATATACAAGGTAATAATATTCACAGAAAAACTGTTCGGTGTTGAACAACAATGTTAATAGAAATCACACAAAACCCAAACATTAACACTGTAATTTGGGGTGCAGAAAGAGCAGCAAATGTAAAGATGAAGCTCATGCTGTAAAATCAATAGTTAAAATGACTCTTTTCTACTGTTCTATTTGATTCATCTCTCTGTTAAATATACACTCAGCCTCTCAGCTTAACACTGCAAAATTCAAAGTGTTAAAATGTTAAACACTTCTGATGTGAATTATTGGACCCCTATAAACACTATCAAAGGTTAAGTGTTACACCATGAGAGTTTAAATAACACTGAGAGTTTTATGTACCACCACAGTCCGTTTCAAACTGACCGAGGTCTAAATTTAAATCACATAATGTTAATAATGTTAAAGTCTAATGTTAATGTCTAATGTTAATGACGCGTTTACATATGTCCAACAATGAACACTTAGTGGTGTTTTAGCACTCTGTATTTTGCTGTGCAGAATAGTAAAGAGGAAGTTAAGTCTCGAGTTAAATTGACTCTGTTCCGAGTCGATTTGTTCCTTGTCTGAATAGAGTTAAATTTACACTGAGCTTCTCAACGTTACACCTCAAACTGTGTTAAATCAACACTCCTGGTGTGAATTCTTCGAAATATATAAACTTTATCAGAGTGTGTATCACAAGGGTGTCATTAAGCAGCATCATACTATACGTGTAACACTGCGAGAGTAAAATTAACACTGAGCTTAATTTAACACCACAGACATGTTCAAATTGACTAGTTCTTAATATCACAATATATATATAAAGTGTAGAGTTATATTTACACTGAGGCTCTTTATTTTACACTGTAAAATTCAAAGTGTTGAATTAACACTATTGGTGTTAATTCAACTCTTATAAAGTCTGTCAAAGATTAGTGTATCACTATGAGAGTAGTATTAAGAGTTCAATTATCACTACAAGAGTTACATTTAACATGGGAGCAGTGTATATGTTCAACAATTAACACTTAGAGTGTTGAGTTAACACTCTGTATTGTAGTGTGCACTCGATTTGTTCCTTTTCTGAATATATCTAAATTCACACAGAGTTACTCAACTTTACACCACAAAATGTGTTGAAGTAATGCTCCTAGGCCCTTAAAAACAATGGGTCAATGGGCGTATCACTAAGCAAATTGATAGTCCATTTGTAACACTATGAGAGTTAAATTAACACTAGGAGTTCAATATGACACCATAGTCTTGTTCAAATTGACAGGGGTCTTAACTCACATGAAATAATGTTAATAGAACTTTATACACTATAGTTATATTCACACCAAGGCTCTCAATGTTACACTGTAAAATTCAAAGTGTTTTGAATCAACACATTCTTAAAATATCTTAAATTCTTAAAGTCTGTAAAAGATCAGTGTGTCACTATTATGATATAGTGGAATAAACACTACACAAGTTACATTTAACACTTGCACTGTGTTAATATATATCCAACAGTTAACTTCTACTGTTGATTTAACACTTTTAATTTAGATTTAATTTTTTAAGTTAAAGCCTTTTTTGCTTTGACATGAGAACTAAAAATAAGATTTGAGTTTTATTTAGAGACATACAAATATTTATTACAAGTGGCAGTTTTTAGATGCCGATTGAGAGCCTCGTAGATATTTTAACTCAGTTTGAGTTTTATTTATACTCTATTCTCAAGATTGTAAAAAATTGCGAATTTTCGCTTACAGGATTTGTTTTACAGTGCAGTCCCTTATATGGGAACATAAAGGTGAGCGAGCAATTGTTTTGCTCGACCACTGAGCTGCTGTCTGGAGAGAGGAGATGGCAGCCCTTCGCTCGTCTCCTCGCGACTCTCTTCCAATGCCTCCTGAACGGCCATGTTTGATTTCCAGCTAAATCAACCCGTGCCGTCCACATCCCGAGACGCAATCCACCGTTCCGATTCCTTCTCTCCCTCTCTCTCTTTTTGTTTAACCACGTGATTCTCTAAATAATTAATGCAGCACGTCCCCTTGAAGCCCGGCGTCGTCATTAATCGCGAGGACTCTATCAGACTTGAAAACTGAGAAGATCCCGGGAAATAACATCCGAAGTGTTCCCGAAGCGCGCGCGCGGTGCACCCGGACGCTCGGTAGGTACGCGTTTGAGATGAATATCTGCTGCAAACGAACCGATCTGTCAGATTGGTTGATTAATAGCGCACCTATTGATTAGGCGGTTGTGGTTTTATTTGGCGTCTGCATCAATGAAGTAGCGTCGCGATGTTCTCGGTGTTTGTTGCGCAGCTTTAATGAAGGCCTCTTTGCGATCTGGGTTCTTGCGCCGCCGAGCAGTTGCGCACCGTGTGATATATTGCGCACACGTCTCCAACAAAGTCAACGCATGCTTCGACTCAATTGAGGTTTAAGATGCAACAGCGCTGAAAGTGGCTCCTTTCCGGAAGCATTAGATCTCCAAACTTCCAAACGCTTCTGGTTGATCCCTCAGCGAAGCGCGTGCTCGCTGCCGGAGAGAGAGATGACGGGGATCTGCATCGCTGTAAATCATGCTCGGTAATTCCAGAAAGGGTGAGAGAGGCTGCTGGGGGGCCGGGCGGACATTGTAAATCTTTCACTTTTATTAGCTCGTGAACATATGCTGCACGCGGAGACGCGCGCATTCTCTCCTCAGGACGGTCCAGGGCTCGGCCGCGTTCCCAGTCGCTCCATCTCCATCTTCAGCAGCAGTCAGATGCGCGTTACACTCACATATACCACCCTCGTGTTGTTTCGCCACAAACTGAGGTCACGAAGGCATTCATTTCGCTGCTTCTGAACCAAAGAGACGGGAGAGAAACCCGAGCCGAACTTGCTTTCATTCGACTTCAGATGTTTGGCAAAAAAAAGTCATGTGGAAGTGTTCTTTATTTAAAATGGTGAATAGCCTATTTATTTGAATCAATCTAAATCTGATTCTGATTAAAACCATCCCAGTAAAGCGTATTCCTCACAAATCCAACTCTAAGTTTGCTAATCGTGCACTCCATCTTCCCGTTCGTTTACAAAGCACCGCGCACAACACACTCTCGAGCATTTCTGTGAGAAGAACAATATAGAATTTGGGATGATTTTGATGAATCTTCCTGGCTGAGGAGGTCATAAATTGCTGTCAGGGTCTGAACCATAATAGTCAAACAATGTCTCGGGAGGTTCTTGCAGCCTACAACAGAGAAATAGCAGCAAACACAATCAGCGTTAGTGAAATTAAACAATTAAACCATTTTCTTTCACTGGCAAAGGATGCATTCAATCAAAAAATTCAAATGTGTTCATTAAGAATGGTAACGCGGAGCAGAACGATTAAAATAGAGTGTAAAATGTGTTACATTTGAGAAATGTTAAGAAACACGCATAAACTGTGTTTAGGTTTTGCAATGCAGAAAATAATTACACCCTACAAATTGGTTGCATTGAACATATGTGCTAAGCAACACTACCCAAGAAAAGAATAATAAAAAAAGAATTGTGTTTCATTTAGTCAACCTTCGAAGCTGTGCATCAAATAACATTTGACCCAAATTAAATGAAAATTTGTTAATGTTTTGTGAAGTAAGCTCTAAATACATCAAAAATGCAACAAATTATTTCAGAAGCAAGAAAAAAAAAGAAATAAAAGCAAACAAAGCGTCGTCGTGTGCTTTATTAGAACATTTCTTTTTATTTAAAGATTCTCTTTATTTGGAATGGTGCGCGAGCCTAACGTCGACAATACAAAGGCTGGAAATGGAGCCAGATCTTGTGCAAAAAAGGCTGCTCGATGCTGGAGGCGATGTGGGTGCTCTGCGCGTGTTTGTGAGGCGCAGCAGTCTCAATCAGGACGATCTGCGCTCCGCATCACGTGAACAAATATGCTCGCGTTTTAAGGCACGCTGCGCCTTTGTCATGCCTTCTCCAAAAACACTCGAGCTCGCCTCTATTAAACGTCCCTAAAATGGGAAGTTGATTTGCTTGATGCGTCGCTTCGCGTTCGGAATCAGAAGAGCGCCTGGCTTTTTATTGGTGGCTGAGTGAGCGGCTCCCCATTCATTCGGGAATACTGTCTGCATCGCTTTATGGAAATGGCTGGAAAAGCAGCGCGAGATCACTTTTAAGACAGCGCTAGACAAAGGCTGAAGGATTTATCAGAGCACAGACTGAGCAGCGTTGCTTTTATAAATAAAGTGACATCGCAGGTAAGCGTGTGCATGGCGAAAGATAGTTTTGCGTGAGGCCGCAGTTAAAACGGATTTCTTCCTCTCAGAGCGGATATTTATTAGCGTCGTGCAAGCTTTGAAGATTTTTGCTCGAGTGCTGCAGGAGGTAGCTCGCCAGCCATTCGCAGAAGGATTATTTTAGTTTTATGCACAATTTCGGAGCTGAGTCGGCAATGCACGCGATGAAACATCTGTGTCATATGTTGTGAGATCGTTAATCACTTTAATTTATGTTATTGTCAACGCGTTGTTAGGCAGGATGTGTGTGAGGATGCATTCTTTTTCCTCTTTAAAATTATTTTAAAACACAGGGAATTGTGTGAAAATGTAATCTTTTATTAATGCAAAAACATAATTTAATTATCGAAAAGTTTTTCAATACGATTTTTTTACACGCACAAGATGCAAATCAGACAGTATAGTGTGCTTATCAGGAGATAAAGCATCAGCATTTTCTTCGGGAATTAATATTTTCACATCCTGCGTGATTTTTCTCAAGAGTGTAAGGAACAGAAATAACATGTTCGCGAAAAACATTATATTTCTCAACCTAAACGCGTCAGAAATGCAAACACGTTTTAGACATTTTAGATGGTCTTCGTGTCAATTGATAAATACATTAGGAGTTTGTTAATTTCAGATGATTTCATGGTTCACAATCATAAATATTCGATTTTAAATGGAATAAAAAGAAACACATTTGAACTGAAATTACTGAATCACGAAAGCTTCTGAAAATGCGAATTTTGAATATTTGCGTATTTTAACACGCAGTGCTAAAAAAGCTAGATGCATTATTTCTTTAGCTTACCAGACAAAGGAGAATGGAGAAATATTGTAACGTAAATGCTATTTAAGAGATTTATGAAGCATCTGAAAGTACAAAAACATTTTGCATGCATTTTAGGCATTTTGAATATTACATTATTTTTCATTTACTTATAAAATTGTGCTTTGTTTAATTTATTACGAAAACAAAATGTTAAAGACAGAGAACATTCTTTTTTATACATTTAGATTTTTTAAACACCCATTTATGGTGAAATTAACGACAGAACGTGATTTTTTGTGATTTGGTGAACGAATGCTTGGAAGATTCGTCTAAAGCAATAATTAGTTCAGATAAGTATTCGGGCTACGCTGGTGGCCGTAATTACATCATTATTGTAAAAAAAATCTACAAATTTCATGCAAATCGTGTAGTATTTTAAGATTCTTCTGCATTCTCAAATCTGGTGAATTTCAAATTAAAACATGAAACTATCGGTGAGCAACATACGAGATTCGACCATCTTTCTAATGTTGGGTGCTTTTATTCTATCCGTCTGACCTAAAACATGAGGAAAAATATTTAGCGCGGAGTGGAAAATGATCCAATTAATGATCGGACATACGGAAACCGTCCTCTTACTCCAGACCAGACACATTAACGCGCTCTGCGTTACACACCGACCTCCAGAGTCCATTATTTCTCCGCGCTATTGTTCCTTTCAGAGTCCCAAACTTACCGTGGGAGTGCGTGGGCGAGAACACGAGCGCCTAAGAAAGCAGCCCGTGTTCTGGCTGCTGTTTCCACTACATTTATCCCTTCGATAAGACTTTGACCGTGACCCCCCGAAGCTTTAAAACAAAATTCTATCTGCCAAATCCACGACCCACGGCATCCGAGCGAATAATCCACGCGCGCAGCAGCGCAGCTCGAGCTGGACGAGGTTTGAGGAGCTCCTCGAGGCTCTCCTAGCTTTTAAAATCTCGGAGAAAAGTCGCTGCGCTGCGGATCGCTTTGTGCGCGCCTTCCGTCCGTTGTTCATTAATCAGTGAGTTATTGGAGAGAGAGCCAAAGGTCAGCCAAAAGGCTTATGAGTGCTAAATATTTTGGCCAACATCTCTTTGTGTAAAAATCGCTTATGTCAGGAGGTTTCCAGCTGCATTCGCACGCTTTAACGCGTTCAGCTGAGGGAGAACCTTTCTGATGAAGGGACTGGTTTTAAAACAAGATGGCGTTTTGGGGTTAAATTCGAAGCAAATTCTCAACATCAAGAGCAGAGAGAAGGTGGTGATGTCTGAAGCTCACTGGTGATTTCTGTCCCTCAGGTCTGCTGAGCGATGAGGATCGCGTGAGGAGGAAGCGAGCACAGAGACGCACAGACTGCGGTAAGAGGGTCCTTCTTTTACGCGCCCAATATTTTTTTCTCCGAGTTTGCAATCAGTTCTGTGTAATAAAAGCACATACACCCTCCACTGAATCGTGGAAAAACAGTGGCTTCAAAACGAACACATCTGTCTTTTCTGGTGCATTTTAAGGCCAGAGACTGATCGCTACCATTTTAGTGTTTCTCTGTTTGCTGGGGTTTAATCGATCTTTGGGTCAAACTGGGACTGCAGTTCATCCTTAAATTATTCCTTTTTAATGGCAACACATAGATCCGAACCAACACGACGAGACAACTACAATAATATCTAAGTCAAAGAGAAATATGGAGAGTCTCAGAGCAACCGAGAATACGTTATCTCATCGCTAACTTTGGATTTATTTATTTATTTAACCCAGATTGGATGTTTTGGAGAGAGTGTGTCTTTGACGAAAACGGAAACTCGATATTCTTCACTGTGAGGGATTTAAAAAATAATTGAGTACGTTTTGTCTTTCAGTTTGTCACGCATATATGCGAGTAGTCTGTGCCTCCGTGTTGATGTTATGTTGTTATTTTAAAGAAGGTTGAATAAAACAGTAAATTTATTTTTATTCTTAGTAATGTTTCTGTGAGGAGCTGATTGACCGTGAGAGCTAAAATGTGATTTTGAAAATCAACATATTAAATTCGACATAATAAATGTATCTCTAGATTTTGCATCTATTCTTCGAAACTGTATTATTTTATTTAAATATAATTCACCAAGTGCAATTATTTGTAGCTGGTTTGGATTAGATCCAGTCACACACAGGCTAGCACACAGAAACGTTATAAATACACAATATGTTTTGGTCTGTGGCATGTTTATTACTGTACTTATAGACATCAAACGAGTTTTTAGTGCATTTGACCCCTCCCCCACTTCCGGAAACGTGCACCTAGTTACTTTCGCAATATATGAAGAGTTTTGATCCAAAATGCTCTAAATCTGTTTTGATGAATTAGACAAAAAAATTATGTTTTACTCATGTACCTAAAAAGCATTACAACAGATGTGTCTTTGGTAAATCGATTATGGGTTTATCGATTATGACCAAATAAAACGCTTTTATAATTTGGCGTTTAGCACGTTTTGTAACCAAACTCCTCATAGAAATATGCTGAACAGATGCAAAATCGATGCAGTGCTTTTCAATGTTGACAAGTGGTGGAAAGAGTTCTGAATAGCATAGTCAAGTTCCATTACCTACAAAAAATGTAATAAATAAACAAAAATAAGCAAAGTAGAGGTATCCTAAATAATACTCCAAGTGAGTACAGTATCCTCAAGAGTATTGCGTACTCTATTGTCAAACTATCCTAACTCATATCTTATTATGAAAAATGTAGCTTTCAGTATACTTCTGGGTTGAAGTATAAACAAGGACATAATATTTTCATGTCTTACAGCAAAAGCTGGAATTTTAGCCATATTCTGTTGGAATAACAAAAACAAAAACAACAACATCAAACCAATGATGAGTTCAAGGTTCCAAATATTATTCTGCAGGAATAATCGTTGATGTATGTTTTATTTAAGCTATTTACAATTCATTGCCTGCTTTATGCAGAGTATCCAAAAAACAGTTTTATCAAGTGAAAACTTGCACAGAATATTTCCCAGAATGGACTCAAATAACTTTTTATCTGCTCAACAAATCACGTGGACACATTTGATAGACGTTGGCTTGTTTTTTGTATGTAAAATGCTGCGTCCCAATCCGAACACTAAGCACTGCACCCTCAAAGTAGATACTCACGTCCAGGAGGAAATCTACAGACTTTTTAGTGTGTGAGTCGAGAGCGAGATCGATTTGGAAGGACTAAAACGTCACGTGACTGAAGTAGCTGTGATCCCGTGGTTACGCTCAACTTGTGCGAAAACAGAACTTCTTTCACATTCCTTCATTAAAATATTCTTATAAAAGATATAACCATCTCTATATATGAATATTATAATTTCCGAGTTTCTTCTTTAAAAATGAGTCGTATTAAAGAGAGAGCTCGCTTGTTTGGGTCCAAGAGAAAACGCCTTCTGGCAGAGCGCAGAGGATTGTGGGTAATATCAGCCGGTTGAGCGTTCATCGATCTGCTCTTCAGAATCTAAACAGAGAAAGTTCTCATCCGGGACGCGCTCACATACTTGTTTATGTGTTTTAATTCTATTGTTTGGGACACACGAATTCTCATTTCGCACCCTTAAAAGTGTGGATAGTACGGTGGATTTAACCCCTACCCCACTCCCGGAAATGTGCACCGAGTTACTTCCGTTTTTTTCAGCCAAAATTCTCTAAAGCCATTTTGATGAATTTGACAAAAATGTGTTTCTTTGTCAAGAAAGGTGTTTGAGGACTTTGAAAAATGTATGGAGTTATGACATAATAGACTGAGTCACTAAGATGGATGGTTATTTGGTTTTGAATAAGGGAATTATTATTTGTCTGCTAGTGTGTGGCAACAGGCTTGTTTTTTCGGTGTTTAGCATTTTGAAACCAAACCAAAATATATATGAAAATACCCAACACAAAAAATATCTGTTTGTTGCTTTAGATTTTCATCTTCAATGATTACTGCACATTATAGCAGATATTGTGTCGTTTAAAAAATCGATTTGCAAGTTATTTGTGACAAAAATTGGCGGTTTTTTTAAATCTGGCGTTTACTGCGTTTTTCAACCAAACTCCTCATTGTGAAAAGTATTGAAATCTGTAGTTGGTGATAGAGAATTTCATAACCTCGACTGATAAATAGTTATTCATTCATTCATCTTCATGTCGGCTTTCTTCCCTTTCGGAGTCGCCACAGCGGAATGAACCACCAACTCTCTGGCATATGTTTTACGCGGCGGATGCCCTTCCAGCCGCAACCCATCGCTGGGAAACATTCACACACACATTCACTCTTTAACACTATGGGCAATCGTTCTTATTCAATTCACTTATACCACATGTCTTTGTACTTGTGGGGAAACCGGAGCACTCGGAGAAAACCCACGCGATCACGGGGAGAACATGCAAACTCCACACAGAAATGCCACCTGCCCCAGCCGAGCCTAGAACCCGCGACCGTGCTACCCACTGCGCCACCGTGACGCTATAAATAGTTATTATTCATAGGAAATAGATTAAGAAAAAGCTCTCTCTCCCTCCTTCTCTCTCTCTCTAAAATCCTAAACAGCAAAAATCACTCCTTTTAAAGGATCCTCTGAAGCTCGAAAACTCTCCATATTTCTCTTAAGTTTCTCGTCTTGTTGGTTCGGATCCAACTGTTGCCATTCAGAATGAAGAATTTAAGGCTTCCCTGGAGGTTCCAGTTTGACCTAAAGATCTGCCAATCCGAGAAAGCACCGCGAAGCCACCCCTCCCTCGAGATAAATCCACCCATCCTCGCGGGTTCGAGCGAGGGTGAGCTCCGGAGCCTCGCTGCTGTGCTGAAGGCTGCTCGTGGTTTAGCGGGGCACTCTCGCTAAATATATATAGGCGTCCTCCCACGCTTCTGCTGCAGGCCTGAGTATGGTTGCATGGCTTGAACAGATCTTAAAATGACAGAACGAAAATAAATATATTTGGCTAATATTTTCTTTTTACTAACTTAAAGTCCAGCAAGCTTTCATTTGTAGCGTTTTTCGTGTCTCCCCAGTCTGGCTTTTGTACCTCTTGTTATCCCTATTTGTTTCTGAGTCACTAAGATGGATGGTTATTTGGTTTTGACTAAGACAATGGTTCTCTTTCTTTAAGCTGTGCAGCTCGTTGGCAGCAGGCTTGTTTTTAGAGTGCTTTGGAAATAAAGTTGATTGATTTGTTTGGAAATTCTCATAAATGGATGTATAAAAATCAAAGCTCTGCATGTGAAAACTTAAATTTTCATCTGTTTTGGAAGTTTATTGTAAATAAATATAACAAATACATCACGGCCAAAACATCTCATTGTTTTGAAACAAAAAAAATTAAATTTAAAAATTTTTTGATAGTTTAACAGGAGATTTTTAAAGTCACATTTTAAAAAGTCTGCTTTCTAACATCGAACCTATGGAATATTGTAATTATTTGTGACTAACTCTAAACATTTCAACCTGTTTTTGATTTTTATTTCTTGTTGTTATTAATTATTGGTGGACATGTTCGGTTTTAAGATTGATATTAATGTAGATTTCAATGCATTATAATGAAAAAAAAATCACATTTGTAATTGAAAAGAAATAGACACACACAATCTCGTTGGAATTTATTTATTTAGTTAGTTATATCACTTCTTAAAAACTATTTATTTATTTATTTATTTATTTATTAACTTTCTTTACTTACATTACTTATTACTTTATTTATTTATATATTTATTTATTTTTAGTTTAAACTTATCTCTATTTATTGCTTATCTCAAATTTTCAATGTATTTTTCAATATATTTATAAAAAAAATGTATGCAATTTATTTATCTCGTTTCCGTTATGTTATGTTATTTATTTATTTGCTTTATTTATTTTGAAATGTGTCTCTTTATTTCTCCATTTTAAATGTATTTTTGATGTAAGTATTTATTTAGTTAAAATATACTTATTATTTATTTAAAAAATGGTTTGTTTCTTTTGCAATTTATTTATTTACCATTTATTTATATACATATACATTTTTATTTACTATATATTTATATATTTGTTTATTGATACTTTTTCTGTTTTATTATAAATGAAATATAAAGACAATTTGAATGGATTTATTTGTTCATTCCCATGCTTTTATTGATGCGTTAATTCATTCAGTCATTCGTTCTGTGAGTTCAGGATTTGTAAACGCTTGATATTAACGTCTATCCGAAACTAGCCACGAGTCGCGTTATGCTCTGCATCTGTGATAAAAGATAAGTGAATGCTGTGAACGAAAATGAAATCGTCACCTCTTTGTCTAAAGATTTATTGATGCTCGATCTGTGTATTAAAGCACACAATGCAGGAGCCGGTGGAGAAAGGCTTATTGTTCCTCAGAGAGCTGCTGCTGCTCCTTCTGCTGCTGCGCTGGGGCTCTCAATGGAACACTTTCAGCTCGAGTTAAACTTTAACCATCGCAGCGACTTCTCCTTAGCAGAAAGAGAATAGAGCTCTGGCTCGTCGAGATTAAAAGAGAGCAAAGTCTTTGGTGAAAAATGGAAAGACCACCAAAGAACCGAGAGCTGGCGTTGTTCTCATGGGTTCCTCACTGACATTCACTTCGGAGAAATGCTTCACTGAAACGTGAGCAAAGGGAGCGAAATACAAGCTCTCGTTATCATTATGTCTCATTAGCACCAAATCTTGATTATAACATGAAAGAACCCAGAGAAATCCAGAAAGTGTAATAAAGCTCGGGGTTTAACCGGAGCAAACTTCAAACTGATTGCAGAGGTTTGGTCCTGGAATAAACTGCTATTATGATATATTAAAACATAACAAGTTTTATGTGCCTTTTAACAGAGCGTTTGGTTTCCGTGTCCAATGAAAGCTCAGCTATAATAAGTAACTCATTGGTACAACATACAGCATACACCCCCAAGTTCTCAACTCAGTAATCTGCTGGATTAGTCCATCCTTCTTTTCCTTTTTTTCTAATCCTTTTCATTTAATTTTCCTTGCCAGTTTTTCTTATCATTTCCCTTTTCTTTTTTCCCTTCCATTACCCTTTTTATTTTCCCTTTTCCCTTTCCTTTCCCTTTTCTTTTCCCTTTCTCTTTTTCTTCTCGTTTACCTTTTCTTTTTCCTTTCTCTTTTTCCCTTTCCCTTTTCATTTCCTTTTTCTTTTCCCTTTTCTTTCTCTTTTTTTCTTCTTCTAATTTTTCTTTTTATGTAATTTTCGTTTCCTTTCCCTTTCCCTTTCCGTTTCTTTTGTCTTCCAATTTTTCTTTTCACTTCCATTTTCTTTGACGTTTGTTTTCGTTTTCATTTTAATTTTTCTTACCCTTTCTCTTTCCCATTTATTTCTCTGTTTTCTTTTCCTTTTCAATTCCTTTTTATCTTTTTCTCTTTTGTGTCCCTTTCTTTTTCCTGTCTCATTTTCTTTTCCTTTCTTTTGTTCTTTTTTCTTTATCCTAATAATAATCATAAAATAGTTGATTGATATTTTCAATGTTTGAAAATTGTTTTAAGGGGTTTAACTTTAACTTTATTAATCATAAATGAGTTTAAATGGATAAAAAACATCCAAAAGTTGATATTGAGCAATTTAATCTCACATTTTCATGGAAAAGTGAGTGGAAAAAATTAGTTTAATCAACAATTGTGTTATCAATGGACAGAATATTTGTCACCTTATGTAGTTTGTGTTTTTGCCTGTGTGTACAAAGCAGAAATTTAGGTTAGCAGTTCACCTCTGTGTAATAGCACGAGGGCTATTCCTTTAATCTTATCCCATCGATCACTATTGTTGTCTTTGACTTATTTGGGATATCTGTGTATATTGAGCAAAGTTGAGTTATATATTTAGTTTATACTAAACAGCTTAAACATGATGTGAAGCAAAATTCTATCCTACCTTTGTTTTAGCATGATTTACTATACTTTTCTTTGGGCCTTTGTTGCTGCCACCTACTTGTCTTGGCACAAACGGGTCATAAACTTATCTGGTCATGTGACAATTTACAATAAACATGTAAACACTTTCTTATATTAATTCTTGCAGGAAATCCATTCCTTTAGGAACATCTTTAAAGCTTTAGAAATCAATCATGGATTAATCATGGATGTGGTGAGGTTTGAGATTGAAGGAGGTAAAATTCATGCAAAAATAGCCCAAAAATTCTATAACAGAGTCTGGGACCTGCTGCACTAAAGGCACGCTCTCCAAATCTCAAAACTATCAGACAATTCTGGCCAGCTGACTGTAGGAGGGGTTTGGAAAGAGGGGTTTTAAGCTCTCTTGAGACGAAGCTGGATCATATACTGATTTAAAAACAAACTTTGAAATCTTACAGATGCCATATCACCCCCTTATAAATGATTGAAAATAATTATACCCCCTCTAGATCATCACTGCTCTCTTAATAACATCCAGAAGGTAAGATTCATCTTTGAATCTCCTCAAATTGTTTGTGCTCCTCAAAACTAGCCATGTACCCCCTGCTTTTCCCACTGCCATGCTTCCACCCCTTGCTGTGTTTCACACAGAAAATCCACCCATTTCATCTTTTGGAGCCAAAAACACTTTTCATCCAAAAACACTTTTTTTCTGTTCATCATTAGTGATGCGGCTCTGCTACGGTTCACTTGTACTTGTATATTCTTCATTGAGATGAGTTGCATTAGCTCTGCACCTGATTGGGTAGTGGGTGGAGTTTCGGTTAGTTGCTGTGGCTACAGCCATGGAGTCGTTTTGAGCTCCTGAAAAAGAAAACAGGATTCCACGAACATGAACCGATCTGAAGATGACTCAAGGAGAGTTTCTGATGAGGAATGATACATAAGGTGTCAGAGGTGGAAAGCCAAGACCACTGTGAGTGTGAGTGTTTGAAGAAGCTGCTTCAGTCATGCAGCACCAACTCTTTGGAACAAACTGCCAGCCCCACTTTGTAATAGTCCTAATTTTAAACATTTAGAATCTGATCCTAAAATAATTATAATAATATATTTTACTTCAGGTGCCTTTCAGGGCTGTCAACGTCACCTACTCTCAAGAAAGAAGATAACACAGAGACATGAAAACATAGTGAGCAGTGAAGAAGGTAGGAGGACACAGTAGTGATAACGATAGTTAAAACACAAGTACAAAGACATTTGAAAAATGAAAAAGAAAGCAGAAATATATAATTATGTCATTGCAGCAAATGTCCTACTTGACCTCATAAATTAAACGCCTGCCTAAATTTTTCTGCACACCTAATGCATCTCCTGCAATCTAAGTTCTTGAGCTCTCACACACCAAGTAATGTTTCCAAGTAATGTTGCGAAATGCTGTGATTGGTTCCCCTGATCACATGACTGAAGGTACCTGCCTCTTGATGGAGCAAACAGCCCACAATACTCTCATTAGATGAACCTACAGAGAAAAAAAGACCAGAAGAACAGAGCGTCCGTGTTTATCAGTGAAGAGATTGTTCGTAATCACCTCTCTCTTTTTGGGAGTTTATAAAAGATCGTTCGAATGAGTGCTTTAAAAGCAACCCGGAAGTGTTGTGTGCTGGCTTTAACGTTAGAGCAGCTGTAAAGGGACATAAAATCTCCAGTTCATATCAGAGCTGTGATATATTGATCAAATTTGAGTCTCACACACCAGCGAGGGATGCATCTGAGAACATACTTCAAACGAGATGAATCCCTTAACGTTCCGTTCATGCAGTTCTTTATTTCAATGGTAAAAACATTATAAAACCCTAAATTAGGCGATGTTTTCTGGGCACCGCAATTCGCCAACTTTCTTATTGTGTTTTTGTGTTTCATTAAGCAATAAGGGAATGCAATTTTCAGTCTCGCGCAGTCTCTCTAAATATCAGAGAAACATGAGCTTTTTGCACAATAACCCTAACCCGCAATAAATAACTACAAATGGAGAAAGTAGAAGCTTCTGTTATAAATGGTTTGTCTGCCAGATAATAAATGGTTTGGGTTATATTTACAGACGAGTTCACTCGTCTTCTTTTATCATAACAAACCTCATATGAAACGTTAGATGCAGCTGCACCACCCTGTGGCCTGAGTTCACTAGGAGTTTCTGAAGCACCATCTAGTGTTCAGGAGAAAGTCTGTGCACTCTTTTTTGACCTCAGGAGTAGACACGCAGTCAGATGAAGGGCGCAGTTCCTTCTTGCAGTAAGTGCAGGGCAACTGCTGCTCAGACGTGTGGAGACCTGTGTGTGGAGAGTTTTGGGGACGAGGGAGTTCTAACCAAGCAGACGAGGGAGTGTTTATGAGTGTGATGAGGTCACATAGATATAGGGGTGCAAGGTTGTGTATGGATTTATACGTCAGGAGGACTTTGAACTCGATTCGTTGACTGACAGGAAGCCAGTTAAGGTGTTTGAGTATGTGTGATAACTTGGATGTTGAAGAGATAGCTCTGGGAGCAGCATTTTGCATGAACTGTAGCTTTTTCACAGCTGTTATTGGTAGGCTAGGGTAAAGAACAGTACAGTTTACAGTTGTCCAATGTTTCAGTTAAAAGAAGCTTTCAGCTACTAAACAGTGTTGTTCTAGTATTTTATTTTATGTGTTCCATTTTATCCTGTTGCCTCTTGTTTTCATGCTTTACTGTGTCCTTAAGTGCATTATTATTATTAATTTGAAAAGCTCTTCAAGTTAATTCTCCTCTCTCAAGCATTATTGGTTAAAGGGAAACAGATATTTTGCATTCATTGATCTTGGAGTTTGATCTCAGATATGTGCTTTTTCTTGCTCTACAGGTCCAAGGGAAGAAAACCAGTGGGAACTTCCAATTACGTGACCCCCGAGGCCTTCAGCCGGAAGCTGGAACTGTCACAATGCAGAAAACCACTTATTATGACAATGCTGGACTGTTCGGAGGATATTCCTTCCCTAAATCTGACTCGTACTCGTACAGTCAAACACATCAGAGCTTTTCCTCCTCCGGCATAGAGAACGACTATCAGACTCCAATCTGCCCCATTCAGACCCCGTCTGTTCGCTCGGTGCCACACAAAACAGGAGAAATCAATGGCAGCTGTATGAGGCCGAGCGGCAGCCAGGCCAGCAGCCAATCAGCTGAGAGTATTAGCGAGCAGCAGCAGCAACAGGCCGCGCCGTTACCTGCCAGCTCACCCAGTCCCAACACCCCCTCTTCTCAGAAGAAGAAGTCTCCAAGCTCATCCGGGCCCAGCAGCGCCACCCCGGTGGTCAGCAAGCAGATCTTCCCATGGATGAAGGAAACTCGTCAAAACGCCAAGCAGAAAGGCACGGCATGCCCCGCATCTGCAGGTACGGGTAGCATTTCTTTTAAATCCTGTCCAGAGAAAAATTCATCCAGGCATAAAACAGTTCAAAGTGTTACCATTAATTTACTGAAAAGAAACTAATTTTGTATTACTGAAGGGTTACATTAAATCATCGCTTTCTTAGAGCCGCAGTAGAAAAATGGTTTCTCTGTCTTTGTTTTAACTTGGAATCTTTCTAGTTTTATATCTAAACCTGTTTAACTCATTCAGACGATGTAAACGGACATCACATCAATCAATTTTAAAGTTTTTTGTGCAGCTTTACAAAAGTTTAGCGTGGATTAACTTAGTTAAAAAAAATCCAGCATTACTTATCGATATGGCTCTGCTGCTGTTCACTTCCTGCTCAGTCAGAATGTACGTTGATGAGCTGCATTAGCGCTTCGTCTGATTGGTTAGTGGGCGGTGTTTCTGTTAGTGGCTGTGGCTATAGAGCCATCAAGTCATTTTGAGCTCCTGAAAAAGAAAACAGGATTACATGAACATGAACCAATCTGAAGATGACTCGAGGAGAGTTTCTGATGAGGAAAGACTAAAACAAGAGAGAAACGTCTGAAGAGTATTTACACAATACACCAGATTTAACTATTTAACTACAGCATGGCTATTTTCTCTAAAGCTTAAACATTTTGGTTAGTGATTATAATCAAGTCAGAACTTAATGACTATCATACCTTTCAGAGTATTGTGAATAGCGTGGTGAAGAAGCGAATAGCTATCTTTGTGAGGAAGTAACAAGTAAAGCTCTCTGCACACCTCTCGGAATATTCAGTGAAAAGTTTTAGTGTGAACATTCCTCGATCGAAAGCCATGGGCGCCAACGGGAGCTGACACATCTGTACGAGCAATTGGTGCGCGTGAAAAATAGTTCAGCTCTGCCGTATCGGACGTGTTTTTCTCAAGAGAACAACCAATGAGACCTGCTGTTGGGATGACGTGAATGGGACATGACAAAGCCACCAGAGCTCGAACTATGACCTTATAAAAAACTGCACTGAAGAACAACGAGATGAACAGCCGAGGAAAAGATCACAAAAGTGAAGAATATAAACATTCAGAAGCTTGTATTGCTGGTCTCCATTCATTAAGAGTTGTTCAATAAAGCTCTCAAAGATTATAAAACATCCCGCACGTCTCTGTTCTCCTCTGAGCAGTGATCGGAAGAGTCGTATATTTAGGTGCTTTGTTCTTTTGACTCTTGTTCATTTAAAAGAATGATTCAATTCAATAATTCCTTTATATTGTTCATATCTGGAAATAAATCTGATCTAATTGCAAACCTCTACGACAAAGACCCAACTGCAACACAAATTTCTCCATCTATATATTGAATAACTGTCTCATTTAGACAATCTAATCATATGGTCCCACCTACCCATATAATTATACAGCAAATAAAACAAAACCAAAAGCTGACATCCACATCGTGCAAGCTATTCCTTCTCCCACTCCTTCACAACTCACAATCAGTGTAGGGTGGTAATGTGTTATTACTAACGTGTTACTGTAACGACGTTACTATTTGCAGTAACTAATACTCTAACCCAGCTCTTTATGAATAAACTAACTCAGTCATCGTTACTATCTGCTAAGTGCACTACTTTGCGTCTTTGTACCTTTATTCCTACTTCCTACTTCTTCCCATTGTGTGTTGTTGGACGGCACGCGAAGAAGAAAACTCGTTCAGTGATTGGTGTACATCAAAACAAACCAGAGAAAGACTGCAAGATGCAATAGCCACCGAGCAGAGAAGAGAAAATAAACTAAATTGAATGGAAACGCATCCTAATTATTTGTTAAACACCTGTGTTTTGTTTATCATCATGTATTTGTCTCTACAGTCATGTAAAAACAGGATGCACCCATCCATGACTTTATTCTGGTCAACAGCTGTGGTATAATCGCTGAAGGCTCTCTGTATTTCTGTAATTTCAGTGTGTGCTAAATATTTTTACACAAAACAAATTATACAGTTACAGTTGTTGATGATACGGTACTTTGTTGTCAATTTGACCAAAGTTACATTGTTAAGGGCTGTAAATTTTCAAAAAGCTTACAGTAATGTCATGTGTTTTTTCAGAGCAAAACCAGTTAAAGATTTACAACTGTGTTCTCTATTTACAGGATTTTCTTTATAAAATGTGGAAAGTTGCTACTTAGAGGGATGTACACTCATTTGACTTTAAAGCCAGTTTAAACCACCTAAACATTGTACTATTATTCCTTTGCTTTTAACAAACACTTCAAACAACTGTAGAGAAATCCAAAATCTGTTTACTATAAATGTAACTGTAGATAACCAGTCCCAGCCTTCATGCTCGAGTTTACAGTAAAATCATAAACTGTGAACAGAAAGTTTTGGATTCATTAACATGGAAAACAGTTTTACTAAAATACAGCATTGTTGTTATTTACAGGTCTGCAGTTTTAAAATAACTAGAAGTTCATTGTGTGGAAGCTCCTGTAAAAAACTATGTCTCAGGAGAACCGTTGCTTTTAATCTGCTGTAAAGCACCCAACCGTATTTTATTAGAAGAGATCAGGATTGATGACATAATGATTTTCAATTGTTTATACACAAGTCGTTGTCCCCTGGTTCTTGTGTTGTTATTTAGTTGATTTAAGCACTCATATTTTTTTCTTTAACTCCTTCAGATAAATACACAACCTATTTAGTCTGTTCCTGCCTCTGGAAAACTTCCCTCAAATCAGATACATTGTTACTGACATGAGATGGGTTTTTAAGCACATAAACTTCAGTAAATGTCATTTAATCTGAAGAGAAAATGTGTGAAAATGTTGTTGCACATAGTGAACATAAAGTTATACATCTCAAGTTTTATAACCACTAAACTACATCCATTTATATCTGCTCTTCACTGGAATGAACTTAAATAATTGGATCAAGATTAAGATTTGATTAATAATAAGCCTCGCCACAAGGCGAAGTCTTTTTGTATTTTTTGAGACCTGGAAAATAATTACAGTTCGAAGGGGTTGAGGAAAAGGTTCTAATGGATTTAAAACAGTTTATAAAAACTCTTTATTTAAAATGTAAACAAATTAGATTTGTTCTCTTTATCTCTTAACTTTCACTGCTGGAGTTTTCCTTTGAGGCTAAGAAAATACAAAAAAAAGTAAATTTTACATGTTCTTATAGGTGAAAAGTCATGACTGATGATTAATTACACTCTTTATTGAATAAACTTCAGTTGCACCCTGATCTAGGGGGCAGTTATCAAAAGAGATCTATGCAGAGACACAACTTTGTCTTCCGACCAAGTGAGTTTATTTACAGTCGGGTCAACAAATACCACACAGCCAATACAATTCCCCTCCAGAGTTGAAGTATAAACAATAAATTAACAGTTAAAACACACACAATAGACAATCATCCAACTACCAACTTAACCCACACAGTATTTATACGTATAGTTACAAGAGCATCAAATCAGTGAAAGGCTGAGCAAAAAGGAAATGAGCCTCAAAATGGAGAGCTGTCAGTTTGGTGAAACTACAGAGATGATTAGAGAGCAGGCAAAACAATCAGGGACACATGGACCAATGGGAGAGGGACACATCTTCAGAGACAAAGGTGATGATTTGGCAGAAAGTAATATCAGGACACAGGATCAGGAAGTGATGTCATGAAATGAGTAAAACTCTACTAACAAAAAACCAACACAGAACACAAATAAAACAACCACTCGACCAATCTCAGCACTTGTAATTCCTCGACTGGCCACTAGAGGCTGGGAGCAGAAGTGAGCAGATTCCCATAGACATCCATGTTAAAAAGGACCAACTTTATCTGATAAAAACATGTTTAAAGTCTGGTTTCTCTAGTTTTTTTATTCCTATCGCTGGTTTTGAACTCTGAGGGAGTGCTTTTTCATTCCGTTCTTTAGATTATATTGAACTTTTTTCATAATAAAAGGCGGTGTTACTCGAGTGAGAGGCACTCCAATTCCAAAGTTTTTTTTGTTTAATATAATTAAAATTTCCCAAAAGAAAAAAAGAAAGCACAGATGAGCGGAGGTGTTCTGAAGGGGGGAAGGAAAGTGTGGGCTCTTAAGGGGTTAAAACACTTAATAAAGCACAACTCCTTGTTTTGAACAAATCAGATTAGCTCTTTATCTCTTAACTGTCACAGCTGGATTTTCTTTCTATGCAAAAAATAAGAGTATATTTCACATGTTCTTATTAAAGTCTTTTTATTAATAACTTTTTGTCATATTCAGCGAAGATTATCAACCAGTGTAATTCTCTCAGAAATAACTTGAAAACTATTGGAATGAAAACCTAGAGTAAAAATACACAAGAAAATATATAAGTGTGTTAAAAAGGCGTGCACCTCGAATTTTGTTTAATCTTACAGTGCAAAAACATTAATATCGTAACGTTTTATTTTGAGTTTATCTTTTTCTTTTTTCTTTAAAAAATAAAGTCAATGTGATCTTAATGAAGGCGCGCATCACTATCCTAGTCTCTGGCCTTCCAGAGCTCGCGTGTGTCCTCTGAACGCTTCCAGGAGCGCGCGAGGGTGTTTTTCTCCTCCCGCTGGAAGATGAATGGTCCCCTCTCAGACTGCTGCTATTATTATGACCCACATCCCTTTGTTTACAGTGGCTTGTCTCGCGTTGGCCTTTAAGTGATGTAATAGCTGTGTGGCGCAATTAATCCATCCCTGTTGTGTGCGTTCAGGAGAAACCTGCGACGACAAGAGTCCACCCGGCCCTGCCTCGAAGCGGGTGCGCACCGCGTACACCAGTGCCCAGCTGGTGGAGCTGGAAAAGGAGTTCCACTTTAACCGGTACCTCTGCCGGCCGCGGCGCGTGGAGATGGCGAACCTGCTCAACCTCACCGAACGCCAGATCAAGATATGGTTCCAAAACCGGAGAATGAAGTACAAAAAGGACCAGAAGTCTAAAGGGATCATGCACTCTCCACTGGGACATTCCCCGGACAGGAGCCCGCCGCTGAGTGCATCCAACCACCTCGGGTTCTCCGGGCTGAGCTACGACGCGCCGTCGCCGCCACCGCCCTTCGCCAAGCCGCAGCAGAGCATGTACGGGCTCGCCGCGTACACCGCACCGCTCGGAGGGTGCCTCCCCCAGCAGAAGAGGTTCCCCGCGTCAGAATATGAGCACCACGGCATGCAGGGGAACTTCGCGAGCGCCAACCTGCAGAGCAGCCCGGTGTACGTGGGAGGGAACTTCGTGGATTCGATGCCAGCCTCGGGGCCCATGTTCAACCTCGGCCACCTCCCTCATCCCTCCTCCGCGAGCGTAGACTACAGCTGCGCGGCGCAAATCCCCGCCAACCACCACCACGGACCGTGCGACCCGCACCCCACTTACACGGACCTCAGCTCGCATCACGTGACTCAGGGCAGGCTGCAGGACGCGCCCAAGCTCACGCATCTCTGAAGCGTGCGGCGCGCGAAGCCTCCGCGTTTTATTACCTCACTAGCTAAAGTCATTTATAAAGTACCCCGCGGAGACACGTGACGTATTATCCTGTACTATATTGATATCGATTGTATTATTTTTAACACTAGCTGTGATCCTCTCCTCTGGACTGTTTGAAGGCACACAGGGTCAGATTTGTGCGGATTACTTGCAAAAAAAAGCAATTTTCCTCACTCGAAGGTAAGTTGTGTTAGATGGCAGTGTTCCTCTTTTTAAAATAAATTTTCTCATTGTTAACCTTATTTATTCAGCATTTATGACTCGAATATTATATTTATTATTTATCATCTTTAACGCCCGTAATTTATATTTTCATGTGCATTATTTATAAAACAGCTGTAGAGTTTATTTTGTGCAGAACTGGTGCGAACACGGTAATAATGTGAGACTGGTGTATTTCTATTCAGTAATAAAACATCGTGAGTTTGAAACGAGGCGAATCAGCGAATTTTGTTCTGTACTTTTCTGAATTCTGCTCTTTTGTGTTGTTTCCTTCACACGCGATGCTCAACTTTCATTCTTTCAGAAACGCTTCTTTAATTGTGAATAAAGTAACGGCTAAAACGAAACCTGCTGAAACAATCCGAATTTGATTGGATTTTATTCGAATGAATGAGATTTGAATTTCGTAACTTGATTATTGACCATCTGAGATTTTTAAGGTGTAGTTATAGGTCGTTAAAGATGTAAACGGTTGTGAATTTCTAGAGTGCAGATCAAGCTCAAGTTGTCAGGATAAAGAAATTTTAAACAACAAATTAAATATTCTAAAATTCAAACAGCAAAAAGTGAAGTGAAATCAGTTCTAGCAGAAATTATGTCACATGTTGAAGTTAGCATGCTAGTGACTTGCTAATAGGGCTGCAACTAATAATCACTCACATTGTCGATTAGTCGACAAATAATTTATTCGATTAGTGGGGTAAACGTGTGACGTGTTCAACTGCTATTATATTGACCGCCATACATTTTTAACATTGTATTTTTCATCATATTTATTTTTTTATTTTTATCTTATATGTTATTAAATTATATTATAATATCTTCCCTGGTGATGACCACTGAATGTTAGAATACCGAATTGATGTTTTATCAAATTTATTCATCTTGAACCCCCCCCCCCCCCATTTATAAACAATTAGGCATTTAAAAAGAAGTTTCATTTGTTCCATATTCAAGTCACGAAATTCAAATTAAGAAATCCTAATTAAAACGTGTTTTAATGTCATATATTGCATTTTTATTACAATTGTCAACACTTCAAATCTACACAGTTCTATTTAAGATTGTTTTCAGCATCCATCTACAGGAAACGGGAACACTTCAGCATCAATTAACTGAACTGATAAAACCCTCGATTATTTTGGGATGTTTTCAATATTTCAGCTCAGATGCAGGGGCGCCATTTTGGAAGCTTTTGCGATGGAAAACAAAGGAGGCAGCATCCGGATGATCGATTATCTGTGACGTCTGGTCCTAACCACAGAACAATCCTCACTGGACACATCTCTGTGACAGACGTGCAGAGAATCTGAAAGTACTTATGAGTAAAATAGGAGCTGCACTCTAAAATCCTCCCCTGAGTTTTGTCTACATAATTTTTTTTATTTTAAATTTATTTTATCTATTTAAAATAATCTAACACAGACTTAATTTGTTCACCACAGAGGTTAGGGTTCAATAATCAGGGAATGTGCACTATTCGCTTTCAATAATGACTATATATATATATATATATATATATATATATATATATATATATATATATATATATATATATATATATATATATATATATATATATATATATATATATATATGTCATATGATTTGTCCTGGAAAGAAAGGAACATAAAATATTTAATTTAGAAAAAAACTGATATGTGCTTTTTAAAAACATACTGTAAAATACAACACATTTTTGAGGTCAAACTTTTATTTTATTGCTTATTTTAGTCACATTGTTTTAAATAGATATTTTTAATCCAGAGGACAACAAGTGCTGCAGAAATATCGAAAATAAACACACGAGATGCTTTAGAGATGCTAAGCCAGCTTAGAAATTGTAACTGTGAATGCAAAACAGCGTTTAGTGAACATGAAAAGTTTAGAAACTTTGTAAAGATTGTAAAAATCTGTCAGCTGTCAAATTGTTATTTTTTTTATTTAAACAAACAAATAAAGATTTCCAATAAGATTCCTCCTCCAAAGAATGTTGTGAAATAAAGCTGAAATGTAGATTTAAAACTCCCAGTCTTAATTTGTTGAAATTAAAAGATGATTTAAGCTTTAAAATCTCTATAATATATATATATATATATATATATATATATATATATATATATATATATATATATATATATATATATAGTGCAGTTATTTCAGATTAATTTATTTGAGAACTGTTTTGTTCAATTATTGCTGTGTCTGAAATTTAGACAGTTCAAGGTAATTCAATGTAAAGTAAATTTACTTTGAAGACCTTAACTTTTTAATTTAAAACATTCTATACACAGCATCACTCTGTAAAAAAGTAAATTTGGTGTAAATACCAGGAGTATTTTTAGCTTTTTGTCATTTTTATCTTTTAAAACTCAATTACTGTTACTTACATGGGTGATTTGGTGAAATTGAAACATTATTTACACAGTAACAATAATAGAAAGATGTTTTTGCTGTCCAGCTGCTTAATGCTTGTTATTTACGATTAATTTATTTTAGAGATTTTGTTGAGAAGAAAAACCTCTTCCCAGAGTTGATTTATTTCCAGCTTTTTTATTTGTCTTTACTTTATAATGAAAGGTTGATATATAGTTACAGCTAATTCAATGTAAACCATCAAATAGTTTTCCAGTGGGACTCCTCACCCAAAATATTTTTTCTAAGATTTATTATAAAATGAAGTTAAATTTACTTTGATGACCTCAAAAATTTATATTAAAAAACAACCTCTAAAAACACCATCCAATAGGTGTTTAAAAATCAGGAGAATTGAACCCAATTTTTGTTTTTATCATTTCATATTTTAAAAAGTCAATTATTGTAACTCATAGGCACAATTTGGTGACATACTTTAGTCATTAAAATCTTAAAATCTGTTATGCATTTTGTTAAAAGATGTTATTCAGCAGCTTGTTCGAGTTTATTGAGAATTTTTTTTGGAATGGTCCTGGTTTTTGTGCTCTTAACTGCTCAATAATCAATCGATCGTATCAATCGATCATGTTACTGCAGAAATCTCTTCTGAGAGCTGATTTACCTGCAGCTTTCTTATTTGTCTTTACTTTTTCTTCATAAAAAAATAATAAAGCAACATTAGATATTTAAAAATAAGACCATATTTTTAGAGATTTTTTTGAACAGATGCAATTAACTATTTATAAATAATGACATACCTGTGAATATGATTGATATTGATCAGGAAAAACAAAAACCTCCTCTAGTTCACACTCTCTTTATTTTAGAAACCGTTTTTTCTTCTATTTAATATGGAAAATATAAGCTAAAGACCCAACGCTTCCATTTTAAAGAGCGAAGAGGCTTTGGAGACACAAACACACAGATGCTGTTTTCTTTGTGTATTGTTTGAGCAGAAATGTTTCTCTTTTCTGAGATGTCACAGTTTTATTTATATTCTCAAGAGTGTTTTGTTATTATAAGAATAACGTTTTGTCTCAATCTCATCCTGAAGCAACCCTTAGTTTTACCTTAGTTTTATTTCTCCATAAATTCTCTTGTTTGCATAGTGCACAATGTGGAGCCTCTGTGTTGTGCCCCGCTTTGTGAGCGGA
>UELW01000667.1:6687420-6892501 GCA_900490495.1 Danionella dracula
CTCCTCTCTCGTCCTTCTCTCCTCTCTCTCCCTTCTCTCTCCTCTCTCTCTCCCTCTCTCCCTCGCCCTCTCTCTCTTCTCTGCTCTCTCTCTTCTCCTCCCTCCTCTCTCTCGCCGTCTCAATCTCTCTCGTCGTCCTCCTCTGCTCTCCTCTCTCTTCTCCTCTCCTCTTTCTCTCTCTTCTCTCTCTTCTCTCTTTCACCTCTTCTCGTCTCCACGTTCGTCTCTGCTCTCTCTCTCCAAATCTCTCTCTGCTCGTTCTCGTCCTCTCATCCTCAGAGTCACTCTCTCTCTCGCTCTCACGTCACTCTTGCACTCTCTCTCTCAGCAACTCAGCGGTCGCGTGATCTCGTCTCATGCTCGTCTCCGCGGACCTCAGGCTTCGGTCCCCTCTCAGACCCGTCTGTCTCAGCGTTCACCTCCTCGCGTCCGCGCTCTGCTCACAGATCTCCTCTCTCTCTCGCGTTCATACGCTCATCCCCCGTCTCGCGGCGGCATCAGCGGCCCCCTCTCTCGTCGCGGTGCATGCTCTCCTTGCTCACGTCTCCCTCTCGGGCTACTAAGCAGGCCACTCCCTCCTGCATCTGAGGGAAGATCCCCCAGGGTTTGCAATAGGAGTTCTCAATCTCTCCATGCCTCCCCGCCCGGCTCGGTGCTGCGATCCGGTCCCTGCCGACGCTCGTCTCCTTGTCGTGCTCTCTCTCAATCTGCTCTCGAGAATAAAACGTCTCTCTCTCTTTCCTCTCTTCTCTTGGAATCATCTCTCTTAGTTTACTCTCCATGCTCACTCTCTTCTAAGCGAAAAAAGGGGGAAAAAAATCCTCATCCATCCTCTCGGACCGCACGAGTCTAATCTGCGTGCGGCTCGAGAAGATAGCAAGGGACTTGCTCGCGGGCAATACCTCTCCCGGCTACTCGTCGCGTCGGGGAGCCTCTCGTAGTCCTACCTCTCTGTCTCATCATTCACATCTCATCGGGGTTCCGTGCCAAAGCTCGGTCCCTCTATACATCGTACGTCCAGTCGAACCACATCTCTCTGCATCGTTGCTCTCTGCTCAATCTCTCTGGCTCTCGTCGCAGGTCTCCTCTAGCTCTCTCTTTCAACCCTCTCCATTCGCCGTTCGGTCTCCTGTCACATCTCGTCTCTTCTATCTCTCGCTCTGCCTCTTTAGTCTTATACCCGCTACTCTACCGCTCGCATTTGTCAACTCAACTCTCTCTATTGTCTTTCTGTTCCTCTGTGTCGTCTCTCCTTCAATAGGCGAGTTTTCGATGCGCGCGTTGCCGGCATCCCCGTCCTCCGATCTCTCCCGCCCGATACTCGGCGTCAAACTTCTCTGTAGTTCTCGGCCTACTCAGCATCCTACCGTTCGCCTTTCTCCGATCTATCTATGTACGTCTCTGCCACCTCATGGCCGATCTCATTCTCTTCTCCCGTCGCAAGAATCTCGCCGTGTGACCGACTCTCTGCTTCTCCCAGGGAGAACATACCTCTCTCTCTCCGCAGCTCCTCTCTAGCAGGAGCTCATGTCGCGCTCGGTGGATCTCTCGGTCATCGTCCAGGGGTACTTCTCTCCGGGTCAAGACTTCCATCACATTCGTGAGGATCTCTGGTCCGATCTCACTCGCTCTGGAAGGTATCGCTAGGCCGGTCCCAGGTCTCGTCCTCTCCTTTGAGTCCACGCTCTCCAGTCATTCGGGCCTCTCTCTCTCTCTCTGTCCTCTGTCTCTCTCTCCTCCCCCTCGCGAGGCTTTTCAAAGCTCATTAATCAAAAACTTGCCGCTTTCAGTCTCGGTACTGATTCCAGCTCCTTATGAACAAAGCTTTCTGCTTTCTCGACTGTGGAAACACATTTCATAGTGAGAGAGAGAGAGAGAGAGAGAGAGAGAGGCACAAACTCTGTCCTGGGTGAAAGATGTGGAGAGAGGGGGCAGGGAAAGAGCGAGGGATGAGAGGGAAGGAAGAGAAAGACGAAGTAGATATGAAGTAGGGTGGAAAAAGTGAGAGAAAAAAGAGAGGGGGGGCACAGAGCACATGAGAGGGAGAGAGAGAGAGGAAACAGAGAGAGGAGAGAGAGAGGGAGAGAGAGAAAGGATAGAGAGAGGATAGAGGAGAGAGAAGAGAGAGGAGAGAGAGGAGAGAGAGGACAGAGGAGAGAGAGGAGGAGAGAGAGGGAGAGAGATGAGAGGAGAGGAAAGGATATAGAGAGAGGAAAGAGGAGAGAGAGAGAGAGAGAAGAGAGAGAGGAGAGAGAGGACAGAGGAGAGAGAGGAGAGAGAGAAAGGGTAAAGTAAAAGAGAGAGAGAGAGAGAGAGAGAGAGAGTCCTGCGGCCAGGTTTTGAGCGCTGGGCTTCTCGTGTGTGTTTGGATGCTGGAGCTCATCAATCACTGAGCCTGCACCATTTTCCTCGACAGCAGCGGCAAGTCTTATGAGAGGAGCAGAAGCAGAAGAAGGAGCCAGATGTGCAGCGTCTCTCTGTGCCTCTGAGGAGACCACAAACGCGTGGAAGCGAACACTCAATTCATCACAGCTGTAATGATGAGGAAGCATTTACTAGCTTTCCTTTACGCCAGGATTTTACAAAAGCTGACGAATAAACTCTATCATGAGTGCAGTTTTGGAAATCAAGCAACTTAGGCAGCTCTATTTCTCGATTTTAAGGAATTTATCATAAAATACAGACATTTGCATTTTTTAAATCTACAAGGATGCGGTTGTAAAATATGGAAACTTTGTTGAACAAATGAATAGCTAAAATGTTTTTAAGTGGCTTTTATTGTAAAATTATTAAATAAAAAACAGGTTTTTAGGTTTGCTGTGACTTTATGAGAGATTGTCACTGTTTTTACTGAATTTATATAGAGTACGAGCTGTAATGCTTTCCATGTTTTATAAAAAATATTACAAAATTAAGTTAGTTTTTCTTTGTGTTCATTATTTTAAATCAATTTAATTAGCTGCACAAAAAACAACTAAGTGCAAAATGGAATACTACATCAAAGTTGACTTCTGTGGTCAACTATCACTTGTACCTGTAGCTCGCATGCAACATCGGAGGAGTTTGTACAAATGATAGGTTAAAAACACATTGAAATCTGCTTCCAAAGACGGCCAGAGAACAATCAAAAGATGCTTGGGCTGAAGTAGGGGTGCAGCTATCAATTATTTTGATAAGAGATTTTAGGAGAATGTTTTTATTTTTATGAGAATCTAATAGGAAATTCACTTGGAAGGTTAAAGCATTATGCACTCTCAAAAAAAAGATACTTTACTTTTTAAGGTACAATGTCCGTTGCTGAGGTGGTACCCTGAAGGGTTAAATTGTGTTCCTATTTTTAGACTTTTGTACCATTAAAGGGCCAATTTTGATAACACACAGGAACAATTTTAAAACTTAACAACCTTAAAAGTTACAGTTTCATACCCTTTTTTTCAGAGAGTGTGTGCTATTTTAAAAAGTGGATGAATTTTTGTTCTATCTCTATCTATCCATCCATCCATCTTCTTGTTGGCTTAGGCCCTTTTAATCAGGGGTCGCCACAGCAGATCGAACCTCTAACTCATCCAGCACATGTTTTACACATCGGATGCCCTTCCAGCCGCAACCCATCACCAGGAAACATCGATACCCATACACTATTTACACGTTTGTTTACCCAATTCACCTGTCTCTGGACTTGTGTGGAAAACCGAAGCACCCGGAGTAAACCCACGCGATCACAAGCACAACATGCAAACTCCAAAGAGAAATACCATCTGACCCAGCCGAGGCTCGAACCAGTGACCTTCTTGCTGTGAGATGACCCACTGCGCCACCACAACGCCCTGTAGACTATATTATTCTATTTTATTTTTAATCGATTCATTCTATTATAAGTTTCAGACCTAGAGTAAATCTCAATATTCCCAAAAATATTATGCTTTTGTGCATGACTCTTTCCATCGTTGTCAGATTGTCTAACACTGTCATGAGAAACCCTGACTTCTCTGTACGAGGACACTTATTCGAGGACTGGGAGAACTCTAACGCATTCCCAGGCCTATCTAGAGATGTAGTTTATCTTCACCTTGAACAAATCCTTCTCACTTCTTCCAGGAAGCATCTGAGACCGATTCCTGAACCAACTCAACTGGCTCCTCTAAATGTGAAGAAGTAACAGCATTGTAAGTTTTGAACGCTGTTGAAGTCGTGCGACCAACTTCTGGCTAAGCCCTGCATAACGTAGCCTAACGAGGGGAAATAAAAGCATGGATTAAAATCTCAAAATGATTGAGGGAGACAAGCGGTTTGACTTTGGACTGAAAAACTGAGAAAAGCTTGAAAATCGTCACATTTTTAGATATTTTTGTAATAACTTTGAGGAACTTCCACAAAGCTAGTTTTTGGAGATCTTAAAATACCGACTCTGCAAAGAATTGTAGAAAGACCAGTCTTTCCCATCTGCACATCACAAGATGAAGTTCAGCCCCTGAATTCAGATTGGCCAGCAACATGATTCCTCCGTTCACAATTTTCACATTTTCACGTTGAGCATGAAGGATACAATAATGAAGAGAAGCCATGCCAACCATCATTCAGCAATTAAAGTGGAGCTTTAAGAGACATGATGAACTGTTACCCAGCCGGGAACTTTATAACTTTCACAGCCAACCAGACTGCCAAGATCAGAGGGTGCGTGTGCCCTGTTTTACCCCCGGAGGCGCCCTGGAGAGGCCCTCTGGATAACCCTGTCAACACCCGATTAACCCTGGACAGGCTTCAAGGTTCTTTTCAAGAGCGTAATGATGGAGGCGCTGTCATGGGCTCTCACTGGAGCTGTTTCATGGACGCACCAAAAACAAGTATAGAGATCGTGGGTTGGGGATTTTGACTGCAGAGCAATGCACAATTTTTTTTATTTCAGAATTTCAGGCAACAAAAGTACATAATCAACAGTTTTAAATAAAATAAAATGTTAAATAAAATTTTAATAAGTCAAAATCACATCAATCTCAATATCAAATCAATATCACATGCTGATTATATATAATAACTCCTCTGTATTTATTGATCAGTTGATAATTCTATTATGAGCAAGCTGAGATAGACTTTAACTGTGTAATAAATGGCATATTGTCTCTCCCTTACTGTAAGTTGCTTTGAACAAAAGTGTCTGCCAAATGCATAAATGTAAACATATAATGTAAATGTAATGATTATATATTCACATCCCATAAAACAACTTGTGGTTGCACTCTCATCACGCTTTCTACAGACGACATATTTATATTTATGCGTTTTTATTGATGCATGCTTGTTTATTCTGGGAATGTTAGTGGGGATATGTTCATTCATTCATTCATCTTCCATTTCGGGATCGCCACAGCGGAATGAACCACCAACTCTCTAGCATATGTTTTTTTTTATGCGGCGGATGCCCTTCCAGCCGCAACCCATCACTGGGAAAACATTTACACACTCATTCACACTTTTTAACACTATGGACAATTGTTCTTGTTAAAAGGGAGAGAGGGAGATGGATAGAGAGAGAGAAGAGAGGGAGGGAGGGAGAGTAGTTTATGTTATTGAAATTGTCTGAATCAATTTTGTATCCTAAGTTTAATGCTTTATTAGACAAAGAATATTCTGCATATAAAAGCTTCCTTCTGATTGCCAGTACAACTTTGTTCTGATTGGCTGAAGAACTGCGAGGTGTTCAGATTAATCTTGCCTATAAGTGGGGTTTTGAGTCATTATTTCACCTAGCTATTTTAACCTATTTAACTGCGATATTGTTTTCCTTGTGTCTCCTATTGTGCTCATCCCTAACTCAATCATGACATCCACCTGCCGCCTGTCACCCTTGACTGGTTTGCTATTTAAGCTCACTTAAATAGCGTAGTCTGACTGTGAGTTGGTTACCTGTCTATGCGGACTCTAACCTATCCACGTTCCCCCAGTGTTGTGAAGTCTCGTTCGTGCTGCTGCCTGCTTGATCCCCGCAGGAAGCTAGTCTTACTTGCACCTCTGCTCTCATCTTTCAGAGACTGCTCCTTTTTTTATTTATCATCAGCATCTTAATTTTCAGAGGTGGAAAGCTTCGTTCCAATTGGGAAAACCTGGGCCTGAAATTCTGATTAAAGCCTAAACATTTATTCTTGATGTTTAAAGAGATTTTTTTTGGCTGAAGCCCAACTGGTTTAAAATTTGAATTGGTTTGCAACATTGTATCAGTTTGGTTTCTTTTTCTTTTTTTTAAGTTAAATACTTGATTGTGATTGGTTGCTGACCCATAGACTTTAAATGCATAAACCTGATTGGCCCATGACTATTTGGAAGTTAAATTCTCAAACCTGATTGACCAATAAACCAACTAAAGTTGAATGGTCGATTCTGATTGGCAGAGTAATATTGACTGGAGAATAGGATACACCATTCTGATCATGTGTTAAATGCTTTATATCCTGAACACCAAATTTGTGAAAGATAGATTAGGACGTTTTAGCTTTGTTTACGTTTTGTGGATGAGATCCGGACTGTTGTCTTGTTTCTTTGCTGTGATTTATTACACAAGCAAACTCACTCGTTTCCTCTTTTCAGTTTGTGGCCCTCGTAATGACCCGAGCCATCCATCCCTGGGACGAGTCCCTACTCTGACCCCTGGAGTCTGATCCGGAAGCTGACCCCAGCAGGGTGAAGCATTGGTCAGTAGAGCTCTGAGAGCAGGGAAGCTCCGGAGAAATGAAGAACTGTTGAGTGAGTGCTCTGGAGGCTGCAGGCTGGCTCTGAGCAGTGCGCAGTGTCACATAGAGTGCAATATTGTGGCTGGATGACCCGGCTGGACCTGAAGGGTCAAGTGGTGTCACTATGCATGTTCGGCTTCTTTAGCGAGTCTGCCTGCAGGCCAGGCTTGAACCCTGGAGAACCTCTAATCTAGACTTAACTGAGGAGCAATATGGAGGGCTGTAAATGAAGATTTCATTACCGTTTCAACATCCTCGAGTGGTGTTGCAGACTTTGAGAGTGCAAGAAGCCAGTCTTTATGTAATTCCTTCATGGAGAATAAACTGATATCAGATTGTTGCGTACACAAGTTTTCCTCCGTTTTTAGCTTTTCCACCAGTTTGACTACACTAGCAAACTCTCTGAGGAGTTTCAGTCTTGTTTCTGACCCCTCCATACTTTTCAGGGGTCTCATTTAAAAAGAAGTGCATTGAATCGATGGTGATTCTTTGTAAGTGGCTGTTACTTGATTAACCTAGCCCTTTAATTTGCATAGATGTAAAGTTTAATGACCTAAAGAAAGATATAACAAATAGTTCACCCCCATCAGTGCTCAAGAAGGTAAAAACTTTCAATAGAAATAAAAGAAACTAGAGGTAACAGGATTTAAACATGTTTTTTAAGCTGTAAAGTTGGTAATTTTTAACATAGAAGTCAATGAATATCTGCCCACTTCCACTCCCACCATCCAATGGTCAGTCTAGGAATTACAAGTCCAGTCACTCCCTGATAGGCATCGAGAGGGAAAGAGAGGGTTATAACTTGATGTGACAAACCTTTTAACCTTTTCACCATTTTGTCTACACCAACAACTTTTCGGAGGAGTTAAGGTTAAATTTTTTTATGGGGTTTGACCATAGATTTGTCATTGAAAATGAACGATCATTGCAAGAGCAATTGACCCATAGATTCAATTTTTTTTAATTCAAGCACAACACAAGTACTAAGGAATGAGAGAAAGAAAAAAAATAGGGGAGTGGGGGAAGGAAAAAAGCAATGAGATGAGGGAAGGAAAGGGGATAGAGAGGAAAGAGGAGAGGAAAGGGGAAAAGAGGGGAGAAAAGTAATGAGAAATAGGAAGGAAAACAGGAAGGAAAGGGGATAAAGAAAGACAAAGAAGGGAAAGAAGGAATGAAAAATGAAAATAAAAGGAGGAAAGGGAAAAAAACACGAAAGAAAAGTGAGGGAGAGAGTAATTCAGAGCCCATTGTGAAGGCCAATGTTAAAAATGAAGTCTGCGATGCTGCTCGCTGTCAGCTGCTGGCATTTTTGTAACTACATTAAACAAACCCTGGGAAGCGCTCGGCGGAGCAGTTTTATTATCACTATTTATTACAAGCTCCCCTCGCTAGCCACAGGTCCGGCTGTCATTAGCATGTTAATTAGAAGCTCCTCATTCTGCGTGTGAATAAGTGCACGAGAGTGCTTGAGAGCAGGGGTGAAGAGAGCTTCCCTGCAGCATCCAGGAGCAGCGCACTAGTATTTTTAATCCCATTACCGCCCCCTGCTTGTCTCTCCCATTTCTGCAGAATGCTAAAATTAGAGCGGAATTGAGTGCATACTGGTTTTGTAACCTGGAGGCTGTTATGACTAGTTTGTCTTTTCATTCATAGTTTGAACCTCTGAAGAGCTAGACTCATGTTGCTTTCAAAACAGCTTCACAAAGTCCTAGTAAATAGGAGTTTCGTATGTGAGGCCCCTGGGATTCTCGCTAGCTGAGGCAGGTGCAAGTCACCTCCCCAGCATAAAGAATATGCAAACTTAAGATCCATCGACAACCAGTTCGCCGGACAGCATCTGCAAAAGGAACAAAGGCAATACAAAAACTAACAAACAAAACAATGGTTTGAAAAATTTAACAGATAACAAACAGGTGATCAGCATCAGCTGCAGGACGAGTGATAAATGATGAGAATAGGTTAGATAGGCACATTGAACCACATTATTTTTTCAACAGTTTGTATGTTTATAGCGCTCAGACACCATATCCGTTTGTACAAATCTCTGTAGACAATTATTCGAGCGCTAGATTAAATAGATATGTTTTTAAATTAAAACATCTGAAGTCTGTGAGCTAAGCTTGTTCCAGAGCTTCGGTGCTCTATTTGAAAACGCTCTTCAAATAATCTTCAGAATAATCAGTAGTCCTGCTTCTTGAGATCGAGCGGGCTGGAATATATCATGATAGGAGACTGCTCAGGTAAAACGGAGACGAGCCATTCAGCTCCTTAAAAGTTAGAAGCAGTGTCTTATGTTCAATCCGAAATTTTACAGAAAGTCAAGGAAGAGAACTCAGAACCAGTGTAATGTGATCATATTTATTTGTTCTTGTGAGAACTCTAGCTTCTGCGTTCTGAACTAACTGTAATTTTTGTAACATGGCAGCTGAGCAGCGGCTAACAGAGCATTATAATTATCCATTCTTTAGCTCATGAGAGCATGAACTAAGGGGGGAGAGAGAGGGGAGAGAGAGATAGGGGAGAGAGAGAGAGAAAGAGAGAGAGAGCGACACGGGGTGGAGATGAGGCAGTTTCATTAAAGATTAATTAAGACAAATGAATGTACGGTACACGGCTCTCCACACACTCTTGCTTTTCACCACACGAACACAAAGCGAGATGAATTGGGACAGGAAGCAGATGAGAAGGACACAAACACACTCCCATTCCCATAAAGGTGAGGCCAGAAAGAGTCTATGTGGCCTTTCAGAGGCATTGATGCAGCGGAGTTATGATGAAGAGGGGACAATTGCTTTCCGGAAGTCATTAGATATTTTTTACTCACCATATTGATGTGAAAGATGCAGCTATTTGTTAAAGCAACACTATAGATTTTTTGCTCGCAGAGCCCCTACCTTCAAGGAATGGTAGTGTGTTCACTGTTGTGGAAAAGCGCTCGGCTGTATAAAAATTTGAATTTTGCCATCATTTGCATAAGGAAATATGATATCCATATATGCAATAATAAGATTTGCGCTAGCAGGAACTGAACCGTGCTATCAGCACCCTAGTCTCGTGAGTAAGGGCTGGTCTCAAGTACATTTTTGTATACTCTACCCACCTCTGCTCAACTCTGTCTTGCTCGTATTTTTCCCAGCCTTTAGTTATAAGTCAATTTCACTCTAGCAAAAATTGTCCTTTTTTAAAGTAATAAAATTAATAATTCCTGACATTTATAAAGCGCTTTTCTAGACACTTTACATCTTGAGAGTTGTCTCTGAGTCCAGCTGCAGTGTGCAGCATCCTCCTGGATGGGGTAATGGCTGCCATTCTGCTCCAGAACACTCTACAAACACCGGCTAATGATGGAAAAGAACACATGGATTGTTTGTAGTAGGCAAATTTGTCCAGGAATTGCTAGAACCAGCTAGTAAATTTGGGTAATGTACCCAAAATAATTACTCTTGTAAAAGTCATTATCTTGTCGGCTTTTTTCATTTCGGGGTCGCCACAGTGGAATGAACCACCAACTAACTATTCCTGCATATGTTTCCAGCTGCAACCCATCGCTGGGAAACATTCACAAACACACACACACTCATTCTCTATGGACCATTGTTTTTTCTCAATTCACTTATATTGCATGTCTTTGGACTTGTGGGGAAACCGGAGCACCCGGGGTAAACCCACGTAATCACGAGGAGAACATGCAAACTCCACACAGAAATGCCAACTGATCCAGCCGAGGCTCGAACCAGCAACCTTCTTTCAGTGAGACGACCGTGATACCCACTGTGCCACTGTGACGCCCTCATTATTATATATATGTTAAATGTAAAATAAAAGGACTTGTGAAAATATTTACTGAAATAAGAGTAAAAGTAACGAACTACCAAAGTATTTACTGGAATCAGAGTAAATATTTGCAAGTTATTTCAGATCTAAATTATAGAAAATACGCTGATCACTTAACTCTCCTTAAATGTAACTTTACATTAAGTGTTTTTTAAATATGATTCAGTAAAAAAATTTACTTTGGCAAAAACACATCACATAAACACACAGTTAAAAAAACTCTCACACATCAAGCTCGTCAGAATTGCTATTTTGTCAAAAATAGCGCGCTGTAAAAATATTTGTGCGTTCATGAAATAATGAACGTAAGTACGTAGCTAAAATGTAAATAAGATGTAACTCGGATGTTACGAAGATGTAACTTGGATGTTATACGGATGTAATTCGGATTTAACTTAGATGTCACTCGGATGTAACTTGGATATAAATATAACTCCGATGTAACTAAAATGTAACTTGCATGTTACTCGGATGCTACTCGGATATTACTAAGATGTAACTCGGATGTAACTCGGATGTAACTAAAATGTTACTCAGATGTTTCTCGATGTAACTAAGATGTAACTTGGATGTTACTCAGATGTAACTCAGATGTTACTCGGGTGTAACTAAGATGTATCTCGGATGTAACTGTGATGTTACTCTAATGCTAGTCGAATGTAACTCGGATGTTACTCAGATGTAACTAAGATGTTACTCGGATGCTACTCGAATGAAAGTCGTATGTTTCTCAGATGTAACTAAGATGCTACTCGGATGTTTCTAAGATGAAACTCATTTGTTACTCGGATGTAACTTGATGTTACTCGAATGTTGATGACATTTAACTGTGATGTAATTAAGATGTTACTCGGATGTATCTCGGATGCTAGTCGGATGTAACTTGGTTGTAACTAAGATGTAACTCGGGTATAACTAAGATGTAACTTGGATGGTACGCCGATGTAACTCAGATGTTACTCGGTTGTAACTAAGATGTAACTCGGATGTAACTTGAATGTTACTCAGATATAAATAAGATGTAACTTGAATGCTACTCAGATGTTTCTAAGATGAAACTCAGCTGTTACTCAGATGTAACTTGATGTTACTCAAATAATACTGAGATGTAACTGTGATGTAACTGTGATGTAATTAAGATGTTACTTGGATTTAACTCGGATGCATCTCGGATGCTACTCAGATGTTTTCTCAGGTGTTACTCGAATGTTACTGAGATGTAACTATGCAACTCGGATGCAATGTGAATGTAACTAACATGAAACTCAGATGTTGCTCAGATGTAACTCGATGTTACTCGAATGTTACTGAGATGTAACTGTGATGTATCTGTTATGTAACTGTGATACAATTAAATGTTACTCGGATGTTACTTGTATGTAACTTGGATGGAACTCGTATGTAACTAAGATGTACAAATACAAGTACTCATTTAAAAAGTATTACAAAAGTATTTGCAACTAAGTAAATGTAACCAGTTACTACCCACCTCTGCCTGCTAGCACTATGAAGAGCTATCACAAATAACCAAAATAAATCAAGCAGCTTTTATTGTGTGTATTGAAGTTGAGCGTGTCGGTGTTGTGTGCATGCGGGACGGCTGCTGTGTGTTTCTGATGTGGAGAGAGGAAGCGATGAGGTTAGCGCAGCACCCCCTTGGCACCTCGCTGAGGAAACACATACATCATCTGGCAGACGCTAACAGCCATGTACACATTTTCACACGTTATAACAAATGACATCCAGACGTGAGCATTCGTGTGTACTCCTGCAGATGGCTGCGCATCTTCAGACCCAAAGAGCTGAGTTTGCTTTTTTCCAACGTATTCCCAGAGCCCTCTTCTTCCTCGCTGAAGGGAAAGCATCACCAAATCTCCATGATTCCACCTTTAACCCCTTTCTCAAAAATGCTGACTTTTTTAACAATTGCAACAGCACCCTGATGCTAAGGCTTATATACACAGAATTTTTGCTGGGTCTTAAAACAATTTTAGGCCTTAAAAATCTTAAATTCACTCATCTAGGTAATAAATAATTGTACACAGCTTTTATTTTTCTGATGTCTATGTAAAGCTCATTTGATATGTGTTTTGTGTTGTTTCGTGGGGTTGCCAGAGATTAAAAAATATCATGGTGAAAAATGGTGATTTGCCATAGTTTGAGAAAATGCTTGCAAATACGCATAAATGCTCTAAATCTTAAAAGTCATAGTTAAGATTGCCAGGTATTGACATAAGATTCATAAATGTTAAAATGTGTAAATGGGATTGTTGGGGTTGCCAGAGTTTGAGAAAACAGTCAAAAATATAAACATGACATTTAGGGTTGCTAAAGTTTGTGAAAACCTACATAAAACGCAAAAACAAAAGCAATGGTTAGGGTTGACAGAGTTTGTGAAAACCCTCGTAAATGCTCAAAAGCATAAAAGCAATGGTTAGTGTTGCCAGAGTTGGAGAAAACTTTTGTAAATGCTAAAAAACATAAGATCGAGGTCGAGAGGAAACTGCTGCGCATCTCTTTAGAGCAGTCACCCAGGAGCATTTTGTGTTGAACAAGAGACTTATTGTCGATTTAAATCTTTATTTGTTTCTTTTACAGTCAGAAAGGATTTATGTTCTAGCATTCCATTCATTCTAACCACTGGTGGCAGATGGCTACGTTTGAAGTTTTAAATAGTTCTAAGGCTTAAGAATGTTTGAAACACAAATGCTTACAGAGCAGTGTCAGGCCTCCACACTGTAAAAAATGAATCATGAGGCTTGTAAATTTCATTTAAAAAAATGGATGTCATCAATAAAAATAATGTGCATGTTTTAGTAATAAAATATGTTTTCTGGGTTTCTTATAAAATATTCTAATTCACCAATAAAATAAAGAAAACCAAATTACCAATTTCTTTCAGCAAATTCATGTAATTCTTAGGCTTAATTTGAGGAACCAATTTTGAGGGATTAAATGGAATTGGCTCAATTATCCGGTGTGGATTGAGACAGCTTTATAGTCAGACCAGGTGCATTGTGGAAGTTGGGATTTCATGTTTAGGTTAATTGGAATGTTATGTTTGAATTGAAGAAATGCGTATATTGATAGCATTTTTAATTGAAACGTTTGGTAACTTTGAATGTTAAAATGACTCGGCATTTATGCAATCTTTTGAACTTTGAATATTATTATTTGACCTTGTATAAGTCAGGTTATTTAGAAACCCTGAGATTTGGATGGCGAGCCCCCACAAATCTGAAACATTGCTGGATTTTCAGTTTCGTCCTTTGGACTTGTTTGGATCCTACATTAAGGTGGGATTGATTTCACAATACATCACCAACCTGGAGCAGGCCTTGGATGAGTACTAACTCTGAACCATTTACTGAGCAAACTATTAGCAAACTATTGAAAGAGTTCTTAATGATCGCGATGACTTTTTTTGCATCAAGGATATTAAAAAAAGTGTACTTTTGATCCATGAAGTTCATTCATTCATTCATCTTCATGTTGGCTTTCTTCCCTTTCGGGGTCGCCACAGCGGAATGAACCGCCAACTCTCTGGCATATGTTTTACATGGCGGATACCCTTCCAGCCGCAACCCATCGCTGGGAAAATCCATGAAGTTATTTACTTCATTGTATATCTTTTACATTGTGTATGTGCATCTTTTCCTTAGGTTTTTTTTTCTGTTTCATACATCATATATAACAAACGGGTGCTACACATGATTTATTTAAGGAGATTCTGCTAGAACAAAACAAGCTGATTAAAATTTATGTTTCTAGTTAAATAATTTGGGATTTTTACATAATAAATTCAAGTAGATTCTGCTAAAAATCAAGTCTTAAAAAATATTTAATAGTTATTCATGCACTATGGTTACCATAATTTTTAATGTACATATCACATTCACATATCACTTTTTACATTGCAGGATTAACCCTGATGAGGAACAAAGTCTTAACAGCTCTGCATCAACATCAGGTTTGGAGTAAAATTTCATTTATGGGTGGTGTATCCCTCTAAGTGCTTGCTTTCCTTTAAAAATGGAACCCTCAAGCTATGCAGCCGTCACAATGAGTGAGTGGAGAGCTGCTCCAGAACACAGGCAAACCATATTCTGCTTTGATGATGAATACATCTTTTTTTGAATGCAGTTTAAACATCTACAGAAAGTCATGGTGGGAATATCTCTGTTTCTCTATGGGTGCATGACAGTATCTCTCAGTATCTGGACCCGTGCCTCCTTTCTTGGTGATAGTATTTGTTTATCTGTGTGTTTCTAAGATGCTGAGCACCTCAGTGAGTGTGTGCTCTCAAAAATCTCTCACATCACAAATATATCTTCCTGGGTTAGTGTAGCCTCTTTAGCATCGCTCATGTTTACTGTATCCCTATTTGACTGATGGAGATCTTCCGGACCCTCGAAGATCTTCTTGAGATTTAAATTATTTTCCATTTAAATTATTTCAGATTCTCTCTGTCTTTCTGTTGTGTGTACTGAGTGATAAAAACTAGGTTATTTTCTTGAAATGCAGATGAAATCATCTCAAGTGCTGTTGCTGGCTAATCCACAGTGAAGCTGGTAAAACAGATATGAGATAAGTCAGTCCAAATCCAAACTCTACAATTGCTTGTTTTTTTCAATGTATCTTCTGAGAGACCCGTACAGGAGAGCACATACGAAGGAGAAAGTGTTAGAGTTCTGTGTGAGCTCAATGAGATTATAAATAAAAGATTTTATTTAACATTTGAATGGATTTTAGCTCTGCGTAACTTTAAACAGCTTAATATTTGCAGTTATATTAAATATTTCATATTAATAACAAAGTATTTAAAACCAATAATGTATAACGTATGTGTGTGAAATGTCTTAGATAACGTTTATTTTTTGGTAAGTTTTTATGAGTGGTATAATTTTGGATATCGGCAGTGCAGTAAAGACATTATTAGTTCCTTTTTTTATTTTTTTTACATTTGAGCCCTGTAAATAATATGATTTTTTTAAATAATAGTTTCGGTTGTAAGCAAATATTTACCCACAATAGATAAAAAATAGAGAAAATACAAATAGAAGTCCAAAATAAAGTAATACAAGTTTTTATTTCACTTCTGATATTAGCACAACATTTATTACAGATTAGGGTTTAACCAATGCAGTGGTGTCTTCATCCTCTTCCTCTTCCATAGAGCCGTGAAGGAGCTGAAATCTACAGTTGTGTGGCACACTATAATGGATGGCAGAATTTTCACATTTTGTTCAAATCTCCCTATAAAAGCTCCTCTGAGTTGAGAAAGTGAAGGGCAGGAGTGGAGAGGCAGGGAAGTCCCTCAGAGTGCTATAATTAATGTCTGCCTCCAAACCATGAGGCGAAGTTACAGCTGGAGAATAAGAAATAAAGAGAGAGAACCTCCTCAGCGGGTGAGATCAGCCCCACTGCTCGATAGCATGGCTATTCTTAGTTTAGTTTGAGGGCTTTGAGGTCACAGCGATTGTCACAATGACTCGGAACGTTTTTTTATGACTGTGATTTTAAACATTTAGAACAAATCAGTTACAATTACAGAGTTTGAGTTTTTGAACTGAATGAGTAGTTTTCAGATAAAAGCAAGAGAAGCAATCGAGGGTGCCCTTTTTGAAAAAAAAAAAAAAAAAAAACTTTTGACAAGCTCCTCCCACAGGTTTTATCGAAACATCTATAAACTCCATCATGTTAAATTGTGAAGCTGCTTTGGCTATGATGAAGAGTTGAAGGCTGGGGTATGTCTATTTTTCTTTTGAAACAGGAAGTTCATTTAGGTCTGGTATACAATGTCTAATGAGGCTAAAACCTTGTCACATGTTCATATTGTCCCCTGTTGTCACGTCCGCTCCCTGCTATCTGCTGTACTTGCTCTCCCAAGAAGTAGAAGCAAGCATCTACTTCAAGCATCACCACCGACTACTCATCTAAAACAGGCTCACATTGAACCACTTGTTTTTCTGTACAGACGTTTCTGATCTTCACGACTCTAGGTGACAGATGTAGATCGTTTAGCCCATGAGGCTAAAGCTAATTTCCGCTGAAGCGGTACCCACCCGCTTTTGACGTTAAACCCTAAAAACGTAAGTCAGTCGACATCTTTGCTCCGTTAACGTACTGTAAATTGTTATAAAACAACAAAAAGCTAATGTAAATGTGTATAAACAATAGAAAGAGTTTCTCAACGCAAACGGTTTCTTTCTTTGACAGGTTAAAAGCAAACAAACACCCGCAGCTCTTGTGCTTTTTGTTACTCTGTTACAAATAAACATATTAATTCAGTTGTTTCTTTGTTGTGTAACCCATCATTTTAAAGTTATTAATTAGACGAAATACTTTACTCGTTACTATAACTTATATTTTGAATCAATGGCTAATCTTCTAAATAGTCATACATCAACAGATTCAAATGCAGCTAAAAAATTTAGATGCAATGATTTAATAAATTATTTCTCAAATAAAATTACGACTATTAGATGCAAAATCACTAAAACTCATATTCAATCTAAGCAGCTTTACTCAAACTCTATGCCTTTACTTTACTCACTGCACAATTTTTCAAATATTTACCTGAAAGAACTGAAAATAATCACAGCATCTAAATCAACAACATGCTCTCTAGATCCTGTACCAACAAAATTATTGAAGGAATTGCCACAAATAGCTCAATAACCATTTCTAAATATTATAACCTCATCTCTATTGCTAGGTTACGTTCCTAAACAGCTAAAACATGAAGTAATTAAACCACTAATCAAGAAAACGCACCTGGATCCTACTGAGTTATCCAACTATAGGCCAATCTCTAACCTTCCGTTTTTGTCAAAAATATTAGAGAAAGTTCCTTTTTACAAAAGAGCAACTGTTATGAAGATCTTCAATCTGGATTCAGACTGCATCACAGTACAGAGCCTGCTCTGGTTAAAATTTCAAACGATCTGTTACTTGATTGGGATCGAGGGAATATCTCTCTTCTAGTTCTGCTAGATCTCAGTGCAGCCTTCGATACGATAGATCACAGGATTCTCCTCAAGAGACTAGAGAACGATGCAGGCATCCAGGGCCAGGCTCTAAGATGGTTTAACTCTTACCTCTCTGACCGGAGTCAGTTTGTTCATGTAAATGGAGACTCATCAGACACAAAAGCAGTAGAGTATGGAGTTCCTCAAGGATCCGTTTTGGGACCCATCCTATTATCAATATGCATGCTGCCCCTTGGCAAAATTATTAGAAGACATGGTGTTAGTTTCCATTGCTATACAGACAACACCCAGCTCTATATATCAGCAAAACCTAATAACCCTTTAAAGCTAAATAATATCTCAGAATGTGTCGCTAATATTAATGATTGGATAAATGGAAACTTCCTAATGCTAAATCCAGATATAACAGAAATATTACTTGTTGACTCTAAAAAGCAATTACAGAATCTCTCAGATTTAAATATGGAGCTGGGACACACTGTAAATTTTTCTACTACAGCTAAAAATCTTGCCGTTATTGTAGATAGTGAACTGATGTTTAAGAACAATATCTCTTATGTTACTAGCCTTCTTTCACCTCAGGAGCATTGCTAAAGTACGAAACATGTTGTCTTTTATGAGCTCCAGAATGGATTATTGTAACGCTGTTAGCTGCTGCTCAGCCGCTGCGCTACAAAAATTACAGTTAGTACAGAATGCAGCAGCTAGAGTTCTCACTAAGGAAAGAAATTTGATGAACACATGTACATAACCACAATTTAACATATTTGATATACACTAGTGGCACCGCCCAATGCGAAAACATCTACTGCACCCTCAAACTGTATGAAAATTTTTAGAAGAAAATGTTTATGCTTTTGTGTGCATGAGTGTATGATGTAAAGGTGTCTGAGATACACTAAAATTTCATGTGAAGGAATTAGTTTTGACTGTTTACGCACACATCCTGCGAGAACTTAACTCTTTCTTTCTTTTTCCTTCATTAAATAAAATTCTAACCATAGATTTAACCTTCGCTTCTTCTTTAAAAACTAGTCGTATTAAAGAGAGAGCTCGCTTGTTTGGGTCCAAGAGAAAACTCTTTCTGCCAGAGCGCAGGGGGTAATATCAGCCGGTTGAGCATTCATCAATCTGCTCTTCAGAATCTAACCGAAGAAAGTTCTCAAAGATTAAAATCTATCCTCTTTTGTGAGATGATCCTCGAGGCTTGGACACGGTAAAGTTTTTAAGCAGTGGTCTGTTTTCAGAGAACACACTGAGCTCTTTTGGAGCATGGTTTCAAGTATGTCTGTGTATAAGCTTGCTTTTATCAGTCTCTTCAGGAATCTAAGTGCTGTTCTGACACCATAATTAGATGATTTATGTCACACTGCGTCTAATGCACGAGGAACACACTGGACTTTTCAGAGGAATTACCTGCATTCAGACATGGCTGTTTGTTTAGAAAAATGCACGCTCATCCATCTTAAAGCGCTCCTCAAAATTTCCTGGGGCTTCAGAGAGACAGAGCGATGGAGACGCATCTGGTCTCATGGAGATGATCAAGATACTGCAGCTGTAAACATGAACTCCATGATTTTAAATTACATCCATAATTTGAAAAAAGCAGTGGTCCAACGATTAAACCTTGTGGCACTCTGTATTAAACTCTTGTTTCTTAGGGTTATATTTGCTGGAGCCACATTTCCTAAGACACGAATACTCTCACAGAGTGTGAAACCAGGTTACAGTGGGCCCTCGCCTCAGTCTGAAGCTCCAGAATAAAGTGTGCTATGAGTTAAAAAACACTGATCAGTTTTACAAAGCAGCAGAAGAGGACGGTAAAGTGGATAGTGTGCTTATCTGAAGATGATTGAACTGCTCTTTTTCACCCTCTTCTTGTTTTTGTTTGCATCGGTAAGTTTGTGATCCGAATAAGAGGTTCAGAGGTCAGGGTGTGTGAGTGACCGCATGAAGAGTGAGAGCGCCCTCAGGCTGGCAAGCACCGCTGCTTCACCTCGACTGCAGAAAAAAGTTCACCTGAAAGTATCTTCACAGTCCAGCATTCAAGCCTGTCTTCCATCCATTGTTCACAGAACTATATGAGACAAAAGTAACAAGAATCAATCCACTTGGACTTTGGGAAAGACCGCATCTAACTAAACGTATAAAGATGGATCCAAGATAAAAAACCATGTAACGGCGGCAGCAGGTGTAGCGGAATTACAATATTGTATAAAACTATCAGAAGACAGTACTATCTTCACAGCAGAATCCTACGCAATCCTTCTGGCCATAGAACACATGAAAACTGTCAAAGAAAATTAATTAATTGTATTTTCATATTCTAAATCCTGTCTGGATAGGCTCATGATGTATGACTGTAAACACAAGATAGGAATAAGTTTTGTTATCAAAATAGTGAATAGGCCATATGCAAATGACACACACATTTTTAATTTGGAGAGAAAGAGCACCAATATGTGAATTATGCCATTGCAGAATCACCGTTAAGCATATGATAATGGATCTCCGTATTAATACAAACATGAGGAGATGAAATCTGACAGGACAGACTCTCATGGAAGTCTACAATGACCCTGGAAATCTCAAGTTTTTACTAAAAACAAATATTTTGAGGACTCTCTGAAATATAGTTTTTTTAATGCAAATGTTAAAATAGTAAACATTCTAAATGTATGATGTTTAATAAAATGTAACCATGAAATGTCCATGCTGCTGTCAAGGCTTAAATAAATAAATAAAGAAAGAAAGTAACTTCAGATGAGGAGCAACAGTAACTTCACAGTAGCTAGAGAATCAAACACAACCTTCATTTTATTATATGTTGCATGGCTGCAATCTGAGACTCTGATTGGCTGAGGGGTTCAGGCTCTGGTGAGGGGTTTTTAGTGATTTATGTGACTCCGGTGACTCCGCTGCTCTTGTTCTGTTAGACTTCCGCCTCTGACTGTCGAGTACTCTGTTTCAATCTCCAGGTTACTTCCCAGCGCAGGTACCTCTGGGATCATTTCGAGTACTGCTGTTTTATTCTGGGGCGTGCCTCAGGGCTCTATTCTAGATCCCTAATATTTTCTCTGTTACTACTCTATTTAACTTTTAGAGATCACAAGCTGTTTTTCATTTTAAATCTTACACTAAAATGCACTCTGCTGTTCTTGATCTTCTGGCCTGCTGAAAGAGTATTAACTCTTTAACTGCAAGATATGTGAAACAAAACAAAATGGATTATATTTGGCCCCTCCTGTAATTTTGGTCTGGGTGGTGCTAAAAATCATTCTGTACAAAACTTTGGATGTTGAACATGCCTGAAAAGTCTAACACATTGCCAGGTATTTCATGTTGGGACGTGGTTTCTTAAATATTCACCATTTAAAATAATATTCTAACTTTAAAAATCCTAAATAAATGGTGCAGCCTCTAGTGGTCAGTGGGTGAATTACAGCTTCGTTCTCTTTCACAGAAGTATGAAAGTCAGTAGTGGTCAGTGGATGTATTACAGCTTTAATCTCTTTTGGAGCAGCCTCTAGTGGTCAGTTGATGCATTACAGCTTTAGTCAATTTCGGGGCAGCCTCTAGTTGTCAGTCGATGAAATACACCTTCGGTCTCTTTTGAAGAAGGAAAATAAAGGGAACACTTTTAAAGTATTCATTTGATCCATAGAAGGATGAATAAAAATTATTAGCTAAGCCATCGGAACTGAACCAATATCTCAATATGATTGGTTATTTGAGGAATTGGCTGATTGTTCAAAAACCCTTCAACGTGATTGGCTGAAGCGTTTAATCAATAGGACTGATTGATCACTCTCTTTGATTGGTCTCTGATTGCTGGTGTCAAAACTAATTGGCTGCTTCACCAATGCTGGCTTTGTCTCATCACTGTAATTTTTATGCTGTTGTCTCCTAAGCTCAGCCTGGAATCTTCTCGCATCACCAGGGAGGTTCCTGCACGGACAGGTGGCCTAGATTAGATAAAGCCTGGCGTGCATGTGTGTCTGTTCTCAGTCGCAAACAGATCCGGAGTACTCGGTAGAATGGAGGCCGCTGTTTCTGGCTGGCAGCGCTGGGAGGCCGGCGATGACCTTTTACTGTCAGTGCGGTGCATGACAAACGAGCGGCGAGAGAGAGAGAGAGAGAGAAGAGAGAGAGAGAGAGCGAGAGAGAGAGAGAGAGAGAGAGAGAGAGGGATAGAGAGAGAGCGAGAGTTCAGCAGCTGGTCAGGGAGCATACATACCGCTCCCAGCCTTTAACTAACAGATACTGGCTGCATAATGAGAGGAGATGGTGAGGGTTAAAGAGGGAGTTCACCGTCTCTCATTCCTCACCTCTGCTTTCACAGCCACTGCAGTCTTCATCCTTGGAGCACAACTCCTTTTGGTGCATTCCAATGCGTGATATCAATACTTTTCTATCCCCTATTGTTAAGGTGGACAAAAAATAGAGTTGCCATTCCATTCACTTGGCTGAAGAACTAATTTTCTGATTTTCCTAGATACTCCCTCTCACTAACTTCCTTGAGTTGGTGTAGTAGGCCCTGATCATCCGATCAGACAAAAACTGTAAATCTGCTCTTCTGCTCTTCACTTGAATTAATTGATCACCCCATTTTACTCTCTCTTCCCTCTACTGGTTTCCTTGAGTAGGTGCAGTAGGTTACTATTACCCAATGTTACAGCTGACAAAACACTAGAATTGCTTTATATTAAAATGACTGAAAAACTGACTATGACATTAATTCTTTGCTGTCAAAATCAACAATATGACAATATGCATCTGTAACTGCAGTAGGTGGAGTAGGTTAAGTGCTTTGCTCATATGAGAACATGATTTTATCATCCAGAGGAATTTCTATGCAATTTTTTAAAGCTGATCAATGTAACATTTAAAATTTTTGGTCCGGAGAAAATTCATTCATTCATCTTCATGTCGGCTTTATTCCCTTTCGGGGTCGCCACAGTGGAATGAACCGCCAACTCACTGGCATATGTTTTACGCAGCGGATGCCCTTCCCTGCCGCAACCCATCGCTGGGAACATTCACACACACATTCACACTTTAAACACGATGGGCAATTGTTCTTATTCAGTTCACTTATTCCCGCATGTCTTTGGACTTGTGGGGAAACCGGAGCACCTGGAAAAAACCCACGCGACACGGGGAGAACATGCAAACTCCACACAGAAATGCCACCTGCCCCAGCCGAGCCTAGAACCAGCGACCTTCTTGCTGTGAGACGACCGTGGTACCCACTGCGCCACCGTGACGCCCTCCGGAGAAAATACTTGAGAAAAAAGCAAACCTTAACATCAAATTGTCTGTCCACAATATAGATAACTGAGCTGGAATTTGTGTACAATGCATCTCTACTGTCATCAGGACCACTGCACGCCTGCAACCGAGCCAGCCAGATCCGTCAGATCACAACAAACAGCTAATAACTGCTGCCAGATCCTGCTGAGCCGAGCATGTGCTTCTCTAGTCAGAGTAGAGAAATGAGGTAGATGCATGTATGCAGAGGCTGCAGTGAAAGGTCTCTCTGTTACGTTCCATCTTTATTAAATTCTGGTGCACCCTGCAGTTCGTCTGGAGTGAGCTGAGCTCTAGACGAGCGCTGAACAGAGAAATCGATGAATGGAAGTGAAAAGCTCATCTAATCTAGATCATTTCAAACCTTCTCACTCCTGAGCACTGACTCCTCCCAGTGGACACCAGAAGAACTGCTGGTTATTTTCTCTCTCTACCTCTCTCCTCTCTCTCTCTCTCTCTCTCTCTCTCTCTGTATTTTGGGTAGAAATGGTTTCTTTATCTGGCCCAGTTCTGGTTCTCACTTGTCTTGCTTCACTCAAGTTACATGTCTAGCTCAAATCTAGATTCCTGTTAGGAGCCAGACTAGGCAGTGACTGGTCCAAATCTCATCCAAGTTAACATCACGGTTAATGTTTGGCCCCTTGTCTCCTATTACTGATGACATAATTTCTAGATCTAGCAAGATGAATGCCAGACTAGATTCCCGAATAGAGCCACATCAGGGCTGTGACTGAACCAACTCTTATCCAAGTTATCATGCAATTTAAGTTCTGGGTCATGTCTGCTGTGCCAGGTGAATGCTGAATGTGCCATGTTTAGTCCACATACTGTGAGCCAAATGAATGCCAAATATGCCATGTTTGGCCCTCACACTTTTAGCCAGATGAATGCCGGATATGCCATGTTTGGTATAAATACAGTCTGTCAGATTAGGGCGAGATGTAACATTTATGTACCATGTTTGACCCAGTTTTTTATACTCAATTAATGTGCTTCCTTGCTTTTTTAACTAAAAAAAACACTGACTCCGAACAGCTGCAGCGTGCATCAAATATTGAGCTTATGTAAGTAGTTTTCCACAAAGATTGAGACACTAACACTGTTCTCTGTGCTACTGTAGAGCTCTGTCCAGACTCTGAGTGTGTGTCCCCCATATGAACCCAAAGATGAGGAATGACCAGCGTGTAGAGAAAGATTGATGTGAGGAGTGAGGCTCTTGAGTAACGATGTCAACAGCAATCTCAGCCGCTAGCATTAAACATCACAACAAACACACAGCTCATTTTAAGAGCATTTCTCAGCTGCGCTATAAAGAGCAGCTCGACGAAACCCAGCACTGTCTCTAACTGAGATCGATTCAAAACTGAAACGATCTGTACTCACCTGTTCTCAGGGGTGTGGCTGTTTGAGTGACCGATTTAAGTCATTCTAATGAGAATGAGAAGATATAATGAGAGATTCAATGAGAGAGGGATATCCTCACAAACGTTGTGACGCCATAAATAGTCAAAATAATGTAAAAAATAACCTGATGGCAGGATTTAAACAGGGTTTATGGGTGTGAATTTTGGCTCAGAAGTTGAATCTACATTTCAGAAAGGTGTCAGTCTGGGCCAGGACTGGCCCAAGTCTCAGCCAAGTTAACATTACTGTTAATGTCTGGCCTCCTAATAATTATGACATCATTTTTAGCTCTAGCCAGACTAGAATGAATGTCAGACTAGATTCCCGATTAGGGCCACATCTGGGCCATGACTGAACCAAGTCTCAGAAAACATGTTTAACAGAATTTAAGTTCTGGGCCATGTCTGTAGTGCCATCTTAAAAAATCACCCCACTTCCCGACTTGGACCAAGTTTGGATAAGCCAGATGAATGCCGGTATGCCATGTTTGGCCCACACACTGTTAGCCAGATGAATACCTGATGTGCTTTGTTTGGTGCACACACTGTTGGCCAGATGAATGCTGGATGTGCCTTGTTTTGGCCCAACACTGTTAGTCAGATGAATTCTGGATGTGCCATGTTTTGCCCGAATACTGTGTGCCAAATGATACCGGATGTGCCATGTTTGGCCCATACACTGTGAGTTAGATGAATGCCAGATGTGCCATGTTTTGCCCACACAGTCCCACAGAGCAGTTGGCCAGATATGGAGTGACCCATACCCAGGGAATGTGTGCTGTGCATGTAACCCATCGCAGTGTACACACACACACACACACACACACACAGCAGTGAACAAACACCATGAACACACACCCGGAGCAGTGGGCAGCCATGGCTGCGGCATCCGGGGAGCAGTCTGGAAACTGGTGCCTTGCTCAAAGGGATCACAGCTGTGGTTGATGAAGATGGAGAGCAAGTCATCACTCACACCACCTTCAGCTCAGTGGATCTGGAGATCAAACCTGCCACCTTCCGATCACATCTCCTTTTCCACCAGACCACAACTGCCACAAAGGTCATTGCTGCTTGGAGGTATATTTGATATTTTTCTGGTGATTTTCAGTCCCCTTTCATTCCCTCACACTGGAATACTGAAAGTTTCGGGCTGCAGCAGCGTAAGCGAGAGGAGAAACATTTATCGGCGCTTAAACGTTTTACACTTAATAAGGGAAACTGGTGCGTGGCTCAAAGCTTTTTGTACTTGTGAGTTTCTAAATCCATCATAACCCTGCCGCCCCCGGGCCAGAGCTCCACCGGGTCAGTTACTGTCCATCAGCGAGGATCATATCTCTCTGTAGTCAGAGATCAGAGGGTCAGAGCCATGATAGATGTTCACTTCCTGTTGCTCTGAGGGCTGAGCTTTCTCTCCAGCGCTCACATTCCCTTCCCTCTGTGCTCTCTTCCAGGTTTTGCTTTCTTCTGCCTTTGATGAAGGAATTCCTTCAATCCCTTCCGCTCTTCTCTTCCGTAGTTTGGAGACTTTTGTGGAGAATTGAGCTAAAACATCAAAACACAAAAAGGGTCAAAAATCTATTTAGAGAGGACCGACACTTCACTAAAACCCAGTGCCTAGCTTTGAAAATAGACTAACGGCGATAATATATTATCGAGCGATAATAAACTTACACGTTAACGGTCCACCACTAATATATGATTTATTCTCGTGTATAGACCAGCCTCACACAGCTGAATAAGAACAGTTCAGATCTTGAGGGTTTGTTGTGGATCTCCTCATGACACACACTCCAGACTCGGGTTTGATGGTTTGGGATGGAGAGATGTGAAACAGAGGAAGGAATAGAGGGATAGATGAAAGGTGGAGCGCTGGATTTCTCTATTTCAACCCTCTTTCTCTTTCTATTACTCTTTCTCTCTCTTCCTCTTTTTCTCTCCGACTCTTTTTCCTCCCTCTGTCTGTCTTTTTCTCTACTTTTGACTCCAACTTTTCTCCCTCTCTATTTTGTTCTCTTACTCTTTCCCTTTCTCCCTCTTTTTATACTCTAGCTCTTTTTTCTTTCCCTCTCTCTCACTTTCTACCCCCCTCTCTCTCTTCTTTCTTTCTCCTACTTTCTATTCCTCTTTTCACTCCCCATCTCTCCTTCTTTTTTCATTCTATTGCTGTTTCTTCCCCTTTCTCATTCTTTCTTTATCCCCCTCTTTCTCTATTTCTATTGTTCTATTGCTAAATATTCCTTTTACATTCTCCCTCTTCTCTCTCTATCTTTTAATTTTTCTTTTACTTTCTCACTCGCAGTCGTTTTCTACTCCTCGTTCTCTCTCTCCTATTTTTTTCTCTCTCTTTTCAAATTTTTTAAATGATCAGAATGCTTTGAATTGAATGTCTGCCGCAGATTATTACAGGAGCAGTGCTATTGAATGTCTTTTCCTGTTTGCATTTAATATGTATTTGATGATGAGAAGACACCGAAACCCCTTCTCCACACACTGAGAGAGAGAGGGAAATAACCCCTCCTCTATCATCATAAGTAAAACTCTTCAGACAGCACCATCTAGTGGTTCAGCAGGATACTTCCGTTCCCCCCACTTTGTAACAGTTAGCATCACCTCCAGCTCACACTGAGCAACAAGATGAGATCTCACACACTCCCAATCAGCTCTCACACGCTCTCCGGAGTCTTCAGCTCATGATTGATACATGAAACATTCAGAGTTAAACATAGAATTACAGAGAAATGTGTTTAAAGTGAATGTATAGGGTATTGTCTACTTTACTCTTCCGCCAAAAAGTGTAATTGGGTGTTGGGTTTTTTTGTTGCAAGAATTAAAAGGAACATGCAAGGGTAATTATGAAAGAGAATGTACCACATTTTAAAAATAACACACAAGAACACAAAAAATATCAAACAAAAATGAAAGGAAAATCAGCAGAGGAAGTCTGGTGCTGGGTTAAATGTTTTTTTTTTTATTCAGTGTAAAAATAAGAATCTTAAAGCCATTAACACATTCAGGAAGTAGTTCGTTTTTATACACAATCATTTATATTCATTAATTTAAAAAAGTGTCAATTTAAAATGTAAAAAATGTGAAATACATTTTCAGCACAGTCAATTTAGAAATAATGTTTGTAAAAACTAAAAATAATGCATTGTGTCAGCCCATCTTTCCTTGAGCACCTTCTAAGTAGTGGTGCTTCCTGATGATTTGATGCTCCATAAAACTACTTTAGGAGTTAGATTTTTGTAAACAAACCTCTATTTCTGAAATCATAACTTGTGTATAAAGCACGTGGCTGCTCTCTGCTGGAGGGTGAGCAACCCAACATCTGCCCCTTAGCTGCTAGGAGTCCTCTGAAATCTGCTTCGGGTTAATATGGAATTTATGGAATATGGAATCAAACCAAATCTTTCTCATTATCAGAAAAAAAAAAGCTTTTCTCCAAATTGTGAATTGCGGGAGATCCCAAAGTGTGTGATCCTGAACCCAAACTCGGGAGCTGCTGGACTAAACACTAAACTAACAGACACGATGGGGTAAAACACACCTCATAAATCATGGCCTGCTGTGGTTGAGAGTGTGAGAGCAATGCTCAGCTGTGAGAGGCTGTCTGGGATGAGAATACGCTGCACTCGCATGTTTAAAATCCTCCAGAACTCAAATAACTAATTACACAATGAACTAATTATGCGAGAATTTCACAAACATACATTTAATTTCCTGTAACAGCTGTTTCACTGTAACAGGAAGTCATTTTACTGTAACTAGAAGTTGTTTCACTGTTAGAAGACGTTATTTAAATGTAAAAGGAAGTCTTTTCACTGTAACGAGAAGCCATTATACTGTAACAGGAAGTCATTTCACTGTAAAAAAAGAAAGTCTTTTCACTGTAACAGGAAGTTGTTTCACTGTAAGTGGAAGTCGTTTTACTGTAACAGTAATGGATTTCAATTTGAAAGGTTTTCTGCTTTTGCATTGAGGATGTTTCACTATAGCAGGAAGTAATTTATTGTGACCGGAAGATTTGTTATAGGAAGTTGTTTCACAGGCAAAATTTCTATTGACGGTAAAAGGAAATTCTTTCACAAAAAAAAAAAAATCCTACAGGAACTCACTTCTCTGCAACACTTCTAACAGAAAGACATTTCACTGCTTCAGGAAGTTGTTCTGCTGTAACAGAAAGTCATTTCACAAACAATTTTTTTATTTTCTGTGCCAGAAAGTTTTCCAACTGCAATAGAAAATCATTCCCCTGCAACAGGGCATTTCACCTATTTTTTCCATTTATTTAATTATATATTTGTCAATTGTTTGTTATTTATTTTCTTAATTATTTATAATACAATTTGCATTAATATATTTTTGTAATAATACCTTGTTGTTTATATACTTATTTTACGGCAACAAGAATTACTTTCAATGTGACAGGAAGCACTTTCACTTTAGCAGGAAGTTATTCTGTGTTTTATTTACTGTAAAAATAAGTCAAGTTGCTGTAACACTTAATCATTTTGATATAAGAGAAAGTAACATTGCTGGCACAAGAAGTTGCTTCACTATATTAGTCATTCCCCTAAAGGAAAAGGTTGCAGGAAAATATGTGAACCAAGCTTACAGTTTTCAAGCAAGTTGCATTTCAACAAAAACACATGTTTAAGTAAGAGGAAATCTGATTGTTGTGTATGTGACTCTGGTTGAGGAATCTTTTTCTACTGAATCCGTATTAAACCCATCCATATATTCAAGCTCAGTACTGACAGCCCAAGCTTAAACCAGCAGAAAAGCATTACGGCTGACACTGAGTGAAGCCATTTGTGCTTGTTGCGTGATTTATTTTTCATGAGTGAAGCAGTTTGTGCTTTACATCGCTTTGCTGAGCTCCAGCAGAAAAGCCTTCATCATGAGGACACACATTAGCCTTTCACCCCCACCTGCAGCAGCGCAATAACGCTGGTCTGCAGCAGGTTTCCTGTGAGAGGAGCCATGCACAGGGAGCGTGCTCAGAGGGGATGTGCGCTACATCTGTAGCACTAATGAGAGACTGTGTGAGTCTGAATGATGCTGGATGAAATCGTCATGAAAGCTTCTTTTGGAAAGGTAGTAAAAGCTGTAAAGGAAACCTAAAGGAAGCATTGAAATACAGTAGTAGAGGATTTAGACATTCTTACTACAGGCCCATACGGGTGTTCCACTCTGACAGAAAATTATTCTATTGCGACATGAAGGAGTTCCACTGTGACAGAAAGTCGTTTCACTGTAACAAAGTTATTTCTCCAAAAAAACATTTATTTTGACAGGAAGTTGTTTCATTTTGACAGGAAATCATTTCACTGTGACAGAACGTTGTTTATGCTGTAACAGAGTGTTATTTCTCAAACAAAATTGTATCTACTTTGACAGAAAATAGTTTCCCTGTATCAAAGTTATTTCTCAAAAACAATTATTTACTATGAAGGGAAATCGTTCCACTGTACAGGAAGTTGTTCCATTGTGTCAGGAAATAATTCCACTCCGACAGGAAGTTGTTCCAATGCGGTAAGAAGTCATTCTCTTTTGACAGGAAATGTTCCAGTGGGACAGGAAGTTGTTTCACTGTAAAAGAGATTTATTTTACAAACAATTAATTTTATTTATCGCATCAGGAATTACACACTCGTATTTCAGCTTTGTAAAGGTTGAGCCATCGAAATGGAGCAAATCTTCCCGCTGTTAAAACATCACTTCCTGAAGAACAGGTTTCAGCTGCTCATAATTCCTGGCTTGAAAACAAAGGACTTATGAGCCAACAAGGCAGATGTCGATTGTGTGATTCCGCAGGTACCTGCCAACCAGCCATCAAGGTGGTGGCGAATTCAAGATGATTTGTGGCTTTCGCTGTCAGTTTATTGCTTTAGCTAGAACAGTTTATATCAAATGCATCATGACCTGCTCAAAGATTTGAATCCACACTTTTGAGTGTACAGCATGTTTGGAAATTACACATAATAAATATATTTACTGATCAAGCACTATTAACCTTGATTTTTCCTTCATTTTTTTGGAGACCAAATCTTAGTTTCCCTCCATGTCCAGAATGAGCTCTGACATCACTTAACTTTTCCATGGAAACCACCAAAACAATCTTCCACAGAATCTTTTTAAAGGGACAGACTGTGTTGAGGTTGACGAGGTTTTAATAATGTGTTTTTAAAAATATGGTTAAAGAAAATAAAAGTGCACCTGATTGAAGAAACACCCTTTGAGCAAATCAAAAGACGCCTCCTTTACTACCCCTCTCGTCTGAATCGCTGCATTTGGTTACAAGTTCAGTTAAACAACCACTTTCTTCACTTTATATTTCTGCTGACATTTGTTGAGTATATATAAAAATATAGTTTTTTTTAGCATGCTACAAGCTAGAAAACAAGTCCTTTTTAAGGTTTGATAGTAAGTTTATAAACCTCAGAACTTCAACTTTGGGACAGCTGGCGCTTCTTCTTGAGCGATCCAATCTTGACAAAACATTTTTGTAGATTCTTTGTTGTTTAGTTTTACGATAACACACAATCAGTGTGGGCATGCACAAACAAGAACAAGTGTGTGGATTTGTTAAAAAGAGGCGTAAGTAAGCAAACAAAGAACTCGCTGAGAAGCTCACACACAGCTTTGTTTTGATTTATCCCAACGTTTACCATATTTGCTTTCGTAAAAGTAACGAACAGGTTTGTCAAAATGTAGCAGAGTGAAAAGTAAATTTTCAATATAGTAAGGTAAAAGTAGTATAAAACATAAATGCACAAGTAAAGCACAGTCATCAAAATGTACTTAAGTACTATAATGGAGTATTATTAGTGCAATATATTACAACACTGTGCTGATGTGACTGCAAGGTTTTTTTTTAATTGAGTACCTGAGGACGTATGGAAATGGCCAAGATGTCTGATATGTGTAATTAAGGTAGATCTGGCTTATTTCTAGTATTGAATAAAGCAAAACCATAACAGTAAATGGAGCATTTGTGATTTGAGAGGGAAGAAGTGGCATCCTAGGTGGTCTCAGACTAGCGCACCTGGTCCTGTAGCTAACTCTGCACTGCAGGGTCATTAAGATCCCATCATGGGTTAACGAGACGTGTGTTGAAGACACATGGACCATCAAGTGTAATGGGGTTGAAATGGAGATGATGGGGTGACGTCCATGAACAAACACATGGAAATCTTTCCCAGATTGATGAAATTAACACGTTTATTTTACAAAGCGAACTTTCCTCCAGGAATGGAAGCTCAGTTGTAGGTCACGCGATTGATTTTAAGAGTGTTGGAGATAAGAGGAGAGTGTGTCCGGGTTATTGATGACTCCTGTTGGTCTGAGTATCTGTTTCCATATGGTGGAGCTAACAGAGGCTCCTCCGGGGCGACACACAGCAAACAGTCCGCTTTAGAGAGGGCACATGAATTAAACTAACTTGGGAGAACAATGCACAGCTTTTAAAAGGGTTTACTGTGGAATATAACAGGGCCCTGGAGACTGCTGTGTGTTCTGGAGAGAGGGAACCACTGGAATACAGCTGCGTTTATCAGTGATCTTCTTTAAAGCACAACTCCACACATATGCTCTCGTGGTCACTTAGAAGAGAGTCAGTGTTCGCACTCCTGAGCTATCTTTATTAACTTTACACATGTCTTTGTTTACTCTGAGATCGATTGTTTTTATGCTCCGGTTGAAATCACTGGGAAGGTAATTTATTGGTAAACCTTTTAAGCACATGACGCATGCATATTTTAGTTTTGGTTTTGAGTATTTACTGTATTGAAGCTACTTTATTCTTGCGAGTAAATGTGCGTAACGTTGTTACTGTGATTAATAATCAGCACAACTAATCATGAACTTTGGAATTTGTTGTTTTTCTTGTTTTTTTTTCATTTATGGTTTACTTGAGAGATGTATATTTAATTAAATAAACAGTAACTAGTTTTTTGTTCATAATTAGTTAAGTGTTATTAGGTGGTGACTATTTTAGGGGGAAAATCCTGTTTAACTAATCATAAATTAGTTATGTACTACATTTCTACATTAGTATTTTATTTAGTTCGCCTCAACTACCTCAGTGTCAATTAGACAATCAGAAGCTAATCATTAATTAAGGCAGTAATTGATGTGTTAATTCAAAAGACTCATGTACAGGTTTAATAAGTTCATGGTTGATACATGTGTTAACTCATCATTAACTTATCATTCATTGTTAATTCATGTAACAGCTAATGATGATTCATGTCACATGTTAACAAAATAACTTCACGTAGCGTAGATTTACGTCACAGTTTTAATACTTCACTTTTGCTAGTTTTTTTGTGTACATTTTTAACCTGAACTTTAATCATAAAACCTAACTATTTTTATATATCATTTATGTTAATTGTTATATATATTTTTATGTATGTTTTTTGTAATTATTATACCATATTATACCAAGATAGATCTTGATGAAACCTGCTGTAAACTATTTATACTGTCAACGTAATTTTATTGGTGCAACTATACTAGCATAGCTTTATCTTATTCATATAATCCTATAGGAACAACTTGCATCAGTTTAGATTTATTAATGTGACTTTTATTGTGTAATACTTTTGCTGCAACTTTATCAGTATAAAATGATTATTATCATAACTAAACACTAGTTTATCAATGAAACTTTTAATTGAATCAGGTAAAGTTTATTAGCATAAATGTATTAGAATAACATTATTTGTGCATTTTTATTAGCATATTTTGTGTGTCTGACACTGACTTGTCTACATTTGTTAAAATCAGTCCGGAAGTATTTATTTTATTACTCCAATTTTATTGGCAAAACTATATTAGCATTGCTTTAATCACGTAAACGTGTCAGCAAGAATCAAAGGAAAGGTGTACAGAACAGTAGTGAGATCAGCTATGATGTATGGGTTAGAGACTGTAGCAGTGAGGAAGAGACACGAGGCAGAGATGGAAGTAGCTGAGAACTATTGATTTTTACATGTGTAACTTCTTTCGTCTAACTGCATGTCTTAGAAGGAAACTAGTAAATAATCAATTTGTTTATCAATTAAAACCCTTTGTACATTGAATAGAATCAGATCAGTTATTGGAGTAGATTATTCACATATATAACCCTTTATATCGGCTGAATTCAGAGTTTTACCAAAGACTTGTTCAATGCCCAGTTTTACCTCATGTCTTATAATCGTCCCTGACCCAGCTGGAGGGCAGGAAGCTGATCCAGGACCAGCTGTTATAAACGGATCATCTTGCAGTATTCATGTGAGCAATTTGGACTCTCCGCCATCTCTCTGCAGGAGTCGGTGCGAGTGAGCAGGCACACAATTGTATTTTCTCTCTGGCTAGGGAGTCTCAGTCTGGCAACCTGAGCAAGAGTTTGTCTTTTTGCCAGCAGGGTGTTTATGATGGTAGATTATAATTAATACTGGAATCTAATTTCACCTACTCTGCGTTGGTGTAAGGTAATTATGGAGATGCTGATGGACCTCATCTTGACTTACAGTGAGCTGCAGCGAGAGAGACAGATCTAAGCTGCTCTGAGTTTGAAATGAATGATCCTCCGGAGTACGAGCTATGCGGTTACTCTTAGTTTTCGTTGTCATAATAGTGGGTTTTTCATAACACTTATAACCATCAATCTAGGAAAAATCTCTCTAACCACTCACAAAACATTCATCTCACACAAGACGAGACACTAAGTGAAAGGATCCTTGTGTATCGTGATGTATGCTGCCTCTGTAAAACCCACCACAGCTTTCATTTCCTGAGTCCAGATGAAGAGTGCTGTCACAAACCTCTGATGGAGTGTTTTATTAAGTCGCCGTCTGAAATCATCTCCCTATCGGCTCTTCAGTGTGGGTCAGCATAGCACCAGACAGCAACGTTATTGTAAGACTGATGAGCAGAATATTTTTCCTATGATGTTTTATTGTCTTCCATTTGTTAAAGTGATGGTTCATTGGGTGGCTGAGCTCATTCACAAGACCTCCAACACTGCTTGACTTTATTTTAAACTGATTAAGAGTTGGAAAGCAGATGAAACACTTCTGGCCTTTAAATAACTCAAATCTTCAACCGCAAATGGTAAAATAACACATTGAACTATTTTTTAACAATATAATCACCTGTTACTAAGTCTAACTGCAAACAATGATTCCAGAAAAATTATTGTAACCTGGACAAAAGTACAGGAATCAGAGAGGGATAACCTTGCTCTCGATAGTTTCTAAAAAATTGTTCTGTTGTCAAAAATGTGGGGGTTTGGAGTGTAAGTATTAGCTAGTAACTAATGTGACTAATAGCATCTGGACGTGGCAAGAAAAATGCAACACTAATCCTGGAAAGTTCAGGTGTTTAGGGTTACTATATACTTACAATAATGCTAAAAATGAATTGAGAAAAGGGTCCCGTTAACTTACTTACAAGGACCAATTGACTTATTGCTTGTGGATTAGCATAACAAGGTCGATCGGTGGCTATGAAACCATTTGGATGCAGACAAGGATCCCAACCAGACACATCTAATTCTGTGCCAGAGTGTAGTGGTTGCTATGCTCATTATTAGTCAGTGCTAAACCCACTTTAAATCAATAATAGCAATATGAAAACACTCAAATATAGTAAAAACAACTACAACCACACAACTACTGTGTGTGTGTGCGCGTGTGTGTGCGCACGTGTGTGTGTGTGTGTGTGTGTGCGTGTGCGTGTGTGTGAGTGTGTGCATGTGTGCGTGTTTGCACACAAGGAATATCCTGTGGTACAATGGAGCCGTCAGTGCAAACAACAGAAGTACAGTAAAATGCAACACAACTGACAAGCATAAGGCTATGAGGTAGAGTGATGCCTGTATGAGGTAGAATGTGGCTTAACAAACTTAGTATTACCGGACAGATTTTGACTGTTGAATCAGGCTTAATCAGTTTCTGTTTAATGTAAAACTGAGTATCGAACTGTGACATGGAAACAATGATGAGGACCCAGATGTGAAAGTTGAGACAATCTCAATTTGTCAATCTCAGCTGTCTCGCGCGCCAAGGGCAAGTTGGGAAGAGGGATAAAATGGACTGCTTTAGAGAATTGGTCAACCACAGTTAAAATGGTACATGATTCTGGCAACACGGTAACAAAATCTAGAGAAATGCATGACCATGGACAGGATGCAAAGATGTTGGAGTAAACCGTTAGGTGGAGTGTTGCTAGATTTGCTCTGAGCACAAACCGGACAAGACTGTACCTTTGGCAAGTATCGCGATCTATACCGTGCCACCAAAATCGCTGTCTAACAGCGTGAAGAGTCCTGCGGACACCAGGATGGACCGTTAAGTTGGAAGAATGCCCCACTTAATGACCGCTGGCGATAGGGCTTCCGTGATGATAATTGACTAGGGTCAGGGGTAATCAGATTCGGGGCGGAGCTAAAGCAGGTCTTTAATGCGTCGAAATCTCGTTGGGCCGTCTCTGAACAGGCATAGCACCTCTTGACTGAATTGAGAGCGGTAAGAAGCGTGGTGATCTGACTAAATCCCCGAATGAAATGCAGGTAAAAGTTTGTGAACGCCAGAAAGCTGGAGGGCATTGCGTGACTCAGGAACTGGCCAATTGAGGACTGTTTGGACCTTTGGTGGATCCATCTTGACAGATGATTGGGAGATAACGTAACCCAGAAAGTGGATGGTTTTGACATGAAAGACGCACTTCTCTGCTTTGACAAATAATTTATTAGCTAGGAGTCTCAGTAACACTGTATGAACATGCTGCTTGTGAGTCTCGAGATCTGGGGAGAAAATCAATGTTAACTAGGTACACAAAAATGAATAGATTAAGATCAATGATCAAGGCTTGGAAAACGGCAGAGGCGTTAGTGAGACCAAATGGAAGGACCTTATACTCAAAGTGCCCTGATGGTGTGTTTAAAGCAGTCTTCCATTCATCCCGATGAATGCGCAGTAAGTGATATGCGTTGTGCAAATCCAATTTGGTAAAAATTGTTGCCCCCTGCAGGAGATCAAAGGCAGAAGACATAAGGGGCAGAGAATAACGGTTCTTGACGGTCACCTCGTTTAAGCCACGATAATCTATGCAGGGGCGCAAGGATCCATCCTTCTTCTGTACAATTAAACCCCCCCCCCCAGGAGAAGAAGAAGGAGAAGAAGAAGAAGATGGTACCGGCACCGAGATTCTCATTGAGATAATTCTTTAGTGCTTCCCTCTCAGATGCAGAGAGGGAGTAAAAAAGATGGCACGGGGAGATGGAGCCGGGAAGCAAGTCAATACTGCAGTCTGTGTGGAGGAAGAGAGGCTCCACTAGACTTACTAAAAACTGCCGCAAGGTTGTGATAATCCTTGGGAACCTGATTGAGATCGGCAATCTCCTCCTGTGAAGTAAAGACAGGGATAAATGGAGGAGCAGTAGACCACAAATAAGAATTATGGCATGCTATTCCCCAACATAGAATCACCCCCTTCGCACAATCTAACTGAGGATTATGCAAAGAGAACCAAGGGTGACCAAGAAAAATAGGCTTAGCAGGCGTATTACAAATCAGAAAGGAAATGGTCTCGATGGTTCCCGGAGGCTGTCAGTCTCACAGGTTCACTGGAGTGTGTGACATAAGCCAGTCTCTTGCCATTGAGAGGGAAGATGCAGATAAGCTCCGTCGTGGGATCTTGTTCTTAATCGCATAGGACTTGTCCATAAAGTTTCCCCCAGTGCCCGTGTCCAGCAGGGCAGAGCCAGAAGTGACAACAGCTCCGCAGAGAAGGATCATGGGAATAGTTGTTCGCGAAGCTCCTTCTCGGGGTGAAAAGATAACACCTGTCACTAGCCCCGGTGTCAGCGACTGCCAGAGGCTGGAAGCAGTGGGTCCTTGGCGAAAGGCGTGCCCCATGGTCTCAACGTGGAAACAGAGAGTGGCGACCTGGTACGCAAGGAGAGTCGCTTGTCCAGGCAAAGTGAGAGCTTTATAAGTGATTCCAGGCCCCACGGTATCTGCTGGGCGTGTATCTCACCCTTCAGAACTGAACCCAGCCCCTCGAGATAAGGCGAAGTCAGTACCACCTCATTCCAACCTGCCGTGGCCGCTAAGGTGCGACCTCGATGGCATATTCAACAGTGGAGTAGCGACCCTGGTGCAGAGCTGCGAGGAGCCATTAAGCTTCGTGACCCACCACCGATTGGTCGAAGACCTTGATCATCTTAGCGTTAAACTCGACAAAACACAGACAGCAGTTGGAATCAGCCTCCCATAGGGCGGTGCCCCAGATTCTGGCCTTCCCTGTGAGGAGCGAGAGGACGAAGCCCACCCTAACCCTCTCTCCAGCATAAGTCTCGAGCTGCAGAGCGGTCAATCTCCAATAATAATTAAAAGATAACCAAGGTAACCCCAAGATGATTAAACAACCAAGGAGACCCCCTGAGGGAAAAAACAGCAATAGAAGAGGCACCCGAGGATCACTGTCCAAAGGCGGAGAGACTCAGCTTTGGCAGGCAGGAACTCACATCTCCACGAAAGAGTATCCTCTGAAAGATGAGAGCAGAGGTGCAGGTAAGGCTAGCTTCCTTCGGGGATCAAGCAGGTGGGAGCACTGACGAGACTTCACAACACTGGGGGAACGTGGATAGGTTAGAGTCAGAATCAGAGATGAGCAGAATAGGATACACAAGGAAAATAATTAGTGAGCACAGGACAGGGGAAAATAATCTCAGTGAAAGAGGAGAAAAAAAACCTCAAGAATAGACTCAAAGTCCCACATAATAAACAAGATAATCTCAACATCTCACACGAGCGTGATATGCGTTTGATAACGATAGCATATTTTTTACCATGTTAATTCCAATACTTTCAACTTTTTTATGTCATGTTAACGTGTTTATGGTTGTATTACAATAAAAAAGAAATGTTTATTTCTCCACTTCTAAAATGTATGTTTAAAATTAAAAGGTCTAAATAATTTTTTTTTTATGTAACCTCAACAAAAATTATGATAGCAGTAGATAAAATTAGGGTCTGGAGCAGGTTAGCCATATAACACACCGTCTGCGTTACAGAGAGGGCAGGATTTCTGCATGTCAGGAAATGTTTAGGGATTTTTTCCGTCCCGAAAAACTCGTCTCAAATTAAGGGAGCGCTGAACAGTTTGTGCACAAATATGCGCAAGATTGGGAAGAAAATACGGCATTAATGTTACAGATGCTACTATATACGTCACTTAAAAGTTCCTTTTTTACCCACTGATTGGACGAACGTAAGCTTGCAATCTCTAATCCTGAACATAGCTGGCTCTGGAGCAGGTTAGCCGTGTGGCGTAAGACTGATTAAATCCTAGATCGTCCAAAATCCAGGATTGGTGCAAACTAATCCTAAACTTAGAGCGTCACGGTGGCGCAGTGGTCGTCTCACAGCAAGAAGGTTGCTGGTTCTAGGCTCGGCTGGGGCAGGTGGCATTTCTGTGTGGAGTTTGCATGTTCTCCCCGGTATCGCGTGGGTTTTCTCCGGGTGCTCCGGTTTCCCCACAAGTCCCAGTTGCGGCTGGAAGGGCATCCGCCACGTAAAACATATGCCAGAGAGTTGGCGGTTCATTCCGCTGTGGCGACCCCGAAAGGGAAGAAAGCCAACATGAAGATGAATGAATCCTAAACTTAGCTGGCTAACCAGTTAATCCAGTTTCATGGTTCAGGCCCCTTGAGAAGCAGTCCTCAGACGAGAGAACAAAACAAACACCCTGAAGTCATGTGTTGATCCTTCACTAATGAGCCATGGCTAGCCCTGAGCACTGCAGTTCTACAATGTACTGACTGAATGTTCTAGACTAGAAGGTTTCAAATCTGGTAGCAAAACAATATAATGTTCTGTAATGAAGGAAATAATTATGAATAAAAATTAATTTTAAGTGTTGCCTGATCTGCTTATTTCGACTTGTTTGGTTCTGTCTGTGCTTTGATGTGTGTGTGTTCTGGTCTGGCTCATGCACTCCTCATAATGGCGGGCTAATTTCCTTTCATGTGGGCTAGTGTAATCAGTCACGCTCTCTCTCTCTCTCTCTCTCTCGCAGAATGTTACTGATAGATGCACACTAAGCCTGGTGTCACAGACAAATTATGTGTTTCAAGAGCAATGATGACATTTAACAAAATTTTTAAACCTTTTTTGTGATTTTTTCCCACTGTTGTGATGTTGCTTAATCTGTGCGAGCTTTCACCAAGGAGCAAATTACAGTTTTCCCTTATGAATCCAGTATAGAAATTAAATGAAATTAAAGGCTGCTTCAAAGCTGTCATTCATTGACTGACCACGAGATGCTGCTCCAAAAGAGACTGAAGTTGTATTTCATCTAAACGCTTCTAGAGGCTGCTCCAAAAGAGACTGAAGCAGTAATTCATCGACTGATCACTAGAGGCTGCCCCGAAATTGACTAAAGCTGTAAGTCATCCACGGACTACTAGAGACTGATCCAAAAGTGACCTAAGATGTAATTCATCCACTGACCACTAGAGGCTGTTCCGAAAGAGACAGAAGCTGCAATTCATCCACTGTCCACTAGAGACCAAACAAAACAAAATTAACCTGTTTTATTGAAAGATTCATTTTAACACAAAGAAATATTCCTAATGAACGTTGAACACACATTAAAATGATATAATATCAGAACTCACATAAATTTTGAATCTTGCAGCCAAAAATCTAGAAGGACATCAAGGCATCTTCAGCTCTTACAGACGTCATCTCTCAGTGGTGGATCCTGCTCTTAATGGCTGTTTCTCTTCAGCAGCGTTTTGCAGCCGCAAGCCTCAGACCGCTTCATTATCCTCCTCTGTTCTGTTTCCTGTTATTGACACGCTCTCCGCTTCACTAATGCCATGCAGCTCTCAGATTAAACCAAACATCAGATGACAACCTTGCCTCGGGACCTCACAAGATCCATTAAAATCTATAAGCAATCAACTCGAGCTTGTACCATGAAAAGTTTCAAGTGAAAATGTTCGTTTTGTTCTCTTCAGTCCAAGTCCTGGAGTCTTACGTTTGATCCCATTGTTGAGAAAAGGGGTTAATGAAGTGCTGTTGGTTTTATGGTGCATTTAAGATCGTTTCAGAAGGAGACTGTTGCACCAAGGCAACTGTTGCACCACATCCTGATGAGAGTCTTAAGTAGAGAAAAACTAAATGTTTACAAGCTCCTTATCTGTGACAGACAAAATACAAACACTGAGATGTTCTCTGTTCCCTAACACAATGCTCTTGCTCTTGCCCTAGCATAGTGAGTGAGATAAACAAGGATCTGGAGCAGAATCCACCTTTTGGTTCCTCAATTCAGTTATATTTCTGGATTCAGGATCAATCCCTGATTCCTCATCCAATAATAAGGCTTTAATTGGACCCTAAACTTCTTCAGAATATTGGATAAGTGTCTCTTGTTTATTTAATCTGTGAACAACTTGGAAATTGTGGATATCTTATGGTAAGTAAACTGACTTTTTGTGTGTTTACCAGAGCTTAAAGGTGGACTCTCTCCGGTGTGACTAACTGGAGTCAAAGGAGGCAGACATCGAGGGAAGGTTAGACTTTTATTTTGTAGCTCAAACGTTAATTAGGGTTTGTGATTTTTTTCCGAGCCCACTTGATTCAGGGAATGGCTGAACTGATTTTTTGAAGGTTTACTTAAAAAGACAAGCAATAATCAATTGAAAGATGTTTTTTATACAAATACTGCGTTCTGGAGGTTATTAAAGATACAGTCATAGTCTAAAGTGGTCAATATTTATTATTCATAATACTATTGCCCTCAATTTAATAAAGCATTTTTCTAGACACTCAAATACGCTTTACAATTATCAGAGCATTATTCATTCACTCACTGGTGGTGATAAGCTGGGGCAGTCTGACAGGACGTGGCTGCCATTCTGCGCCTACAGCCTCCTGACCACCACCAAACACACTCCAACAGTCACATACATCCATACTGGGCAATGTGGGTGAAGTGGCAGAATGACCATGGCAGGATCGAACCACCAATCTTCCAGTTACAGAACGACCAACTTCATCACTGCGCCATCTTTAGGGGCATAATATAGCAGATGTAAGAAGAAAGTGGCAGATTTACTCTGAGCCTTGTTTTCTTTCTGCTGAAACCTACGAGTGATGTAATGCATGCTACATCCATGTGATATACACTCAGTGACTTCTGCTCAATCCAAAAAGCTTTTTAGTTATTTTTTTTAGCAAACAAATAATAATGTTTTCCCAGCGATGGGTTGCGGCTGGAAGGGCATCCGCCGCGTAAAACATTTGTTAGAGAGTTGGCGGTTCATTCCGCTGTGGCGACCCCGAAAGGTAAGAAAGCCGACATGAAGATGGGTGAATGAATAATAATGTTTTTTCACCCATTTCACTATGCATACCCAAACTTAAGACTTCATAAGCTGAAACCAGACGTATTTTTCTGTTCAGACTTTAAGGAAATGATGCGCACTGCTTAAAACAGCCTCTTGGAACAATAACAATTTTTAAATATGTATAAACTCTTCTTAAATCAACCAAAATCTGCCAATGAGGCAATTTTACTTGGCAAGACGTCTTTAAACGTAGCAAATATTTCAAGCTGAAAATAAATGCTGTTGGATCTTAAAAGTAAACAAGTATTTTCAAACTATTTAGAAAGTTTGAATGTTTTCTCTTTGAATCAAGAGTAAACAGTCAGATTTACAAGAAGGTATGCAATAAATAAGTACAAATGTCCCTAAATTAAGTAAATAATAAAAGTATTTGGTATTTAAATGAGAAATATTTGCTCATATTTCATGTTGAGTCAAAATTTCTTGTTTTAGAATTCTTGTTTTAAGATCAGTGGCAAAATCAACAGCTTGTTTTACAAAGTTTCTTAATTCAAGAAAATAAATGATCATAATCACCTCAATTTCTCAAAAAAGGTAAATAATCTGCACCTTAAATGTTAAGGAAAAATTTTTTTATTTTCAATCAAGATTTAGCGTTTTCAGTTTTGCGCAAACCCAGAGTGTTCAGTGACTAACCGGTTCTGAGGTTAACGTCCATCTCTGCATCTTCAGCAATAATAGTGAGGAATCCTTTCTCTAGCCTTCACCCCTCGTCTCAGAGCGTTCCTGAAAGAAGAGCAGGAGAGAGAGGAGGAGGTGTGATGGTTTATCTCAAGGAGAACTCAATGACGGCCCTGTCGATGTTCTCTCGTCTCCGAGTATTTTTAGAGCTGCCATCACGGCCCCTCATGCATATTTCAATAGCTCCGTTTGTGTATGAGCAGCAAGAGAAAAGCACCTGACGGTAAGAAATATGAGCTAGCTTCTCCCGGCTGACACACGTGTCCACTGTGACTTTCAATCGACGGCCGGGAACTCCATTGATTGTGTTAGAGGAGAAGAACAGAGGGGAGACTTTGACCCCGGGCCAGCACGAGCAAGTCAGGGGCCGGAGGAGTCGGCGTGCTCCAATTTGCAGGGATCAGCCTCGACCGGAGTTAACGAATGTTCACAGAGATGCAAGCTGACAGAAACACACGCTGCGGAGGGCGAGACGCAGGTGGATGCTTGCTCTCAGAGGCTCTCAGAGCTGATACACTTTTGTTTGTGAATCTGTCTTCTCTTGAAATGATGTGACGAGGCACGGCTCTTAAAATATACCCCTTAAACACAAGATCACAGCAAACAGAACCACCTCACAACTCAAGTACAAATGCAACGATTGACTTTAATAAACGTGGTAAAGTTAGATCAGTACAGGATTCCAGTGGGGACTTGGTCAATCTTAAGTGCCTTAAGGACTTGGGAAAAGGGCCTTAAAAGACATTTAAAAAAATTTAAATTTGGCTTTTTTTAATTGTATAAAATGGAATACAATACATTCAATAATAATCTCATTATTGGTGATTAGGGAGGATCTTCAGACTTCGGCCTACTTGTTTTAAAAATCTTAACATCGTGGGATCTCTCAGGGTAGTGCTAGGCCCTGTCCCAAATGGTGCACTTGTGAACTCATGGACTTGAATTGTGCGTCCGTGAAGTGCACAAGTGCGTAAGGTGTCCCACATGTCTTTTTTAGGCTCTGAAGTGTACTTTTTAGCACCCTCTGGACGCCCTTTATGTGGTCTTTGATGCAGGTTTATGAATGTCCAATCAGACGATTGTTGGGAGGAACTCACTCAGATCGGAGAAATGATGAGAAGAAAGCACTAAAGAGGCTAAACATTTATAAGCGAAATGACCAAGTGATTTGTTATTTAGCTATTTATTATTTAACTAAAAAGACCATGTACCAAAACAGAAAACAAACATTGAGCAACATTTACCTCTCTTCTTTTAAGAGTTACATGCCTTGAATCTCTGTGCATTAACAACGAATAAACAACAACAACCAAAACTTTGTCTAAAGCAGGTATGTCTTTATTCAAATAGAATCGTAGATGTAGAGTTAACAACAGCGGAGCTTTTCCTGCTTCCAGCGAAACGCGAGTCTGTCCCAAAATACGAATTCAGAGTCCTTTGAGGAGTTGAATCAAGGGCCCCTACCATCTGACCTTCATGACGTCACCAGAGTGTGGACTCAAGCGAAGTCCACAAGTCCGGAGTGTTCCATTTGGGACAGGGCCCAGAGTTGTGTGCTGCTTGCTCTGTCTTTCCCTCTGCTTGACTCACATGTTTGCTTTCGGATAGCACGAGAGAAAGCGTGGCTTTGTGGATAATGCATCACTTCTACGGGATGGAAACTGGCCGTTTCACATCCACGTGTGGCATTAGAATGGTACTTGGGTGATATCATCAATGGCGGGAATAAAACACGTTTTAAAAGACCTAATTAGTTTTTGTTCGAGAACGTCCATGGTTCCATTTTTGAATCCATCTACTCTTATAAATCCCTATAAAAGCCACTAAAAGGCTCAACATGGCATGACCCCTTTAACACAAACATAACTCATAAACACATGCTATCACAGATGTGTTTCACTGATCGTGAGAAAATCCTCAACCATTAATTACAAGAATCCCTGTTTCCACCACATAACCCCCAGAACCCTTGAGCATCACTAAGAATTTTAAGAGAATAGGCAAAAACTATACAGGTAAAAAAAATCTCGTAGTAGTTATTTGCCCTTGCCTTGTGCTTTTTATTTGGACTTAACTCATTGACTGTGTCTTGATCTTGAACTTGAAAACAGCCTTGCAACAGAACACAAAACACCAAATCCCCACAATAATATTGGTAAATCCGGCAACACTACAATATCTGTGAATAAAATGATCTCAAATTCTCTCCCAGTGATGACCTCCGATGATAAACACTCTAATATCCAAAATCTTCAGAGTTCAAACATTGAGTGACACAGTTGGAAAGGAAGTATCCGAGTCGTAATGAGGCATGCAGCAATCATCTCCAGCACAACAAACCCCTGAGCGCTAATATAACCTGAAGAATCATATTTTACCCTCTGATCGCTGTCTTTGAATACAATGCATAGCAATGAGAGTAAACAATCTGCATCTTCTCGTTCCCTCTGTGACGATATCTGCTGATCAGCACGCACCAATCCATTACAATGACACGTTTGTGAGGTCGCATCAAATTACTTTTGCACAGGATTGAGTTTGTTTTGCATATTGTTTGTGCAGCGCACTCAAGGACAAACTAATTCCTCGAGTGATTGCTCTGAATCTGCACGCATTCATGAGTTTGACCCACCTTGCCACTGCTCGAAAAAATACTGGGAAACACATTTGGATCGGGTTATCAGATGAAAGTCAGCACAGGGAAAGGGCTCTACTGCCTAGTGCTTTGCTGGCTTATGCTAGTGCTTAACTTTGCCAAATTATTCAATCTAATGTATTTGTATGGTGCTTTTTTGCAGAACAAGAAGCATGCTGCATATTAAATGAATATTAATTTTAGATTATTCTGAGAGAGACTAGAATTACAACATATTGTTAACTTAAGCACCAAATTTCTTATGAAATTAGGAATTATGATCATCTTAGTTTAATCTTGTTATAGGAACTATTATAAGGAGATAAAAAATTTGATATGTGATCATTAAGCAATAAAAGAAAACTCTTTAATTTATATTTATGCTTTAGGATGATAAAACATGATAGAACAATAAAAATAAACAACTACACAAATGCAACAATTTAAGTGTAACTTACTAAATGTTCCACATTCTATTAAAACCTGACAGTTCAAACACTCTCAATCAACCAACAATGTATCAATCAATTAAAATAAGTTAATTTCACAAATAAACACCTTTAATCACACGTTTATGGTATGCTAATAATTTTAGCTTAAGCCTAAGGTGTTTACCATTCAAACTGTTAGCTTCTCTGCTAGCAGTATTTTACCGACATACTCACAGTAAATGGTCAAAAATTTGTCAGATCTAAAACAAAAGGCCTTTTTACTCTCCAGAGAGTTTACCACAATAGGGTTAGATTCAGGGGCGGTTCCAATAAACAAATAAAGTAGCAGCTTAGGGCCCCATTAACACCGGGGCCTCCCAAAAACAGATTCAATGGTAAATGCAAGAAAATCTAAGTTATAGACCTGCTATGATATATTTTGTGTAATTTTAGAGTGTGTTTTATGTTCTTGTGAGTCCTTGTTAATTGTTTGTGCATGAGTTGTGGTCTTCGAGGATGTGTCTGATTACCTCTGACTGCTGGAAGTGAAGAACATGAGAGTATACTATGATTGCCCCTCTCGCATGACAAATAAACAACAACATGGATGAATCAATTTAAGAGTAACTTACTTAATTTGCTAATATTTTTAGCATAAACCTAAGGCATTTTATATTCAAATCGTTAGCTTCTCTACTAGCAGTGTTGAAATGCGAGGAAATCTCAAAAATGTATCAAAAATTAATCACAGCTGAAACTAAAAGCCTTTGTCGCAATAGGGTGAAGCTGAGGGGTGGTCCAGATAAGCTGATAAAGAAGCTGCTTATGGCCCGATTGCCACCTGGGGGCCCCCTATAAGAGCAGATGCACTTGATGGTAGATGCAAGAAAATAAAGATGTAGACCTTTCATGGTCAATTTTGTGCTATTTTAGAGTGTTTTATGTTCTTGTTAGTTCTTGTTTGTTTGTGAACAGTGGCCTTTCATGGGTTGGGATTAGGGCTAACCTTAATCCTAAACTCCTCCATAATGTTCCACATTTCATTAAACCCTGACTTAAAAACCATTCAAACACTCAAAATCAACCAACAATATATTGTGCAATACTGTAACAGAGCATTATTGCACAGATAAACACTTTGAATAACACTTTTATAGTATGCTAATATTTTTAGCATAAGTCTAAGGGTTTTTAGCATAAGTCTAAGGGTTTTTGCTTCTTGGCTAGCTGTGGTTTACCGTGAGAAACTCTCTATATTTAATCAAAAAATCCTCCCATTAAGTAGAGTATTTAAGACTGTGATTTCTTCCAGTCACTGCCAGTCTGTCAACATTAAATGGTAGATTGGTTCTTGGTTTGTTTTGTTATTTCAGACTTAATCAGCTCTGCCTTAATCAGCCACAGCCAAGTTTAAAAGTAGTTGAGCGAGTGGAATTAGTTGACATAAATATTTTTGTTCACTTGCTGTCTTTGCTGTTTTCTTTATTTGGGTTCGGTCCAGTTCTTGGCTCTTTCACATGTTCTTGTTTTTATAGACCATGGGTCATTAGCTGTTAGCAGCTAACTTTATAGATTTACAGCTGTGCTATATGTGTTATCTGTAACATCAGCAAAGCTTTTTAAATTGCCTGAAGATTTAATTTCAAACACATGTTATTATATCTCTCATTTAAATACACATCATTTGTAATTAACAGTTTTAAGTTTGTAAGAGTTCCTTTTGGCTAAACAAACACTCCCGGAATGCTCAGTTCTTGAGATTAATGATTAAACAGCGTGTTAAATTATAACTGGAAAGATTCCCCAGCATCACGTGCCAAACCTGAGATCTCTGTAAGTGAAATAATTTGGCTTGCGCTGCATAAATCACACGCTCGCTCTCTTTGTTCAAGTCCTGCGTAATTCTCCAATCCAATTAAACTAATTGCTAGTTCTGTGTTTTTATTTTATTCTGTAATTGGACACCGAGACCTGGGCGCATATATCTTGGAGAGTAATTATTCTCTTGAAACAGCTCTTAATATGCTAATGTTTTAAATTAAACTGCTGTCGCCGAGGCGGGAGTTGGAAGAATAAAGAATATTGATTTAGAGAGGATTTTGGTCAGAGCACAGTTTACGATCGAGTCTGCTGTGTTTGAGGAGTTCTGGCATTTTATAAAAAATGTACAGGAAAAAAAAATTTCAGCCTGATACTGCATTGCAAAAAAACTAAGAGCTGAAGTAAAATCTCTTAAAGAAATGCACTTCCTGGCATGCCTGCCAGATATGAGGGCACCAGAAGCAGTCTGGGCAGAGTAAACAGTGTTCCCAAATTTATCACTTTTCCTTTTGTTTTCTAGCAAAATTAAGTAAATTATCCAAAAACGAGGATTTAGTTTCAGCACTATTTTCATTAACTCTGTTTCAAATTCAATTTGTGATTCATGTGAGTACACTGGTTCTTTCATTTGGTTGAGTTCTGTCTGCTTTATCTGAATGTCTCAAACATTTATGCCCTTGAACAAATCATGTGATTCGTTCCACCATCTGAAAGCAGATATAGTGTTGTTTGATTGTATATTTTTTACTAATACTAGGACATGCTCCGGAGCTGATTTATGGCAGGGTAAATAAGGAAAAAAATGCTTGTTAGCTTCTGTCCAAGTGTGAGTCACACAGCTCGTATTGAGAACATTTAGTTTTTTTTGTAGTTTTTTGGGAGTTGGCACTTTGCAGATGCTCTCTTCGACGAACTCCTTTTGGTGGTTTGAACATTGGGAGCAGCCAACACGAAGGCAGCCATATTTAAACTAATAGATTAAAAAGAGATGGAAATTTTAAGTGAGGGGGAGAAAAAAATAGAGAAGAGAGGGGGCAAGAGAGAGAGAGACAGTGAGGAGAAAGAGAGATAAAGGGGACAGTGAGATGAGAGGGGGGGTGCGTGGGAGAGAGAGAGGAGGGAGAAAGAGAAGAGAGGGAAGAGGAAAAGAGAAAGACAAAGTGGGAGGGGGAGAGAGAAAGAGAGGCGGGAGAGGGACAAGAGGTAGAGAGAAGGAGAAAAGGGAGAAAAGGAGTGGAGATTGGGAGAAAGGGAGATGAAAAAGAGAAAGAGGGGGGAGAAAAAAGAGATAGAGACAAGAGAAAGGGCAGGAAAGAGTAAGGAGATATAGGGGTGAGTGGTAGAGAGATAAAAAGACAGAAGAGAAAGAAAAGAAAGAAAGAGAAGGAGAGTGGGTGAGAGGGAGAAAAATAGAGAGGGGAGAGAGAAAGAGAAATGAGAGAGGGGACGAGGGGTAGAGAAATAGAGAGAGAAGAGGGAGAAAAGGAGAGGAGATGGGGAGAGAGGGAGAAGAAAAAGAGACATGGGGACATGGGGAGGCAGATAAAGAGAAGAGAGGGAGGGAGAAATGGGGAGGCAGAGAGAGAGCAAAAGAGGTTGGAAGAGAGGGAAGAGAAATGGCTAGGGTAGAAGAGAGGGAGAGAGAAATAGAGAAGGGAGAGGTGGGGAGGAAGAGAAAGAGAGAAAGGGTGTGAAAGAGAGAAAAGAAGGAAAAAGAGGGGTCGAGAGGGAGAATAAAAGTGAGTAAGAGGAAAGAGAGAGAGAAAGAGACGACAGTTGTTGAGAGGTAGAGAAAAGAGGGAGAGTAGAGAGGGAAGAAAAAGAGGGGGGAGGGGGAGATAGGGAGGAGAAAAGACAGAGGGAATTGGAGAGAGAGGGAAAAAATAGAGTCGGGAGAGGGATGGGGAGATTACAAAAGAGAGAGGGAGGAAAAGAGAAGAGGGGGAGGAAAAGAAAAGGAGAAAAAGAGAGAGGTTGCAACAAACAAGAGGAAACACTGCAGTGTTCTGCTGTGGATCTCAACAGCAAACAATCCCCACAGGAGCCAATTTGCACACACACGGACTCCGTCTCCAGCAGCCAATAATGGAAATCGGTCAGCCCCAGCTATCGCCATGGCAACACCACATCCCCTCTGCCTCTCCCTCATTAAAGCACCTTGAGAGTTAAGTTTAATCTATGCTGCCAATAGATTTCTGATGCAGTCTGGATCTCAGACAGGTCACCTGTGAAGCAGGATTAACGTAGAACAAACGCAAGCTAAATATTACCCAGCATCCTCTCTGCTGCAGCTCAGAGTCTTGGAGAAGTGCAGGCGCACACCTGAAATCATCCTCGACAGGAACGATGAGCTCCGATGCCATCAGATCCATGCATTACTGCTAAATTACGGCGCCATCATCAGAGGCACACTGACAGCTTCATAAACTTTGATTTAATCAAATGGGGAAATTGAAGCATTATACGAGATAATGTACGGCTGTGCGGTGACAAATATACCTGCGCGAGCGGCCACCCACTGCTGCCATCAGAGCTCATTACCCGCCGGACAACAGGCCGCGTCAACACCGACCGAGAGGCAGAGAGAGGCCAGCATTGACTCATGATGCTAAGAACCGTCTGCAAGACTGCGTCATGAGACAATAAACTGCTTTCCATTGTTCTGAGGTCCTCGTCCAGAGCTGCTCCTGCAAGAAGGATGCAACATCTGCTCCCAGCTCTGGAGTTTGGTGTAAACTGTGTGTACATGCACACAACAAGCACAAGTTTAGATGTAAAGTGGCTTCTCAAAGTGCTTGTTTGCTTAAGACTCACAGATTTAGGGCCCCTCAAGAAGCCTGTTCTTCTCTGTTCTTTTCTCTCACCAGCCACTTTATTAGGTAAACCTGTCCAACTCCTTGTAAAAGTAAAGTACTGATCAGTAAATTACACATCAGCAACTCGATGCGTTCAGGGGTACAGAGAAGATTAAGACGATCTGTTGCAGTTCAAAGCGAACTCAGAATGTGAGGAAAAAAAGCTGATTTAATGGACTTTAAACGTGGTATGGTTGTCAGGAAGTCCTGGTCTACTGGGATTTTTGAACTCAACCATCTCCAGGTTTTACAGAGAATGCTCTAAAAAAGAGGAAATGTCCAGTGAGCAGCGGTTCTGAGGGTGCCAGAGCTCACAGGAGATGGATCCAGACTGGTTCTAGCTGATGAAAAGGCAGCCGTAACTCGAATAACCCTTCGTTACTACCAAAGATTTCATAACAGCATGTCTGAACACTTCCAACCTTGAGGTGGATGGGTTCCAGCAGAACAGCACACCTAGGGTTACTCCTGTCTGCTGATATGTGTTATATAGGGCTTGAACATCACCATCAGAGGGACATGATGGTGCTACGAAGAGACTGAGCGACTCCTTCTGAGAGAAACGAAGTACTGTAGGGCTTTTTAATGTTCCTTTTAACTTATTTATAATAAATATCCACTCCCTCTAGACATTATCTGTACTCTCAATAACCTTCAGAAGGCAGTTTTTATTCTCTGAATCTTTCTTGGCTGTTTGAGTCTTGTATTTCGACGGTTTGAGCGAAGAGGAGTAGGAACTAAAATGTACTGGAGTTCCACGCTCCCGGGCAAAATTAGCTCTAGATGTTTTATGTACAAAGAAATGTTTAGAACAGAGAAATGTACATCGATGCACACCGTTATAATGAACGGAACAGTTTCTGAACACATCGAACCATCCATCAACTCTCATCCCACACGCCTATCTCAGGAGCGTTCCCTCTGAGGGTGTGTTAGCAGCCGTGTGTGTGTGCGTGTATGCGTGTGCATGTGTGTGTGTGTGTGCGTCTGTGTGTGTAGGTGCACCTGGCAGTGATGTATGACTGTGTGTGTGTCTCGTCAGGGCAGGATCAGCTCGTGTCAGTTGCTTTAACCCTGTGCATTTACTCCTGCTGTCACTCCACTGCTATCTGAGCCTCTTCCCTTCTGAACACCGCAAGGTCAAAGCCAAGAGATCCAGTTTGTGAAGACAAACTTGGAAGCAACACACGACTTCTGGAGGGCAGGCGTGCAGCGCAAACTGTAAATGATCAAGGAAAGGAGTAGCGGATCTAAAGTTCTTAATTATTCTGAAAAAAAGTTATTCTGTGTTCCAAACGCTGTTAAAGCGTCTAAACGATTGAGATGGTTGCACAGAAGACTCTGCGAATTAACTTTGTCCTGTTTGGTATAGAATCACTCCTGGATCACTGTAAGAAACCTCAGCATACTCCTATCCTTAATAACCACCCCATAGCAGTCTGCGGTGAACTGTGCATTTGTTCAGCAGCTAAGCACCGAAGGAGCGAAGGCAGCTTGTGTTTTTCTTGTTTTCTTCTTCACTATTATTATTTTTTCCACAGTTAAAGTCAATGCGAAAACCAAGTTCTCTGGAAAATGCTGAAATTTCTTACACACTTATAGACCAGAGTCTCACCTACAAGGGACCCAAGATTGGATTGTCTAACTCAAACTCAAACCCTCTAGCGCCACCACTAGTCATTTCTCACCATTATAGTTTTTTTTCCACCAATTAGAACTCCTTCTAGACTGTTCATCCAATCGTTCAGAAATGATGCAATTCAAAACAGTTTTACTATGTCAACCATTTTAGATGTCAAACATCATGAAAAAACTGAAAAATTGCACTTCTAAAATTTTTTTACTAGTTTCACAAAACAAATGCTAACAAACTTTTTACAAACTTGTCAATTCTTGCAGTATCACATTGACATGTTGATATACTGTGTGATAACACATTGATGTATTGAGACCAAACTTGACACATGATATTTTAAGTGTGAAAAAAAAATGCCTGGAGATGGAGATATGAAACAAATGGCTAATAACTACAAATCCATACATCAAAACATGCCCAGTTTTACTATGTTGGGCATTTTGGATGTCAGCCATTTTGGAAAAAAAGCATACAAATTCCTGTGTTTCCCTAACACAGTAAAAGTAAAATTGGCATGTCTGTTCATCACCAAGGCAAGGTATAATTAAAAAAAAAACTATTCATTCTTGTGAACAAAAGACACAACAAATTTTATTACAAATGTTAATAATGTGTACTAGCTTTAGAGTACGCTCACATGGTTGGGCTTATCTTTTCCCCTGAACCACCCAGAACAAAGATAACAATTCTTCTATATTATTTAGTCAAACCTTCTTTAAAGCAAGCTGAGTAAAAGTTATGGAATTCAAGTCAATTTATCAAACTTTTTTGGAATGATACACAAAAAAAAAGTCAAATTGGTCGTAATTCTATGTCTCAGCATTGCTTTGAGATATTCGAACAAAACACACTACTCTAGATTCTAACCTGGATGAAGGTGGCCACATTGTTTTGGCACAATTTTCAAAGTGGGCAGGAGATCTGGAATTAAAATTTTTTTTTGAGGCTATTAAACAACTTAGATCTTTGCACAGAACTGGCTTAAATAAATAGTTTGATTTTCCAACAGCCACAATCGGCTAAGTTTGGCTTAATGCGCTTTGAGTGGTTGACATGGGGTCTAAAAAAGCATTACTATTGTCTCAACGCTTTTGTTCTAATACCGATTTAAATTAAGTTAATTTACTCGATCGATTGGCTGATGGACATGCAAATAGATTTCTTTGACAGCTTGGCCCTGCATTACTGCGCACAGTAACATTTGGTTATAGTAATGATCTGATTGATCGATGGAATATTGTCTTCAAAACAGCAAACCATGAACTCGTAATTAACAGCCCTTATAATTACAGAATAAAACAGATATATTTGGTGTTATGTTAACAGGAAGTCATTGCATGATCACTGATCAAAAGTGCCTCAGAAGGTAAAACTTTCAGCGGAGCGGCTTCCCGTTACAACAGGAACCAGAGCATGCTCTAGATGCTTCCAGTGTAAAGTGACGCGCTCCCATTCCCTCTGAAGCAGTGCTGCTTGCTGGCGGTTATTTTTACCCAGTGTGCACCTGGCTGTGAGGCAACAACACAGCCTCGAGTGTTTGTGCTTCAGGTATTATAAACATGCAGAAGTCCTGCCACCTAGTTTCTCTGTTCGAGCAGCAGCCGCAGGCGAGTGTAATTTGGAGAGTTCTGGGGAGTTTGAAGCCTCTGATGGCTGTGTGTTATCTCTCTCTCTTCCTCTGTGGCCCCTAAAAATCATTTGTAAACTCCCGAGTGTAATTACCGAGAGCCATGATTAATTGTCCCATAAAATTAGCTTTGGTCTCGCTTTCATTTTTACTGCGAGGAATATTAATTAACTTTAACCTCCCCTCCCCCCTAAAACCAAAACCTCAACTGCATCACAATCTTCCATATTAAAGACAATGATGCTTAGCATTGAAAATGAAGCTTACATCATTAGTTCTTCTTCAATCTGTCTCAAACTGTTGCATTTATTGTGAAATTATAATACATTTCTGTTCTAAAAAAGCTTTTTTTCTCACTTTCTCAAAGCTGAATCAGTCACCGAAAGAACAGATCATTTATTACCATTTACAAACATTTATAAGTTATCTTTAAAGCTATCGCTAAACAGATAAATTATAAAACAAACACTTCCTCACATTGGTCAAGAAGATTGTTATCTAAATATAAAACCACTGTTAGTTGCAGCTGCTGAAAAATAATATTTATTAGTTATCACATAACATATGTCAATAGTTTTGTTAACAGCCTCTTGTGGTTGGTCGATAAATTACAGCTTCTGTCTTTTTTTCAACAGCCTCAAGTGGCCAGTGGATGAATTACAGCTTCGGTCTCTTACGGAGCAGCCTCTAGTGGGGAGTGGATGAATTACAACCTCATTCTCTTTCGGAGCAGCCTCTAATGGTCAGTAGATGAATTACAGGTTCTGTCTTTTTTTCAGCAGCCTTTAGTGGCCGGAGGATGATTTACAGTTTCGGTCTCTTTCGGAGCAGCATCTAGTTGTTGGTCGATGAATTACAGCTTCAATGTCTTTCGGAGCAGCCTCTAGTGGTCAGTCGATGTATTACAGCTTCTGTCTCTTTTGGAGCATTCTTTAGTATTATTTTCACGAGTTCAGGAGGTCTAAAGCTCTCTTAATGGATTATAGATTCAAGTTGTACTCATTTAACAGACCCAAAGGGACCTCCATAACATGTTTTAATCAGATCTTGTGCTCCCTGGAGTCAAACTCTTGACTCGTGTTATGGAAAGCACCATCTGCCCATTAAAGCAGTTCTTTTGAACATCCAGCAGAAGAGAGAACTAGCCTCAGGTATCATAGAGTGCATTAGCCCAGCACAGCTCTTGAACCACCAGAAATACAAATCTGGAATTAAAAGAGGAGCTCCAGGTCAAATATAACCTCCTGATGGTCAGCGAAAGCATGTAAAGCTTATGTAAATATCTTCTGAAAGCTAGAAGGAAAGGGGAAATATGCTAATGACAGAGACGGTTCCTGTTGACACGCTGACTGCTTCAGTGCACCTGTTTGTTTAACCCATCTGATAAATGGCATGTTGAACCAATCTCATAAAACCCTACACTGTGAAGTCACAGCGTAATGTGTGCACAGTGCAGGGTCACCTTGAGCTCGGCGCGTTCCCAAAGGAAACGTTTAACAAAATGCTAATTCGTTCTTAGACTTGAATAGAATTAATTTTTAATCATTCTTTAAGCATCCTACAAAACCAACTGCAGTCACTGAATACAAACCTACAAGAACATGGATGCTGAAAAAACAGCTCATGAATCGCAAGACTTGATTCTTATCCACGGTCTGGAACATTGAAACAGAACCTTTTACAAAACAATGGTGACTAACTGTAGATCTATCATTTCTATCCGGAAGGGAATTCCCAAGTGAAGACCACCACACGTATGTAAATGTAAATTCTGCAACGGCTTCTCTGCAGTGTTCTTTCACACCTCTGTGGACGCAATGATGCCCCCTGCCTTTGAATGGGGCTCAGGAGACTACAGTGACATGCCAAAGTTCAATAAGGAAGTTTGAGAGAGAAGTTGTTGGTAAAAACTGGTGAGATTATTTTCGTGTTATTTTTTGTGTGAGCTGTGTTTCCCAATCATTGACTCCTCAGAGCTGAGAACAGCTTTCTGATTGGTCAATATATCATCAGGGTTGATGAGTATTCTGCCCTCTACTGGATTGACATACTTTTTAAGTATTTCCAGAATGTTTTACCTGTTTTGTGTGTACAGACTTTTTTTTTCTACCCGTGAACTAATGTTTTTTTTGGTACTTTGAACTTTGGCCATGTCCACACGTGCCCAGTTATTTTATTTATTTATCCAATTTTTATTAGTTTCATCCAATCTCCCTTTTAATGTCTTCATTCCTCCTCTTTCATTTCTTGAGGCTCTATCTTGTCAACAGAGAGCAATCTTGACTCCCACAGAGCTTCATCTGAGCACCTCTGTTCCATCAGCTGCTCCACCTCTCACGTCCTCCCACCATCTCTCCTCCGGCCTGAGAATATTTGTGACTCAAGGTCAGCTCTTGTGGGAGAAACTGTTCTGGGTCGTTACTCTAGTGTAGCTTCTTCTCGTGTCACGTGTTTCCTGTTTAATAGTACTCTCATTGTGCATTTCTATCGATTCTGCAGCGATTCTACAGCAGACGTATGCTCTGTGCAGGAATTCTGCATGAATAGAGCTGGTTTCACTCTGTTGGCTAATTGAATAACTCCAGATTCCTTCTACATTCCCTCTCGTGCATATATGTGCACATTGATTAGCCTCACACCTCCTCCCTGCTGAATGCATACATGAAAGGACGAGTTTTATTAGCCAGTCCACTCAAATTTATGTTCTCCAAATGGCATGGTGGGGTCCCGAGAGATCAAATCACGTTCATGCGGGAACGGTAGCATTGCTCCATCCTCCGGAGGAGCATAAAGAGAGGCTTTTATTAGGAACAGACTGTTTGTGCGATTTGAAGCTGCCTCTTTTACATGTTCAACACAATGAGGAGCAAGAAAACATAGAAGTCTGGGTCATATCCTGTTTGCGCTGACAGAGCTCTCCATTTGGAATCAAAGCCGCGCCTCAAGCGCTGGCAGAGTATAGATTTATTCTTTGTGGAGGAAGCCTTTCCAGAAATGAGCCAGTGATTGCAAAGCCAATGCTGTTAGTTTAATCAGGAGCGATGTGCATTCAGGAGACAAGCATTTTTTTCTGGAGCTCACTGACTGAAGCTCCGCCCACTAACCAATTAGATGAAGCACTAAAATAGCTCATCTCAATGAAGAACGCGCAAGCTTACTGAGCCGCAAGTGAACCGTAGCAAAATTGCGTCAATAAACAATGAAAATAAAGACTATTTCTGGATGAAAAGTGTTTTTGGCTCCAAAAGAGGAACTTATTGGTGGGAAATGGGTGGATTTTCCATGTGGAACCCAGCAGGAGGCTTGGTGGAAGCATAGCAGTGGGAGGAACATTGGTTACACATCTCGTTTTGGGGAGCATAACCATTTGAGGAGAGACATTGTTTAGGATAAACCCTGCCTTCTGACGGTTTTTAAGGGCGCAGAGGGGTTAAATGCTTGGCGTGAGATGGCATCTTTAAACTAAATAAATGATCATTTAAAAAAGGAAAAAAATATTACAAGTTACAATAGAAATAAAGACCATTTACATTTCTAAAGAAAAAAAAATTATTTAAATTAATTAAACATATAAATTAAATACATTTGCAACAACACACAAAATGTCTTTCAGTAAATCAATCAATTAATCAAGTTTTTATAAATATCGCATTTTAGCAGTTGCTTTCAAAGCAGCTTCACAAAGTCCTAGTGAGGATCAGGTAGAGTAAAAATGAGTTCCCTCTGTGAGGCCCCTGGGGTGCTAGTCACCTCCCCAGCAAAAAGAATTTACAAACTTAATATCCATCGATGACCAGTTCGCCAGACAGCACCTGAAAAAAAAACACACAAAAAACAAACAAAGACAGTAACTAACAAATGAAAAACAATGATTAGAAAAATGTTACATAAATGATGGGGATAGGTTAGAGAGGAACATTGAGCCACATTTTTTTTTTGTTTTTTTTATTCATTTGTATGTTTATAGTGCTAAGACACCCGGGGCCTGTGCCATGAACGTGGCTAGACAATTTCAGCATTAAAGAGTAATTACAAACTCTGTATTACCGGACAGATTTTGACTTGACAAAACCTAACCGTTTGAATCAGGTTTCATGAAGAGTTCATCAACTCTCTTTGTTAAGTCAGGCTTTGATCCTGAAGCTGAGATTAGTTCACGGCGTGTGCACTTAAAAGATAGATGTTGGTGTGGCGTAATGGTAACGGGGTTTTGTCTAAACGTTAGGCACTATATCTGATTTCTTGATAGGTTGGCCCAATATTTACATAGAAAGATTGATAACCGACTACGCCACCCCAGGAATTTCACCTGGGGAACTTGTAAGCACTAGGCACGCAGATAAGACACTCTTAGTACGTGTAAAAGGCAAAACCCAATGACTCGTTCTTTGGTTACACTTTATTTGATCATTTCGGAGGCATACGTTATAAACAACCATTCAATATAGCAGGATAATTTTGGTCAAGTTACCACCAGGGGCCGTGGGCAGAAGGCACTTGCCCAGGAGTTGAGGACACCTGCATGGGGGAGGGGAGATACCTTCCACAGCAAACGCACACAGTGAGACTCAACCACCCACGTCAAGCAAGAGGATGCAAGCCAAATAATTCGTGTCAACACCTGGACCAGGTGCACCCGGGTATCCCCAGCCACCAGCAGGGCCACTTCTCCTGGAGGGTACCAGCACCCAGATGCAAAGACCACGCCCCTGCCAGAACAGACCTTCACAATTATTCCCGCCACACACAGATCAGATAAAAAGAATTTCCCCCGTACATGTATATATATGCTAAAAATGACACAGTGTTACTCATTCACAGGCCCCACGTTCACAAAGGCATATTCCAACCATTCACACCAAAAGCTAAAAGTGTTCATATTACTGGCGAAATACCAGGCGTCATATGCACTTATCTTTCAAAATCCTCCCTCCAAGCAGCAGGTCCTTCGGGTGGTGTAACGCTTCGGCAGGAGAGCGAGAACGAATCCTGCGAGAGACTTTTCAGCTGCTTGTTGCCGAGTGACTCGTCCGTGCACCGTACGAGGCGGCGAGATAATGAAGTAGCCCTCCGAGGCAACAGTCCAAGGGGAAACAATTTAACAAAACCGAAAAGAAAACTAAAGTGGGACGGTGATGTAAAGAAAATAAAAGGAAACAGGACGGAATGAAAATGAAAGAAAAGGAAAGGAAAGGGCAAGGACAAGGAAAGGGAAAGGGCAGATCCTGCAAACAACCATGAGACAGTTATTTAATTAGTTTAGCCCAGGTGACTCAATCTTTATACGCACTCACCCGGGAATCTTCGCTGCAGTTTTTAACGGCCCTCCATGGCAACGGAAGCGTAGCGAACATACGCCCAACACACTGACTCTAGACGGAGACACGCCAACACAGCGCGTCACACAACATTGCACAGCGACCAGCCGCACGCTCGCTACGGGGGTGTTAACAGCCTAACTCACCCGATCGAGCCATCTGTCGGCACCAATCCCCCAACCGGTGGTGCCACCAGCACAGTAAATGCTGCTCCGATTGCAATTTTACTACAAACAATACCGATGGGGTCACTGACTGCCAGTTCACAGAGCAAAACATTTGCCAAAGGCTAGCGCCTACCTTTCCCGAAGGGTGAGTGAGGTTGCCCGTATGACGGGAAGTCAGCTGGAGAATGACGTATCCGTGTGACTCCCGCTATCTCACTTAAATACGGCAGCGCCACCCTGTGATTGGCCACCGCTACTGCCACTCTCCCCTCGTTATACTACAATCCACCCCAGGGCCCTGCAACGTCGCCCCGACGGTGAACTAGCCAGCTGATCACTGAGTTTAATCCCACGGTCGAAACCAGGCCACCCTATTGGTGCCAACCACCGAAGACACCATACCCATTCCAGCTGACCGCGGGAGGTGGTGCAAATTTGAATGCTGTCCAGCATTGCCCCGACTCGTTCTCCGAACTGGGTTATCAACCCTAGCACCATCACCTCTGAGACCTGGTGGCGCTTCTCCCATCTCTTGGGTTTCTTCTAGCTGGTCAACCCCGCAAGCCCCTAAGGTAGGAGGCCCGGATAGCCCCGCCTCCTGCTGTGGACCCCTATTTCCTTGAGGAGTTTCAGGTACCAATACGAGGAAGTCCCCCTCCTCCATTGTCGAGTCTTCCTGACCTGGAGTTGAGTTCTCAACCTCTTTTACCAAATCTCTAAGTGGGGATCCTATAGGGAGCCTTGCCTTCAGAGCAGACCTATGCACATGCTTTAGGCGGGTGAGATCGGTGACAGGGGCGATGGTGTACACTACCCCTCCAGGTTCTGGTGCCTTCACCACAGAATATACCACTGCGCTCCACAGGTCCTGGATCTTTTGTCTACCCCGGACACTATGGTCACGAAGGTATACCAGTTGACTCTCCTTCAGTGGTGCCTCCTGCACCTGCCTGTCATGCCGCTCCTTCCGCTGCGCTGCCATTGCAGCCAACCGCTCCCGAGCACCCTCAAAAGCAGCCTGCAACCGGTTCTGGTGCTCCAGCACCCACCTATGGATGCTGCCTACCTCAGGTTCCTGAACTCTTCCTAACAGGAAATCAACAGGCAGCCTTGGTTCTTGCCCGAACATTAAGTAATAAGGTGACTCACCGGTTGACTGATGCGGGGTGGTGTTATACGAGAACAGGACCTGGGGGAGGCAGGAAGGCCAATCCCCCTTGCTAGTTACAGGCAAGGTTCGCAAGAGATTATGCAAGGTTCGGTTAAACCTCTCACACTGACCATTTCCGGCCGGATGGTAGGGGGTAGTCCGTGTTTTCACCACCCCATAAAACCTGCATAACTGGCCTATCAGTACAGACTCAAAGTTGCGGCCTTGGTCAGAATGGATGCGAGAGGGAACCCCGAACTTGCAAAACCACTCCCCCACTAATATCTGGGCCACGGTCTCTGCTCGTTGGTCCCTCGCAGGTATGGCCAACGTGTACTTACTGAAAATGTCGGTCATTACCAAGACATTCTCAAGACCGGAGTTAGAGGGTTCTAGGACGGTGAAGTCCATAGCCAGCACCTCGTTAGGTCGTGCTGCCAGCAGGTGTCCCATAAAACCACCGGGGGCAGAGCGAGCCTCCTTGGCTTGTTGGCACCTCTCACACTCCTGACACCAGCGGGAAATGTCTATAGACATCCCCGGCCAAAAACAACGTTGGCGAACCAACTGGGAGGTGCGCTCCACTCCTTGATGTCCATGCTGTTGATGGAGTTGAGATAATACCTCACTCCTCAACGCAGCAGGCAAGATGACTTGGAGCGATTCCTCTCCCCCATCTGGGCGAAACACCCGTCGATGCAGAGCACCATCCCTCTCTACTAAGCGGTCCCACTGCTTCAGGAGGGCCATAAGGGGTCTGGGGAGACCTTGTCTCGCTCCCCCAAGTGGGGGTGCCTTCTGCCTCCACCACCTCCACAGCTTCCCAATGACCGGATCGTCCTCTTGCAAGGCGCCAACATTCACTGCACCAACCCATGGGAATGATGAAATTTGATTAACCTGTCCCTGCACCCCTGAACCAGCTTTCTGTAGATCCTCTGGGACACTCAACCCAGGAACCAGAGCCTGGACCACCTCCAACTCAGGTAGAGGACGACGTGACAGGGCATCCGCATTTATATTAGACTTTCCCGACCTATATTTAATGGTAAAGTCAAAGGACGCTACTTGAGCGGCCCAGCGCTGTTCCATGGCACCAAGCTTGGCGGTGGCCAGGTAGCTAAGAGGGTTGTTATCTGTATAAATGACACACCGGTGGCCCAGGAGATACTCTCTGAATTTCTCCGTCATGGCCCACTTGAGCGCCAAAAACTCCAACTTCATTGAGCTGTAATTGGAGGTGTTGCGCTCAGTGGGTCGTAGGCCACGGCTAGCATATGCTATAGGTCGAATTTTTCCCTCCTGCTCCTGAGAAAGGACTGCCCCCAGCCCACCGTGGCTGGCATCCACCTCCAAAATAAATGGCAACGAAAAGTCAGCATATGCCAGCACGGGAGCCGTTGTGAGCCTACTCTTAAGACCCTCAAAACTCTCCTGACACTGTCCCGACCAAGCTTGGGCAAACTCCTGCCCAGTTTGCTTAGGGCGTTTCTGGGATGCCAGCCCTGCTACCAACTTGTGTAGAGGAGCCGCCAATTTGGCAAACCCACCCACGAACCGTCGATAGTAGCTGGCAAAACCCAGGAATGAGCGGAGCTCTGTTAGGCTGGTGGGACGGGGCCACTCTGCAACCGCCTGAATCTTGCCCGGGTCTGTAGAGACCCCTTCTGCCGAGATGATATGGCCCAGATACTGCACTTCCCTCTTGAAGAAGGTGCACTTTGAGAGTTTCGCCTTCAACCCTTCCTTCTGGAGGCGACCTAAGACCAACTCCATGCGTTCCAGATGTTGATGGACTGAGGAGGAAAAGACCACAATGTCATCCAAGTACAATAAAAGAGACTGACATTGTTGGTCCCCAAATAACCGCTCCATTAGGCGTTGGAATGTGCTTGGGGCATTACAGAGGCCGAAGGCCATCCTATTCCACTCAAACAGGCCAAAAGGGGTACAAAAGGCTGTTTTTGGTTTATCCGCCTCAGTCACCGGAACTTGATTGTAACCACTGGCCAGGTCCATAGTGGAGAACCAACGAGCCCCCGCCAGTGAGTCCAACGTCTCCTCTATTCGTGGAAGGGGGAATGCATCCTTCCTTGTCCTGGTATTTAGATGGCGATAGTCCACACATAGGCGCAGGCTACCATCTTTCTTCTTCACCAAGACAATCGGAGAAGCAAAGGGGCTACAGCTCTCTCTAATTATCTGGGCCTCCAGCAGTTGATTGATGTGGGCTTTCACCACCTCGTACTCGGAGGGTGGAATCCTCCGGTACCGCTGCCTGACTGGTGTGTCATCCAACAGGGGAATATCGTGCGAGATCAGGTTGGTACACCCCAAATCTCCATCATGTCTTGAAAATATGCTGGAATACTTTTCCAGCAATGCCCTAACCTGCGCCTGTTCATCAGTGGACAGCGCTGCCAGATCTGTCCCCGCAATCTGATCCTCCACTGACGGAGAAGCATGTCCTGCCTGTGAATTCACCGTCACAACCGTGGAGGGGACTTCCATGACACCAGGTGGCAGGCTAATGACATCGACACTGGTTAAAGTGCCGATAACCGAGTTGGGGTACAGGAGGACTTCCTGAGTACCCACATTTACAACTGGCACATGCGCTGTACCCCGGTCTAACAGCACCAAAGACGTTGAGGCGAGTAGACCCGCAGGCAGACCTTCCTCCGGGGGCTCAAACAACATGGTAGTGCCAGGGACCTGGGTGGCACATGTGGTGGGCACCCATCTAAGGGTTCCACCAGGAATACGCCAAGTTCGACCACGTCTAACTTTCACTCGCCCTCCCAAAGTAAAATTGCACCGATGTTTGGTATGGTGACAGAACTGCAATGCTTTCAACACGGAATTGGGTGCCTGGGATATAGCTGGCAACTCAAAGAGGTGGGCGCCATGCCGGCCAAAGAGTTCCTGGTAGCAGCGGCTCAGGACATTCATGCCCAAAACCCCTGGGACCTCAGCACACATGCCACCAGGCGGGTCTCTGACCACCAATACCCCACACCCCATAACTATCTGCCCACACAACTCCACATCCAGCTCCAGATAACCCCTGTAAGGGATGCTGAGCCCATTCGCAGCTCTAAGTTGCAACCAATTACATGACCGCAGACGTTCTTGGCCCCAGTGGTTAAAATTAGCCAGAAAACAGCTTTCTGTAATGGTAGACACCATAGACCCGGTATCTATTAAGCAAGGGACCTCAACACCACCCATTATTGCAGTAAGCTGAGGGCACAATGCCATTAACTGTGGTGCAACTCCGAAATTAGTTGGGCCATTCTGTTCCCCAACCAAACCTTGACCCTCGGGCTTGGTGGGGACTAGTTTCCCGATGGCGGGTTGCCTGCAGGCTGCCTATTTCTAGATGGTGGCAAGGCATTGGGGGGTACTGATGCCAATTGCAACCTATGTTCCCCCTCACAATCTTGAGCATAATGACCTGGCTGGTGGCACCGCCGACAAATTACTTGCCTGGACTGAACAGGACGGGTATTGCGCTGGAGATTTTGTATCCGTGACATACCCTCTGCAAGTTGGTTTAGCTGGCGCTGTTGTTGTACCAACATCCCCCGTAGCTCACTTAGCTCTGCTGTGTCAGACCTAGCAATGGCCGTGTCGCACTGCTGTCCACGAACGCCATATTGTAAGCCATAAGTCAATGGAACCGACTGACTACGGGCCCGTACCCCTCCCGGCATCCCCTCCCGCTCCCAGCGCATTCCTTCACTACGCGCCTGCAACAATGTAGTGGCTGGTTCACGACGGGCTAATTGCTTAAGTTCCCTTCTAAGCGCCCCGTCCCTTACATGTTCAATGAACTGGTCACGCAGCAGGGTCTCCGCATTGGGAACGCCATGGGGGCTTTGACTCTGTACACGTTCTAACAGACTCCTTAGCGCCAATGAGAACTCCAAAAGAGTTTCTCCTTCGAGCTGCCGGCGTGAAAAAAATGCTTCTTGCAGCGCCACGTAAGATTCCGTACAGCCATAAAGTTCCTTTAACGCCTGTATAATTTTGTTTGGATCTGCCCTTTCCTCACTTGAACGGTATCGAATTTCCTCCTTAGCCTCCCCCTCCAGGTGATCAAATAAAAAGAACGCCTGATCCCCGGGCGAGAGATGGCGAAGCCGCATACAGGCTTGCGCCTCCTCTACCCACTCACCAACACTGATGCCCGACCGACCACTAAACTTTCGACAGGTTCGATCCCGAGGGACAAATACAAACCTTTCTGCAGCCGGGGGCACCAGGTTGGCATGCGGGCGAGCCATACCTTCCCTATTTACGGACTCGGGCTGTACTACAGGGCCAGGCACTGGGACGACCTCCTGGCGCAGCCGATCATTATCTGCCCGCAGCTGCTCGACTAGTTGTCGCAACTCTCGTATCTCATCCTCCATTTTTTGTTTTTATAAAATTTTTTTTTTTTTTTTTTTGCTCACTAGGAGAGAATAACCCCCAAAACAGAATCGCTAACCCCCCTCACGGACTATAGCAATGCCGTACTTGGATGGAGACTGAAACGTAGTGCTTTCCAAGAGAGAGAGAAAAAAAAAAAAAGATACATATAGAAAAATATATAACCCCCTACAAAATATTATACAAATGAACTGATCAAGGGTTTGCCTTTTACACAGAGTGATCCTGCCGACTACGCCAGAATGTGGCGTAATGGTAACGGGGTTTTGTCTAAACGTTAGGCACTATATCTGATTTCTTAATAGGTTGGCCCAATATTTACATAGAAAGATTGATAACCGACTACGCCACCCCAGGAATTTCACCTGGGGAACTTGTAAGCACTAGGCACGCAGATAAGACACTCTTAGTACGTGTAAAAGGCAAAACCCAATGACTCGTTCTTTGGTTACACTTTATTTGATCATTTCGGAGGCATACGTTATAAACAACCATTCAATATAGCAGGATAATTTTGGTCAAGTTACCACCAGGGGCCGTGGGCAGAAGGCACTTGCCCAGGAGTTGAGGACACCTGCATGGGGGAGGGGAGATACCTTCCACAGCAAACGCACACAGTGAGACTCAACCACCCACGTCAAGCAAGAGGATGCAAGCCAAATAATTCGTGTCAACACCTGGACCAGGTGCACCCGGGTATCCCCAGCCACCAGCAGGGCCACTTCTCCTGGAGGGTACCAGCACCCAGATGCAAAGACCACGCCCCTGCCAGAACAGACCTTCACAATTATTCCCGCCACACACAGATCAGATAAAAAGAATTTCCCCCGTACATGTATATATATGCTAAAAATGACACAGTGTTACTCATTCACAGGCCCCACGTTCACAAAGGCATATTCCAACCATTCACACCAAAAGCTAAAAGTGTTCATATTACTGGCGAAATACCAGGCGTCATATGCACTTATCTTTCAAAATCCTCCCTCCAAGCAGCAGGTCCTTCGGGTGGTGTAACGCTTCGGCAGGAGAGCGAGAACGAATCCTGCGAGAGACTTTTCAGCTGCTTGTTGCCGAGTGACTCGTCCGTGCACCGTACGAGGCGGCGAGATAATGAAGTAGCCCTCCGAGGCAACAGTCCAAGGGGAAACAATTTAACAAAACCGAAAAGAAAACTAAAGTGGGACGGTGATGTAAAGAAAATAAAAGGAAACAGGACGGAATGAAAATGAAAGAAAAGGAAAGGAAAGGGCAAGGACAAGGAAAGGGAAAGGGCAGATCCTGCAAACAACCATGAGACAGTTATTTAATTAGTTTAGCCCAGGTGACTCAATCTTTATACGCACTCACCCGGGAATCTTCGCTGCAGTTTTTAACGGCCCTCCATGGCAACGGAAGCGTAGCGAACATACGCCCAACACACTGACTCTAGACGGAGACACGCCAACACAGCGCGTCACACAACATTGCACAGCGACCAGCCGCACGCTCGCTACGGGGGTGTTAACAGCCTAACTCACCCGATCGAGCCATCTGTCGGCACCAATCCCCCAACCGGTGGTGCCACCAGCACAGTAAATGCTGCTCCGATTGCAATTTTACTACAAACAATACCGATGGGGTCACTGACTGCCAGTTCACAGAGCAAAACATTTGCCAAAGGCTAGCGCCTACCTTTCCCGAAGGGTGAGTGAGGTTGCCCGTATGACGGGAAGTCAGCTGGAGAATGACGTATCCGTGTGACTCCCGCTATCTCACTTAAATACGGCAGCGCCACCCTGTGATTGGCCACCGCTACTGCCACTCTCCCCTCGTTATACTACATTGGCACCAAATAACCAATCACAATGAAGATGATAGATGATTTTTTATAATCATAATTTATAATATATAGAAAGAAAAATACATTATTTTAAAGAAAAGTAAAAATGTTAAATATTTAAGTAAATGAAAAACAAGAGAATAGTTCTGATTTTGGAAGTACTGTTCTGGACCTCAGTTGTGCTACTGAAGCTCCGTGAGAGTGCTGAAGTGCTCTTTCAGGGATTGAAGCACCTGGAGCAGGCCTAGATCTCAGCTCCAAACGCTCCTCAAAACATTAACACACCCAAGGAAGCATTCCGAAGCCACTCTGAAGATATGTGGGTCTACACTCTACAGCATCAGTGTTTCCAGGTCTATCCGGTAGCGATGGAGAGAGCACTCACACAGTTACAGGTGAGATCTTCTTTGGAGATCAGATCTGTCTGAGTCTGAGCTATGATCAGCAGAGGTCCAGCTCAGAGTAGCCCAGCGCTAAACATCTCATTATGGTGTTCACCGGTTCAAACCCTCCCCTACATCTGTCATTGACAAGTCATTAGCTCGCTCACATCCGCCAATCACACGAGAGCCGAGAGGAACCTCTCAGAGATACACTCGAAACTGAGGAGACCACGAGTCAGCCCACGATATATATATTTAAACATGGAGAGAAAAAAAGTATTATTTTAAATTAAAATAAACATCTAAATTTTAAATGTTTAAATTATGTTAAAGGGAGAGAGAGAGAGAGAAAGAGAGAGAGAGAGAAAGGAAAAAAGAGATTAAAAATAAAGGTAGTGAGAGAAAGAAGAAAAAGAGAGAAAGAGACCAAAAGAAAGAGAGAGAGAGAGATGAAAAAAATGACAGAGGAAAATATAAAAAATAAAGAGAGTGAAAGTGATCATCTTAAAGAAAGCGAAAAAGAAACAGAGAGATGAAAAAGGGCGAAAATGGAGAGGGAAAGAGGAAAAAGACAGATGGCAAGAGAGATGAAAAGAAAGAGGAAAATACAAAGATAGAAAAAAGAAAAGAGAGAATGTGAAAAAGAAGGAGAGAAAGAACAAAAAAGGAAAGATGAAAAAGGGGAAAATAGAGAGGAAAAAGAAAGGTTGTGAGAGAGAAAGAAATAGACAAAAAGAAAGATAACTAGGGCATGAGAGAGATGAAAAGAATGAAGAAAATAGAAAGATGGAATAAAGAAAAGAAAGACAAAGTGATAAAGAAAAATAGAAAGATCAAAGAAAAAAGAGAGAGAGATGAAAAGGGAGGAATTAGAGAGGAAAAAATAAATAAAGGAGAGAGAGGGAGAGAGAGTAAAAAGAGAAAGACGAAAATGAATGGCAGTGACAGAAAAAAAGATAAAGTGAAATTGAAAGATGGCTTTGAGAGCGAGAGAGATTATAAGTGATAAAAAGAAAGATAGAGAAAGAGAGGAAAAATAGAGAGATCAAAAGAAAGGGAGAGAAAGAAGAAACAAAAGAAAGATATATATAGAGAAAGATAAAAAGAGACGAGAAGGGAAAGAGGAGACAAAGAGAATGAAAGAGGGAGAGAAAGAGGGAAGACGATAATCTCTCTCTCTCTCTCCCATCCTCAAAATGCTGGTCCTCAAACAGGAACTAGCTGGAAGTACACTCATCTCAGGTTTCACCCTCATGGAGCATCTGGAGATGCTCTCAAAATCTAACCAGGGGGTGCACTATTGCTGGTTTAGGCCCAATATTAATTACTTCATAGCAGCGAAACTTTTACTGAGAGAAGAACAAAATCCTAACATTCACTGTGTGGAAACATCAACCTCAGGGCGATCCATGCAGCTCCAGAAACAGCTTTCAGGAGAAACTTGCTCCACAAACACAAACCCAGCAGAGATGAACAAGTTGAGTCTCCGCTCGTGACAAATGTGTGTGACAGACAGCGGATAATAATTCGACAGGAGACAAATGTGAGCTGCTGATAGCATCTGAAGGCCAAACGCCTGATATATGACTTCTTCTATTAAAGCGCTTCACACGGATATTGAGCGCTGTATTAAAGAGCTCAGATATTCCACAGGAGGAGAGACGTAAAGGAGACGTGGCGGTTCGGTCGCTTTCTGAACCATCAGTAATAGTTTGAGTCGATCAATTTTGATGTGAAGGGAATATGCCTGTCTCCGTGGAGGCGTAGGAGGGATAGTAGGGTCTGTAGCTAGGCAAAGGAGAGAGCTGATTGAGTAGGTTAAAGGAAATATTTGAAGAATAACAGCAGACGGTGTACCCAGATAATGAGGAATGTTCTCATAACATTAGCTAATGTTATTTAAAGGTTGTGTAAACGTTTCCAAAAGAATGTTCTAGTAACATTCTAACAACGTTAAACTTAAAACGGTATCTAAACATCATTCTCAGAACAGAGTTATAAATGTTCTCATAATGTTGAAAAGAAAACGTTTTGGGAACAAAGTTCTCAGAACATTACTAAAACATTTTTGTAATATTTTTAGTTACACAGAAGTGGAGAGAACGTTCTGAAAACGTTTTTAATAACCTAAAGAGAATGTTCCCATAACATAAAAAAACTGGACAAACAAATGTTTGCGCAACGTTAGAGGTTTCGTTCCCAGAACATCTTCTTCATCTTCATGTCGGCTTTCTTCCTTTTCGGGGTCGCCACAGTGGAATGAACCACCAACTCTCTGGCATATGTTTTACATGGCGGATGCCCTTCCAGGCGCAACCCATCGCTGGGAAACATTCACACAGTCATTCACACTTTAACACTATGGACAATCGTTCTTACTCAATTCACTTATACTGCATGTCTTTGGTCTTGTGGGGAAACCAGAGCACCCGGAGAAAACCCACGTGATCACTGGGAGAACATGCAAACTCCACACAGAAATGCCAACCGACCCAACCGAGGCTCGAACCAGCGATCTTTTTGCTGTTAGACGACCATGCTACCCACTGCACCTCCGTGAAGCTGTTCCCAGAACATTCTTGTACAATTTTTTTCAATTTGCAAAAATATTTAAAACAATGCGAAAGCGAAGTTGCTAATAACTACAAATAAGGTCAGGAATCTTGGAATGATTCTTGGAATGATTGGAATGATTCTGATCTCAGATTCAATATCCACGTCAAAGCAATGACAAAATCAGCTTATTACCATCTTACAAATATCGCAAGAATCAGATGCTTTGTTTCCAGACAAGATTTAGAGAAACTGATTCATCCTTTCATCTCCAGCAGGCTGGACTACTGTAACGCTCTTCTCACAGCTCTTCCCAAAAAGACTAATAAACAGCTGCAGAATGCAGCAGCTCCAATTCTAACCAAAACTAGAAGGTAAGAACACATTTCTCCAGTTGGCTGCTGGTCTCCTTCAGAATAGATTTTAAAGTTCTGCTGCTATTATATAAGTCCAAACATAACTTAGCACCTAAATACCGAACAGACATGCTCAGTGAATACACACCCAACAGGGAGCTGAGATCCCTCAAAAATTCCACTCAGGGTAAATACTCCTTTAGTTACTATGCGGACCATAGATGGAACCAACTTCCAGAGGAGATCAAGGGTGCCAACACATTTTAATCACGTTTAAAATCAGGCTAAAGATTCACCTGTTTGGTTGTGCTTTTGTCGAAGGTGCTTGCTTTTATTAAATGTACTTTCTTTTTTTATTCTTTGTTTCTAATATAAAGCACTTTTAATTACTTTGTGTGCGAAATGTGCTATACAAATAAACTTGCCTTGCCCTGCAACGTAAATTTGTTAGCTGGGTATTTCCTCAAAAAGAAATGTCTTAATTCTGTCACTTTAAATGTCTGCTCAATGCACTAATATTAAAGTGAGTTTATAACTTTCATAAAGTCTACGTCTAAATGAATAGATTTCCAGAGATAAATCCAAAAACCGAATCAACTGTCTGAACATGTGCCATAAATTGAGAAGTGGCGCTGGACGCGGCCTTCCATGTTTTATTATCGTTCCTTCATCAAACTCTCCTCGAATCATCTTCAGATCGGTTCATATTCATGCAATCCTGTTTTCTTTTTCTGGAGCTCAAAACTAATTGATGGCTGGAGCCATGCCCACTGACAAATCAGATTAAGCACGAATGCAGCTCATCTCATTGAACCGTAGCAGAGCCACGTCGTCAAAAAATGAAAAGAACGTTTTTGGATGAAAAGTGTTTGTGCCTCCAAAAGATGAATGTATTGGTGGGAAATGGGTAGATTTTCTGCATGGAGCCCAGCAGGGTGCGTGGTGGAATCAGGACAGTAAGGGAACAGGGGGTGCATGGCTCATTTAGAGGAGCACAACCATTTGATGAGATTCACAGCTTTTCAAACCTTCTAAAGGGTATTAAGGGTGCAGTGATCATCTAGAGGGGGTAAATATTTATTTTCAATTCTTTGCTTACTCTGTTCAGCTGGTTCTCTGAATCTCTGATCTGTTCACGCTCTGAATCTGATCTGACTCTTGAGAGCTCGGAATCTACCGCAAGGCCTGCAGAGAGCAGAGCTCTGAATGAATGAGTTCAGCGCCTTTAGGAATAACAAATGTGGAGCTATTTAACTCCAGAGCTGAACGGTTGAATTACTCCCGAAGCACCTGGAGCCGCTCCAACAGAACCAAACAGCAGCGCAGCGCAGACACTGATGAGGATCTCTGGAGCAGGAGTAAACATTAAGCTGCGAGCGCCTCTCCTGCATGCAAAGCTGCTTATAAACACGTGTAAAAAATCTCATGTTAATGTTTATATGGAGATCACACAACAGGTCTTAACAGGCCTCTCATTTCTGGTTTCTGCTGTGTGCTCTGAATCCTGTTATGGGAGGTTTGAGGCCTGCAGGTTGATTGGTTGGTTGATCAATTGATCGTTGACTGATTATTTTAGCATGAGCAGTGCAGAATCAATGTCATTAATTGCTATTAAAAGCTTCAGGCTTCCTTTAACTCTATTGTGTTTAAAAGTTATTTCCACTTTTATCAAAATTGATCAATAAATACCAGGAAAGCTTCTACTTTAAAGACTGTTAAGCCACAGAGACCATGTGACAGGCATGACGTGATCCCTTTATCAGCACCGGCCACCCTTCAGAGTGAGATGCCTCACATAAGAAATATCAGCAGATTTTCCCTCAACAAGCTGCTTCTTTAACCAGCGCTCGTGTCTGTGATGCAAGGCTGAGTGTGTGAAACAAGGACCCGGATCAGGCATCCGTTAATGAGCTCCTCTGTGTCTGTGCTGCACTGTGTTCAGAACTTACATTGATTTATTCCGAGGGATTTATGTAAGCAAGAAAACAGGAAAAACAAAGCCATAATTTACACGCTGATTTACATAAAACCCAGAGACACAAAGCCTTGCATGTGCAAATAATTGAAAGCACAAACTCAAGAGAAAACTGCATCCTGGTACAGAACATACTCTTTAAAAAAATTATAAAGCTGACAGCAGGGGCTGGGGCTGGAAGTAGCTCAACATTCTTCTGCAAACTTGTTTTTGTGTTTTAATACAATTAAATTCAGAACCACATGACAACCCAAAAACACACACGATATAGGAACTACTGAGGAGAAAATAAAATGTACACAATAACAAAAAATCTGAAATGAACACCAACCCTAGCACGCCCTGTGGCTTTTTTTAAGAACATATTATGATTAAACAAATTGGAGAAAAAATAAAACATGTAAAAATAGAAATCTGGGGTGTATTTTGGATCCCCAGATCAGGTCCGGGAGGTCTACTACACAGTTTAGCTTCAACCCTGCTCAAGCATGCACACTACTCCAGCTTCAGATGAACCAAGAGAAGCTGATATAGTGCAGAATGCAATGCAATGATTTTTTTAACAGTTTAACGATGAAGATTTCTCTTCAAAATTATTTTCGCTCTATAAATAGATTTATTATTCAAAAATCCAATTTAAATGAAAGGGTAGATCTCACCCTTGAGACACTTATACATGTATGAAACTCTCTGCTCTCCTCTTGTCCCTTCTTCTCTCTCTTCTTTCTTAATTTCTCTATCTCTTCTCTTTCTCTCCCCTCTCTCTCCCCCTTTCTCCCTTTCACTGTCTCCTCCCTTTCCCTCTTCTCCCTCTGCCTCTGTCTCTTTCTCATACCCCCCTCTCTCTCTTCTTTCTTTCTCTCCTCTCTCTTTCTCTCCTTTCTCCCTCTCTTTTCTCTCTCTCTCTCCTTTCTCTCTCCCCTCTCTCTCCTCTTTTCATTATATCACCCTCATTTCTTTCTCTCTATCCTTTTTCTAATTCTACTTTATATTTCTCTCCTCTCACCATAATCTCTCTCTTCTCTCTTTTTTCTCAATCTTGTTTTAGCCTTTAGCATTGAAGTTCAGTTTTTTGTTGTGGGGTTGTTGCTTTGAGTTGTGTTTAGAGTGTGTGTCTTCACGGAGTGAATATTTTGTCGAAGGAAGTTTGTTTCTCGGTAATGTTGTGGGTCATGAAAACTCACATCCTGATTTTGCTGGGTGGTTGTTGTCCTGAGGTCATCATTCTGAACAACGCCCTCAGGACAACATTTCTCCAGGCAGTTTTTAGATGAGTAACACATTTCAAGTGGGTTTAAAACTATAAATATCTGATGTTTTAAATAACTTTACAAGGTGTTTAGCAGTACACAACACGGATCGATATGCAACTGACACACTGTGGAACTTGCATTCAATCTAACATTACAGGATGGGCTTAATGTTACTATTGTTCTTTACGATAACCCGAGAGACATTATTCCTCTAATAAATTCTTTAAATAATTATTTAGGTGCACTCGTGCGTTTGTTCATACAACGTAACTATTAAATAGTTTTAGCTTTTGTTCCTGTCAATTGAACTCCAGACTTTCTTAACTTGTTGGTAGAAACGTGATGGGAAAATATGAAGATGTTGTATCATTAATAGCTAACGTAATGTAAAATTAATGAAAAAGGCATATCTTTTCCATTTCCTGTACAAGCTACAGTTTAGTGGAATAATATAAGATATTAGACCAAGAGATGTTCAGTATTTTAAAGCAGAAGCGCATTGACGTAACTCTGCTCCAAGAGACCCATAGCGATGACAGTAATGCTTCTAACTGGGTGAAGGAGTGTGATGGGTTAGTGATTTTAAGCCAAAAAAACAATGCTGAGCAGTGGTGTAGCCTTGCTTTTACTCGTTCTTGTATTCCTGTTCTTATTCTGTTGAAGAGTTTTTAAATGGGAGACTTTTAAAAGTGAAGACTTTTTATCAGAATGAGGTTTTCGTTTTTATTTGTCTGAACGCTCCCACCAGTGCAGTGGAGAGAATGTATTTTTAGAGACGCTGAACAAAGTTCTCGCAGACTGTGACCATTTTTAATCTTAAGTTGGTGATTTTAATTGTACTACAGATTTTATCATTATGATTACCACACATGGCTTTCCGAAAGCGTCTGAAGGAGATGGTGGAGACGCATGAGCTCAATGATATTTCGAGATCTTTTAATCAGCACAAGAGACAATACACATGGCTTCATGCTAGAGACAACATGCTCTCCATGGCTAGAATAGACTGTTTTTATGATTTTAATCATCAGCAGACGCTTTTTAAGGAATGTTTTATTGTTCAAGTAGGTATCTCAGATCATTGTATGGTTCAGTGTGTTTTATCGAAAGAGAAGCTCAAACCCTCAGGTGCCTATTGCATTTTTAACACCACTCTTTTAGAAGATAACAATTTTAAAGAGTCTTTTCATTTTCATGGAGTGTTTTTAAGTCTGAAAAATTAGCTTTTAATTCACTTCAGTTATGTTGGGAAGTGGCTAAAGTGCATATAAAAGAGTTCTGTCAGCAGTAAACTCTCAATGTAACCAGAGACATCGTCCTTAAGAGCCCTCGAAGATCAAATATTAGAACTACAGCAGCTTGAGGGTCAAGGAAACAGCAGGAAAATTGAATACATCAAAACAAAGATGTGCAATCTCTGTAACATTAACTGTTGTCTACAGGCCACCCAAACCCAATTCTAGCTTTCTTCTAGAATTCCGTGATTTTGTCGCACATCTTTTGGTCGAAGCAGATAAAATACTGATTTTTGGAGACTTTAACATCCATATCGATGACAAAAAACTCTAGTTGGGTATTGCCTTTACAGACATAAATTCCTGTGGGTTTAAGCAACTCACCGTCTAAACCACAGATTTGGTTCTATCTCATGGCATTGACCTCAATGACATTGTTATATCGGCTCAAAGTGAGGATATCTCAGACAACTATCTTGTACCTTGTGCTATGCAGACTATAAACATTAGCAGTAGCATTCAACGCTACCAAAATACTAAAGAAGCATTTATAAGAAACCTACCAGATATTACTCACCTTTCTAGTGTACCTGCAGATGAAAATGAACTTGAAACAATCACCTACAGTATGAATAATATTCTCGCTAGCACCCTAGACACTGTTGCCTCACTTAAATTCAGAGATAGACTGGCCACTCTGTGGTCTGATGATAATACAAAGGTGCTAAAAAGACAAACCAGAAACTATGAGCGTAAATGGAAAAAACTAGATTGGAAGTATTCAATATTGCCTGGAAAGAGAACATGTCTAAATATAGACTAGCACTAAAAACTGAAAGAACTAACTACTATCACAAATTAATAGAAACAAATGAAAAATAACCCACCCCTCTTATTTGAAACAATGGCTAATCTACTAAATAGTCAAACATCGACAGATTCAAATGCAGCTATACAATTTAGCAGCAATGATTTTATGAATAATTTCTCAAATAAAATTACATCTATTAAATGCAAAATCACTAAAACTCATATTCAATCTAAGCAGCTTTACTCAAACTCTATGCCTTTACCTGACTCACTGCACAATTTTTCGAATATTGACCTGAAAGAACTGAAAATAATCACAGCATCTAAATAAACAACATGCTCTCTAGATCCTGTACCAACAAAATTACTGAAAGAATTGCTACAAATAGCTCAAGAACCATTTCTAAATATTATAAACTCATCTCTATTGCTAGGTTACGTTCCTATACAGCTAAAACATGCAGTAATTAAACCACTAATCAAGAAAATGCACCTGGATCCTACTGCGTTATTCAACTATAGGCCAATCTCTAACCTTCCGTTTTTGTCTAAAATATTAGAGAAAGTTGTTATAGCTAAGCTCCTTCTTACAAAAGAGCAACTGTTATGAAGATCTTCAATCTGGATTCAGAGCGCATCACAGCACAGAGATTGCACTGGTTAAAATTTCAAACGATCTATTACTTGATTGGGATCAAGGGAATATCTCTCTTCTAGTTCTACAAGATCTCAGTGCAGCCTTCGATACGATAGATCACAGGATTCTCCTCGAGAGACTAGAGAACGATGCAGGCATCCAGGGCCAGGCTCTAAGATGGTTTAGCTCATACCTCTCTGACCGGAGTCAGTTTGTTCATGTAAATGGAGACTCATCAGACACAAAAGCAGTAGAGTATGGAGTTCCTCAAGGATCCGTTTTGGGACCCATCCTATTCTCAATATGCATGCTGCCCCTTGGCAAAATTATTAAAAGACATGGGGTTAGTTTCCATTGCTATGCAGACGACACCCAGCTCTATATCTCAGCAAAACCTAACGACCTTTTAAAGCTAAATAAGATCTCAGAATGTGTCGCTGATATCAATGATTGGGCCAATGAAAATTTCCTTATGCTAAATCCCGATAAAACAGAAATATTACTTGTTGGCTCTAAAAAGCAATTACAGAATCTCTCAGTTTTACATATAGAACTGGGGGGACACACTGTTAATTTTTCCACTAGTTAAAAATCTTGGCGTTATTATAGATAGTGAACTGACATTTAAGAACCATATCTCTTATGTTACTAAGACTGCCTTCTTTCACCTAAGGGATATGCTGTCTTTCGTAGATGCATAAAAATTAGTGCATGCTTTCATGACCTCCAGAATGGATTATTGTAACTCTCTGTTAACAGTCTATTCGGCCGCCACGCTACAAAATTTACAGTTAATCCAGAACGCAGCAGCTAGAGTTCTCACAAGAACAAAGAAAAATTATCACATTACACCGGTTTTGTCCTCTCTTCATTGGCTTCCTGTAAAATATTGCATTGACTACAAGATACTGCTCCTTGCCTTTAAGGCGCTGAATGACTTGGCTCCAGCCTACCTGAGCAGTCTCCTATCACGATATATTCCAGCTCGCTCTCTCCGATCACAAGAAGCAGGACTATTGATTATACGGAAGGTTAGTAAATCCACAAGAGGTGGAAGAGCATTCTCATAAAGAGCCCCGAAGCTCTGGAATAAACTCCCGGATGTTGTCCGGAGCTCAGCTACACTCACAGAGTTCAAAACTAAATTAAAAACATATCTGTTTAATCTAGCATTTGAATAATTATCTCTTGGTATTTGTCTAAACAGATCTGGTGTCTAAGCACTAAATACATACAAACTATTTAAAAAAACAATGTTCAATGTTCCTCTCTAACCTATCCTCATCATTTATCTCATCTGTGATGCTGATCACTTGTTTGTTGTCTGTGTTACAGTTTTCTAACCGTTGTTTCTCCATTTGTTAGTTTCTGTTTTGTCTTTGTTTGTTTTGTTTTTTCAGGTCCTGTCCGGCGAACCGTTCATCGATGGATATTAAGTTTGTATATTTTTTATGTTGGGGAGGTGAATAGCACCTGCCTCGGTCAGCGAGAGTCCCCTCACAGAGGGAACTAATATTTACTCTACCTGATCCTCTCGAGAACTTTGTGAAGCTGCTTTGAAAGCAGTTGCTAAAGAAGCGCTATAACAAAACTGATTGATTGATTGATTGATTGATTGATTGATTGATTGATTGATTGATCAAAATGAAAAAAGCTAGAACAAACAACCTATTATAAATTACAGCACAGGGGGCGCTGGTCCGTTCACACTTCAGGAGCGCAGCAGAGATGGATGCCCTGCCAAAGTTCTTTTTCGGTCTACAGCTGAAAAATGAACAGAAAAGATTCATCCATGTGGTGCAAACCGAATCAAGGGAGCTGGTATCCGAACCTTCTGAGATACGCCAGCAGACATTAAGCTTCTACTCAAAGCTCTACAGCAGCGAGTGGTCTGGAGCGCAGGCAGTGGAGGACTCTTTCCTCATAGACCTCCCTAAACTCCCAGAGGTGGAGGCGAAAGAGCTGTAGGAGGAGATAACCCTCGAGGAGGTCTATGGGGCACTCCAAGGAACGGAGAACGGAAGGGCGCCAGGAATCAATAGTCTCCCTTGCAGGTTTTACAAGGCTTCCTGGGATGTGATTGGGCAGGATGTGCTACGAGACAGCTTCCAGAGACGATCACTGTCAAAGTGAGCTGTCGAAGAGCCATCCTCACACCCTGCTGTACAAGAAGGGAGACCTCACCCTGCTGAAAAACTGGTGTTACTTGTGTTTATGTGTGGTTCATGGAGGATGGAGGAACACTACACTGGCTGCTTGAGGAGACTCTGGTGTATGGCCGTCGGCTGGACATCTCCAGTGTAGCCGTCCCTGGTCTGACCGGAGTCCTCGTTGCCTTCGGGGGTGGTGACCCTCCGGAATCTTGTGGAGGTGGCTGGAGGGAACCTGTCAAGGACGTTTTATTTCTGGATTTAAGTATAAATTAAAAACAAAAGAACAAGTGCTAGCTCATTAATTTTGTTTTTGGGCATGCAAATATGGTCATTTACTTGTCCAGGAAAACCAAGTTGCTCAGAACATGGAGTGTGATGCCATCAGCTTCACAGCTGATTTACATTTTTATAAAGAGATGAAAAATGTTGAGTATTTTAAATATATGTGCCTTATGGAAAATGTTTTATATGTTGTGTACATGAAGAGAGAATTATTTTTATGTTAGAGCTTATGGAATAGCTCTAAAACATTTTACAAAAGTTATGTGAACTGATGAAAAGAAGTGTAAAAAAGTCTTTCTCTTTCTCTCCTCCCTCTCCTCTCACTTTCTCTCTCTCCTCCCTCTAACTCCTCTTCTCTATATCTCTGACTCTCTCAGCTACAGCTGTTGGGATCCCTGCAGGAATCAATTGGCGGCTCGCTCGCCATGTTTGATGATGAGATCCGCTCTTCCCTTTTACCTGATTGCAGGTGGTTATTGGAGGTTGAAAATATAGCACAAATCATTAGAACCATCATCCATAATACACTGGAGCAGGCGGTGGTTAGCACAGTCTATCGTGGAGCTCTGATGAGTGATGGTGTGTGTGAAACCTCAGAGTTTCTCCGGGAGCTTCTCTTGGCCTGCTCTTATTGGAGGCAGAGCGGCTAGACGAGTAATTAAAGCTCTGAACGCAGTGAAGATGAGGCTCAGACATTCAACAGAAGCTGCGGAATGAAAAATGGATGCTTCACGATTTCAATTAATCAACGGTATTTGGCGTAATGCTGTTTGACGTTGGGTGTGGAAGCATCCTCCGGGAGATCTTGTCCTTTGACCGGTTGTGCTCCTGCGATGGATGCCACCTTCGGGGATGTTCTCATTCTCACTGATAGTTTTATCCGTTTAAATGTTCTGCCTTCCTGAGATGATTAGACCATCCTCTCTCTCTCTCTCTTTCTCTTTCACTTTACATTATATCCATCTCCTCTCTCCATTGTCCCTTTCTCTCTACTTTATCTCTTATCGTCTCTTCATCTCTCTCTCTGCTCTCCCTTCTCCTCTCTTTCTCTTTCCTCCTCCCTCTCTCTCTCCTCTCTTTCCCTCCTTTTTCTCTCTACTTTATTTCTCTCTCCTCAATATCTCACTTCTATCCTTCCCCCTTACTCCTCTCTGTCTCTCCCTCCTCTATCGCTCTTCTCTTTCTCTCCCTCCTCTCTCCATCATCTCTCTCCCCCTCCCTTCCTCTTTCTCTCTCCTCCCTCTCCTGTGAGTCTATTTATGTTAAACAAGAAACCATGAACGCCAGCGGCTCTGGTTGGCTAATAATCCCTCTCTGAAGAAAGAAACATGGAGAGAGTAAAGCTGCTGACCATGTTCTTCTTCCTCAATTGATCCGCTCACCCATGCTACACCCAAATGAATGTGGCTCCTCATTGGCCATGAGGGCCCTCATAGATAACTATTAGACGCCTATCGTGGACCCATAGATAACTATTAGAGCTCCATTTGTTGGCTGGATGTGTGGCACCAAGGGCTGGGGCAGGAAGGCATTAGTCTGCTTTAAGCTGAGTGCTGCTGGAAGCTGCGGTGATGAATGTGGGTGAAACCCCCGCCGCGTCTGGGGAGCGTAAACACACAGTCTCTCTGGAACTTATTAAAGGCACACGAGCATCATTCTCAGCCACAGCCGCAGGATTCAGTGAAATCAACCCAATTACTGAGTTGCTGCTGCAGGCTGAAGTTAGAGAGGATCACAGAACTTCAGCCTCGTCCTCGATGATCAGCAGTTCAGGAGGCTAGCTGATTGGATGAGTTGTTCTCTACAAGTCTTCTGCTACTTTTCTGCTAATATTCAGGGAATTTATTAAATTGAGTCAATTAAAATTCCTCGGGTCCAGTTATTAAAATGTCTTCCAAGTAAAAGGTCTAACTTGTATTTTAAGGCCTCTTTTATTGACACATTTCTATAAATAAAATAATTCCCAGTTAAATAAACGTACAGTAAGGCCTTTATTTTTTAATATAAACCTACGTAAAATGAATTAAAGTGCAAAACAGAGCCAAATAACACTGTTTTAATAAAATAAGCTAACATATTGAAAAACAATAAATAAAGATCTTTTCTGATCAACAAGTGCAAAAAGCTTACTTTTCAAGTACAACTCAAAATATTAAGAAAATAGAATAAATATGGCTGTTTTAGCAACTGAATGCTGTCTTTTTATTGTCTTTATTGTCTGCAGCTTGCTCGACCGTCTTCGATGATGAGGTATGGATGATGGAGCTAGAGATCTGCCGAAACAATCTGAATTTGAATTCTGTTGATCTGTATTATCGCTGCTTTTGAAATAAGGTTTTTATCTGAGATATTAATACTTTTTATCTTAGGACTGCATGATAAAATGTCAGAATTGTGAGTTTTTATCATGGACTTAAAGAATTAAAGTGACAATGATTTTGTTTTATTTTACCTCCAGTGTCAGAAACAGGCTTCCATACACCTGCTTGCAGTCAAAGCAGGAACAGGAAATAGTTGTCACTGCAGGAAGCTCACTTCCTCCTCGCTCCAGATCCCCTCTTGCAGACAGCATCTATGTTTCATTCCATGTTCTGCATCCTTCCGAGTGTGCATCCTTCCCAGCCCCCAGAGGATATCGTTTGGTGGGCCGACGCACATTTTGGGCCGGTAATAATAAATAATATTAATAATTTAAAACACACACACATTAGCTCTTAGCTCTTGTTCATGCCAGTCTTTTGTTAAATTAGTTTAATTGTCTCTGAAAAAGGACTGTTCTATGTTTAATCTCACATCTAGTGTAATTTTAAACAGGCGAAATAGCGGAGTTTGCAGTGAAATTACAAAAATTCCAAAAGTTTGTCAGCAATATTTCTGCACAGGTTTATAAACTTGTGTTTAGGTTATTAAATGTGGAGCCACTCATGCGCATTGTTCCCTTTGCAACAGGCGTGTGCCTGTCCTGATTGAAGATGTAGCTCCAAAGTTATTATATCGCTAAAATCTGCAGTTGGATTAAAGAAAGATGTCACGGGTTGTTTGCTAATAATTTTAACCCCAATTTAACAGTTTTAAACCAGACATTAAGAATTGAATAAGATTGATGCCTTTATCGACACAATTTTATGCTACTCTTTTTTTAATAACGTGACTGCTGACTCAACAGATAAAAACTCAACAATGAAATATCTGAGATGAAGATCTGAAGGTAGGTCTGAGTTCATATAAACCCAGCCTCACATTAATGAACTCTATTAAAACTCTTGCTTATTGAGAGAGCACCTGAAAAAGAACTAATGACAAAAAACTATGTCCATCATTTACACGAGGAGAGAGCTGACTAAAAATACCCTAATGATCAATGTTTTGCATTAATATGGTCGTGTGCAGACATAAAAATAAATATGTATTAGTACAATTTAACAAATAAAGTTTACACCCTTGTTTTATAATTTGACATCAGATCATTAGAAAATTTATAGTTTGAAATAGTAACTTCAATCAGAAGGTACATTTCATTGCTGTGAAACAATTAACTACAATGTGTTTTGTTAATGCACCCTATAAAGTAAAAAAAAAATCTAAAAGAATGACAGTAAACCTGTGCCTCAGTAGTCATCATACGTGCCATCTCACATGTTGTAAATAATCATGGTCGGCCGCCAAGGTAAAAAAATGCCAGGGCCTTTTTTTGGTCTCAGTCCAGCCCTGGCTACGGCTTCAGAGGGTCCTCCAAAAGTTTCATTAATCGTTGGTTAATGGGAAAAGTTGTTTAAAGTTGCCAGGAACAGCAGGAAAAGTTGCAAGATTTGTCGCTATTCGCTAGGATAAAAAAAAGTTGGTAGGTGGTCTGAAACGTCACTGGCAACACTGAATAATTAATTAGAGTGATCATGTGATGAGGCCTTTTCCAGATCTAATAAAGCGTTGACGAGTCCAATGATGCCTGCTCTAGGAAGCTGAGCCAATCAATGCCCTCACCTTGATTACTGCACTGGAGACAAGACTTTCCAGAGGTCAACAGCTAACGACCGCATGCTAACGACACCCGCGGGACGGCGGACACACACCGGGAGAGAATCAGTGCACGATAACAGATGAGAGGAGCGTGAACTCTTATTGTTCGCTCTGCCCTGCTGAGCAGTCATGTGACCTCGGCCCAGGTGTTCCTGCAGCACGGATTCACAGCTTCATCACTGGCAAAATAAACAATCATTCAAGGAGGAGAGGAGCCTTTAATTCTCATTAAGTGTTCTGCGTTCTTTTTTAGGGCCCAAGCCATGACTTTACAAGCTGTGATGGATGTGTGGAAGTGATTGAAACGCTATACAACAGTTCGTGAGAGTTTGATGCGAGCAGGGCTTCAGATGCGTAAAAAGGAAATCCAAAGCCGACTTAAAAACCCTTAACCCTTGTGGAGAGTGGTGTTTAACATTGGTGGAAAGAGTACTGGAAATTTGTACTCAATGACAAATACTGTTACACTGCTGAAAATGTACTCTATTACAAGTAAAAGTGCTGGTGTTTAATCAGTATTTAAGTAAAAGTACAAATTACTCTTCATAAAAAGTACTCAGAGTACAAGTTACTTTTTCGTTATACGTTATTCGCTATACGATATATTACTATGCTATAATTCATTGCTGAATCAGACAAGACCCATTTGACCTGTTACTTCATTCCACCACCATGTTTCCTTATCTTCTTTCCTTCTTCCTGCTGACACACCTAGCACCTTCCTACCTGTCTCCCTGATCACTTCTGCTGTAGTTTCCCAGTCCTCTGGAAGCTCTTCCTGGCCACCCAAAGCCTGTCTCAGCTTCTGTCTAAATTCCTTACAACCGTCTTCCTTTTTCAACTTCCACCACTTGGTCTTCTTTTCCATCTTTCCTCCCCTCTTCTTCCTGACCACCAGAAACATCCTACACATCACCATCCGATGCTGTCTGGCTACACTCTCTCCTACCACTACTTTGAAGTCAGTGATCTCTCTCAGATTGGCTCGTCTACTTAGGATGTAGTCCACCTGCGTACTCCTACCACCACTCTTGTAGGTAACTCTATGTTCCTCCCTCTTCTGGAAATAAGTGTTAATTACATCCATTTCGATCCTCTTGGCAAAGTCCACCACCATCTGTCCTTCTAGATTCCTTTCCTTAACACCAAACCTGCCCATCACTTCCTCATCACCTCTGTTGCCCTCGCCCACATGACCGTTGAAGTCTGCTCCCACCACTACTCTCTCCCCTCTGGGAATACTCTCCATCACCTCATCTAACTCACTCCAGAATCTCTCCTTTTCTTCCAGCTTACAGCCTACTTGTGGAGCATAACCACTCACTACATTCAACAACACCCCTTCAATTTCTAACTTCAAACTGATCACTCTGTCAGACACTCTTTTCACCTCTAAAACATTCCTCACAAACTCCTCCTTCAGGATCACTCCTACCCCATTTCTCTTCCTATCCTCTCCATAGTAAAACAGTTTGTATCCCCCTCCAATACTACGCGCTTTGCTACCCTTCCACCTGGTCTCCTGCACACACAGAATATCTACCTTCCTTCTCTCCATCATGTCCGCCAGCTCTCTACCTTTCCCGGTCATTGTACCAACGTTGAGAGTTCCTATTCTCAGACCTATACTCTTGCCTTTCCTCCTCTCTCTCTGCCTACAAATCCTTCTCCCTCCTCTCCTTCTTTGACCAACAGTAGTCCAATTTCCACTGGCACCCTGTAGGTCAACAGCACCGGTGGCAGTCGTTGTTAACCCGGGCCTCGACCGATCCTGTATGGAAATCGAATTGATGACTTGCATATTGGTTTTGGTATGTTTTACGCCGGATGCCCTTCCTGACGCAACCCTCTCTATTTATCCAGGCTTGGGACCGGCACAGAAGTCACTGGCTTGAAACCTCTGTGGCTAGATTGCACACTCCCATGGTTGATGGCGAAAATGTCAAACTTTCATGATCCGGAAAGCTTTGATGTCGCACAGCCAGCAAGCTGGCATGGCATGGCTGGCCTGGAAACAGCGTTTTGCACGCTTCAAAACTGCGACGAAGCTTGACAAAGAAGGCTGCCCGAGGGGAAGCTGCATCCGTTACCCATACCCCGTCGACCCTGGACCCACATAGGCATCGACTTTGCTACGGATCTGCCTCCCTCCAATGGTTACACCACCATCCTGGTGGTAGTTGATCGCTTTTCGAAAATGTGCCGACTAATCCCCTTGAAACATCTTCCCACAGCTCTCAAGACAGCTCAAGCACTCTTCCACTTTGTGTTCCGGGATTTCGGACTACCAGAGGATATCGTCTCCGATCGAGGACCTCAGTTCACGTCCAGGGTTTGGCAGGCGTTTTTCCGGCTCCTGGGCGTAACCATCAGTCTCTCCTCAGGCTATCACCCCCAGTCGAACAACCAGACCGAGCGGAAGATTCAGGAGATTTTCAAAATTCCTTACGTCAGAACTCTACCAAACTGACCCCCTTTCAGTGTGTTCTAGGCTACCAACCTCCATTGTTCCCCTGGTCTGGAGAAGTGCCTGCGTTAAATCACTGGTTCCAGGAGAGTGAAAGGGTGTGGGGCTTAGCTCACATCCATCTGCAGAGGGCAGTGCGTAGATTCACCCAGGCAGCTAACACTCGTCGAGCCGATAACCCGGACTACCAACCTGAATATCTCAACGCGGGATATTCGTCTCCGCCTGCCCTGCAAGAAGCTGAGTCCCCGCTACATAGGGCCGTTCACGGTGATCTCCCAGATCAATCCTGTCACTTATCGTCTCAACTTACCGGCCGACTATCGAATTTCACCTACCTTTCACGTCTCCCTGCTCAAACGATTTACTGATCCCGTTGTCCCTTCCTCCACAGATCCCGAACCGCCTCCTCCTCCAATCCAGCCCAAAATTCAAGGGACCCAAATCCACCAGGTCCACGAGGTAATTGACTCCAGACGACAGGGGGGTCGACTGCAGTATCTCGTAGACTGGGAGGGGTACGGTCCTGAGGAGCGGTCGTGGGTCGACAAGGAGGACATTCTGGATCCAACCCTCCTCACAGACTTCCATCTTCAGCATCCTGACCGTCCCGCTCCCAGAGGCCGTGGTCGGCCCCGTCGTCAGTCTCGGGTGCCAGGAGTCACCCGTGGGGGAGGGGGTAGTGTCACACCCAGCACCTGCACCGACACCCCTCATGATCCATCTGCACCTATCCAATCCCGAGAACCATCACCTGAGTACTAATCACCCGCACCTGTGTCCTTCAATCACACCACCACTATAAATACTCACCCAGTTCACTCCGTTCTTGTCCCGGATCAAGGTTACTAGAGACTCACCACTCCTGAACCTTCACCTGTATAGTCTGTCTGAGCCTGCCTGCCCATTCCTGGAATAAAGAGAGAGCGCATCATAAGGGAAGTGATTGAACTGTTTACTGAACTCTTGTGTCTGAACAGACCCGTGCTTACGGAGTCGCCTGTCTGCCTGTCTGCCTGTCTGCGGAATACTATTAAACCGTGTTTGATAACCACTTGTAAATAAACTTCACTTACCTGCATCTCCCTCGTCTTCTCCCTTTGTGTGAGCATAACAACAGCGATGTATAGATGAATTTATTGTTGTATGCTGTATGTATGATGTTGTATGGGACGACAGGCTGAACCAATATTCAGCATGTTTGTGTTTTCCGACAAGGAAGGAAATGATTACTACAACACAGTCATAAAGAAATTTGATGAACATTTCATGCCCAAGGGAAAACTGATTCAAGACCAGGTATGTTTACACAAAAGGAGTCAGAAAAAGGGGACAAGGGTCGAAGCATTCATCAGAAGCTTATAAGAACTGGCAGAGTTTTGTGTTTTCGGTGCCACTAAAGTAGAGCAGAACCGTGATTGCATAGTAATCGGAATTGCTGATAGCAATGTGTCGGAAAAGCTGCAGTTAGAGCCTGATGTAAAGTGCTGATATCAGGAACGTATGCAATGAAAATGAAGTGAGCTACAGATCAAAACACCTGAAACAATATAAGAAGTACACAGGAGCTAAAAGTGGAATTCTGAAACTAAACAAAGGGATGAGTCTAATAAAGTGGCATGTACATGTGTGCACAAGCATGGAGCCTGTTCTGCACGAAATAAAAGATGTCACATGTGTAATAAAATGGGTCATTTTGAGGTTGCCTGCAACACACAGCCGGTAAAAAAGTGACCAGAAGCAGAAATGATGAGGAAATAAATGAGAAATGGTTTCTTGGGCTGGTTTCAAAAGACACTTCTGAGGATGACTGGCATGTGGAGCTACCACTACAGGGGACACCCGTCAAGTTTAAGATTTGCAGACATCACAATAATGTCTGTACAAACATTCCTGAAACTGCCAAGCCGTCTTCATCTAACTAAAACATGTGCAGACATCAGAATCCCTGGTGGAAAATTAGAATGTGTGGGTAAATTCCTAACACGAACGGAAAGAAAGGGACAAATAAAAGGCCCATACAACAACATCTTATTGAGTCGTGGCACTGAATGTGAAATGAATCTGGTTAGCAGAGTTTATTCCATTAACAACTTATTTAGCCAAACAAAACACCCGTTCCAGACGGGTCTTGGCAAAAGATTGCTGCAGCTTTCTGTGAATTGGAGGTAAAAAGTTATTGATAGTCATGAACTATTAATCTTGTGATATTGAAATTGCACCTTTTCAAACATTGTCTAGCCAGCACACGATTATGCAGCTAAAATTATGTTTGTCCGGTGAGGAATCCTAGACAAGCTTGTGACAGACAATGATACACAGTTTACTTCTTCGGAGTTGCAGAGTGTTGCTATTGCATAAAGGGTGTTGAGAGGACAAGATCCATACTTGGCTCTTATGAGCTACAGAGCTACACCTATCAACGCAACAGGATTGAGCCCAGCTCAGTTGATGATAGGACGTCTGATCAGAACGACAGTAAGAATAAACTTCACCCAAAGAATATACTCCCTAATAAAATTGACTATTAGCAAGTCAGGAGTAGAGATGAACAAACTAAGAATGATACAAGTATTTCTACAACAGACGATACTCTGCATGTTCTGTTCCCGATCTACATCCTGGACAGGGTGTAAAAGTTAAACTGGATGGAGAAAAAGCTTGGAAAATAACAGGGACAGTTGTTGAAATAGCTCTGGAACCCAGATCATATATTGTGCAAACAAAAGAAGGGACAATAACTTGTTGAAACAGGAGGAATATTGTGAGTGTTCCTGGAACGACTACAAGTGTGGAAATTCCTGAAATGTCACAAGAACAGGTGGTAGGTGAGGAAAATGAGGCAATGAATGGATTCAGACTCTATGAATGAGTTCAGTACTCCAGTTTCCATTGTTCACAACTGCAAAAGAAATAGTCGGTGAGGTTTTAAGACTATATTATAGAAGAGTTGACTTTAGCTTTGATTTTTGGTTTCAGAGAAATAGCTCCCTCTTGGATGTTATTCTGTTTCTGTTCAGTTTAATAATATAGAATCTTAAACTAAATATGTCGATGGTTTCACGGTTTGTAGAGGAAGGATACAAATGCGAGTGGGTGAACTTAAAGTCTTTTATTAGAAATAGAACCAAAACCTGCTGTTAAAATTGAGCAGGAACAATTATATATATATATAATAATAATTTTGGAAAATTCGCAGAGATGAACTTCCAAGAGATGAGATGCAGTAAAATGTACTTTATTAGGGCCTGGATATTCTGTGCATTATGGGTCTAGCGTTGCAACGCTTGGGCCGGAGTTAAAGGAGTGGTTGACGGGACACAGAGCTTGATGAGTGTTGTACTCTGTATAATAAATTTCAAGACGCAGTGTAATCAGGACACACCCTGATCATTTTTATAATAACTAAATGTTTGGAAACGGAATGTGTGCCCTACCTGTTGAAACATGCCACAGTGTATTGTCCAGTCAAATATACTCAAACCTGTCTTTCTACACAAAAATCATTGAAAAATTGTCTTCAATCAAATGCCAGAAGAAAATATCTTCAATTACGGAAATTCCACTCTACTGAGACTGCTCTGCTGAGAGTTTTTAATGACCTCTTAAAGACTTGTGACTCTGGGGACTCCGATGCACTGATTTTACTGGATTTAATTGCTGCATTCGACACCATTGATCATTCCGTTTTAATTTCTCGGCTGGAACACTGGTCGGGTGTTACAGGCACTGTGCTGGATTGGTTCAGATCATTTCTGAATAACAGACGTTTTTCTGTTAAAATTGGCGAGGTGATTTTCAGTTCTGAGTCATCGTCCTCAAGCCTCATTTCTGGCCCACTTCTTTTCACCATATATACAATGCCACTTGGTTCCATTAATAGGAAACATTTCATTTCACAGCTATGCTGATGACACTCAAGTTTACCTGCCCCTCAGGCGTAACACAGTTAGCTGTGAGAATCTCCTTCTTCTCAGATATTAAGGACTGGCTCACTGCTAATCTTCTCAAGTTCAAAGAGAGCAAAACAGAAATAATAATTTTTGGCTCTTCTTCTTCCTTCACTGCCCCTACAGTTGATCCATTCAGATTGAGAATAGCACGTTCTGCTTTTAAATCCCATCTCAAAACTCTGTTGGTTTCCCAAGCTTATGGTCTGTAAATTCAGTTCAATTCAATTTTATTCAGTTTCATTTAAAAATTTTACTGGCTTTTTTTCTTTTAACTACTCTACCTACTGAGGTTTTACTGTGTGTTTGTATCCTTGGTTTGTCCCTGTGTTCCCAATACTGTTCAGCACTTTGGTCAACTGAAGTTGTGGTCATGAGCACTCGTCCTCTGCTATTTCTGTCGTTTCACAGCTTCATTATCGCTGTCTTAAAGCTCCACACCAATCGATAACATCTTGAGTCTTGACTAAGTATACGATGATGGAAAGCTCAGGTAACTCTTCTGCAGTAACCGGAACTTGTTTTTGGTTCACAGAACTTTCCATGCTTTTCATTGGTCCATTAAGATTAAATATTTTTATTAGCTACTAAAAAAGGACAGCCAGTGTTATAGATATTAATTAAAATGACAGTACTCTGTAACTAATTAAGATTTAAAAAGTAGCAAAGTTAATTACTTAGCTTAATTTGTACTCAAATACAAGTAAAAGTACTTAAAATTTTACTCATGAAAATACAAATACCCCAAAAATTTACTTAATTACAGTGATCTGAGTAGTTGAAGTTCATTTCCTCCGCCACTGGTTTTTAACATGATGCCTAATTAGCATGAATTGATTAGGCCACGCCTACTTTTCCACAGAAACATCTAAACATCTAATATCTTGGAAAGAAATCGATCTGCAGGTGTGGTGGTTGTTTAATCTTAACTCCAGTGGAGAGCAGTGCTAGTTACTAAAAGTAGTAACTAGGTACAGTGTTTAGTTACTTCACTCAAGAAATAACTGAGTTACTTTATTAGTTACTTTTGTTAAAAAGTAATGAGTTATTATTAAAAGTAACTAATTACTTACTAAAAAAAATTATGCTACCCCTTTGTTTTAATATCAGTGCCGCATGAGAAATTCTACTCTGGTGATTAAATTAACTGTTTTTATTTATTTGGATTCTGACTTAACACCAAGCATTTTTGTCAATACACACCAAACTGACTTAAAACAAGGAAAAATTTTAAATGACAACACATATCAGACCAGCACAAACTGAAAATATCAAATGGAATCTAAAATAAATTACAACAAAAGAAACCAAGTGACTTTTTCAAGAGTTTTACACTTTAAAAAGTTCCTTCTTAAAAAAAACAATAACAAAAATAGTTTTTTTAAAGAACAATTATTCACAGTTTATGTGGAAAAATAATATTATTATTAAATTAAATATTATTTGAAAAAACATCTTACAATACAACTATACATTTTATATCAAACATAAATCTAGTAGTAATGTATTATTAGAAATATTAGAGTGGGAGAGGGAAATCGTGTGTGTGCGTGTGCGTGCCTGCATGTGTGTGTGTGTGTGTGAGATAGAGATGTTTGTTTGTGAAAGACATTCACTGTGTATTAATGCATTCACTAAATAACACTAGCCACTCGTCTGAGATGGAGCTCAGAGGAATGAGCACCACATGCGCACCACAAAAGTGTTTCTGGGGAGCGCTTCACGCCTCTGACTCTGAAGGGTTCATCAGAACAACATGAGCTCTGCTGCCTCGTTTATTACGCAACACCTCAAACCCAGCATCACTCCTCCATCAGCTCGACTGGAGCTGATTACGAAGGCCACACAGCTCCACAGCAGCACCTGATTAACCTTCAACGGCTCTGGCGCTCAGACACAAACACTCCTCCTCCTCCTCCTGTGTCTCCCTGTGATAAATTAAACAACGGAGGAATCCAATGGCCCAGCAATTACCAAACACCTTGGCCACACTCCCATTTTTCAGCTCTGTCAGGGGCTTGTCTTGGGCGGTGGGCTCCTCGCTCTTCCTAACTTTGTTTTTTCTGACGGAGATTAGATCTGCCACCCCATTACAGATTCATTTTCCTAATTTTTCATGTCTGCACCACGGCCCATCTGCGGAGGGCTGATAATTGTGAGGATCGGCCCTGGTGATTAGCATCAGCAGAATTAATTACAGCCGCCATTAAGGCTGCGGGTTGCACCAGCTGATCAAGAGAAATTAACTTCCTCCTGAGCCTCTAAATCATCACACCTCTGACCCCTCTGACAGAGGCACGCCCCACGCTCACCTCCCGAACACCAGCTAACACAGGAACGCACACTTGGCGCTAACAGCAATGGGGAGCTCGCTCTCAGGTGCATCGGCTTTGGGAGAGTCTACGAGTAGGGGGAGGCTGTTGTCATGAAGACCGAAGGATTGAGGCAGCATGATTTTCTTTCTTCAGCTAGCCCCTCCCTCTTCTGTTGGAAAAAAGACATGGAACAGCAGAGATACATCAGCTGCTGTGTAAAGGTTGCGCACTTACGTAACCTCACTCTGACCTCTGTGCGAAGGTTGCGCACTAATGTAACCTCGCTCTGACCCCTCTGCGAAGGTTGAGCACTTACGTAACCTCACTCTGACCTCTCTGCGAAGGTTGCGCACTTACGTAACCTCGCTCTGACCTCTCTGCGATGGTTGCGCACTTACGTAACCTCGCTCTGACCTCTCTGCGATGGTTGCACACTTACGTAACCTCGCTCTGACCTCTATGTGAAGGTTGCGCTCTTACGTAACCTCGCTCTGACCTCTATGTGAAGGTTGCACACTTACGTAACCTCGCTCTGACCTCTATGTGAAGGTTGCGCTCTTACGTAACCTCGCTCTGACCTCTCTGCGATGGTTGCACACTTACGTAACCTCGCTCTGACCTCTATGTGAAGGTTGCGCACTTACGTAACCTCGCTCTGACCTCTCTGCGATGGTTGCACACTTACGTAACCTCGCTCTGACCTCTCTGCGATGGTTGCACACTTACGTAGCCTCGCTCTGACCTCTATGTGAAGGTTGCGCTCTTACGTAACCTCGCTCTGACCTCTATGTGAAGGTTGCACACTTACGTAACCTCGCTCTGACCTCTATGTGAAGGTTGCGCTCTTACGTAACCTCGCTCTGACCTCTCTGCGATGGTTGCACACTTACGTAACCTCGCTCTGACCTCTATGTGAAGGTTGCGCTCTTACGTAACCTCGCTCTGACCTCTCTGCTATGGTTGTGCACTTACGTAACCTCACTCTGACCTCTCTGCGAAGGTTGCGCACTTACGTAACCTCACTCTGACTCCTTTGCGAAGGTTGTGCACTTACGTAACCTCACTCTGACCTCTCTGCGAAGGTTGCGCACTTACGTAACCTCGCTCTGACCTCTCTGCGATGGTTGCGCACTTACGTAACCTCGCTCTGACCTCTCTGCGATGGTTACGCACTTACGTAACCTCACTCTGACCTCTCTGCGATGGTTGCACACTTACGTAACCTCGCTCTGACCTCTATGTGAAGGTTGCGCTCTTACGTAACCTCACTCTGACCTCTGCGAAGGTTGTACACTTACGTAACCTCGCTCTGACCCCTCTGCGGAGGTTATGCACTTATGTACCCTCGTGCTGATCCCTCTGCGAAGCTCGACATGTGGCCTACGAAATTTTCTATCCTCACGCCAAGGCTGTGTGATTGACCGAAGTGGAGCAGAGTGAGTGCTTCCTCTCTCTTTCTTGGCTTGTGCTCCGTTTTAAACGCTAAAGCTTTGACGATAAAGTAAATAACCTTTCTTTGTTATCTGAGTTTTAGCTAGTTAACTAGCATTGTCATCTCGCCGCATTGTGATATCGATTAGTTTATAGACAGTGCTTGTACAGCAGCAGCATATGAATGTAGGATGTAATATTTGCATAATTTATAATGGGGTTAAATTAAGGCTGTCTTTTGATAGCATCTTTGTTGTGTTTCGTTTTGCTACCAGCCCTATAAATTCTTTGTTGACAAATGGGTGGACGCGTATTAAATCTGGCTTAAAGCTGGAATTATATTTCTGCGTCACGTTTCCGAATTGCTCATTGCACAGAATGCGAGCGTAACCATGCGTCATAAACAGCATACATACTTGTACGTTTTGTCTTGCATTGCTTTTACTACAAACAGTTAAAAGAAGAGAAAAGAGATGTCAGAGGAGATGATATATGTTTTGTTTTGATGTATTTCCGGCAGGAACACCCAGATATAAATGGCACTACACAGAAAGTGCTTGCTCTGCAGCACTTCGACAAAGCTTGTGGTCTGTATAGGTTTACGAAAGGCTGACATATAGTTAAAGTTTATGCATCGCGCTTCGCAAAAGGGTCAGAGCGAGGTTACGTAAGCACACAGCCTTTGCTGAGGGCACTGGGTAGAGTTGACACAGAAGTTTAGATCAGCCATAACACGCGTGCGGACCGTTTTCGACTGTGAGCCTCTGTCATTTGATTTGATTTTTCAGGTGGTCAAAAGAACGTTCGATTCAGTGCGTTAATGTCAAGCAATTAAGCTTACCAGGTCTGTTTTTGTTTGTTTTTCTCTCAGTTTTAATAACTAGCTTTTTCGCAATTTTACAGAACATTTTTTAATGTAATTGATATCTCACGAACGACATACTGAATTTATTATATTACTGTTTGGCAGTAATGAGAAGTACTGAGAGAGGGGGGGGGGGATTGAGAGGGGGGGTGAGCTAGAAAGAGAAAAGGAGATGGAGAGAGAGGGATCGAAAGAAGGAGAAGATGGGGAGTGAGAGATTGGGCAGAGGGAGAGAATGAAAAGAGCGAGATAGAGTGGGATAGAAAGAAAGAAAGAAAGAAAGAAAGGAGGAGGAAGATTGTGAAGTGAAGTGAAGAGGGAGGGTAGAGGGAGAGAGAGAAGAGAGGGGGGCTAGAAAGAAGAAAGAATAACATTGACAGATTCTGTACTGATATTTCAAGTCCTGTGAATTGAAATAAAAAATATCAGAGTTTTTAAAATGGTTGTTAATTGGATTTTTACAAATTTGTAAAAATCATTTGTAAAAAAATTAATAACCTAAAATAAAAAAATAAAAAGCTGATCGACATAACCTAAATTCTAAAAGATATGTGGTAGTGTTTTATCATCCATAGTGAAATGTAAAAAAGTGAACAATGTTGTTCGTGTTTGTAAAATCAGGATGAATCAATGAAGAGCGAGTAATCAGCAAAGCCCTAATGATCACAAGCTCAAAGATCTTCATTTAAACATTTACTCGCTATTACAGGCATTACACCTGCTGAAGAGAGAGGGTGAGAGAGAGGGGAGGGAGGGAGAGAGAGGGGGGGGGGGGAGTGAGCTAGAAAGAGAAAAGGAGATGGAGAGAGAGGGATCGAAAGAAGGAGAAGATGGGGAGTGAGAGATTGGGCAGAGGGAGAGAATGAAAAGAGCGAGATAGAGTGGGATAGAAAGAAAGAAAGAAAGGGTGAGAGAGCGAGCGAGAGAGAGAGAGAGAGAGAGAGAGAGGAGAGAGAGAGAGGAGAGAGAGAGGAGAGAGAGAGAGAGAGAGAGAGAGAGAGAAGCAAATTACCTCAGGAGCATGCTGATTCGTCAAGGTTAAACATGCTCACAGACACACACAGATTACAGGCTTGTACCTCACACATGGAGTTAAATCAGAAAAGATTTAGATGATGTGTGGAAGTGGACAAAATAATTGAAACGTAGTTTATGGGTTACTGACCCAAATATTAACATCCTTTTCACATCTCTCCAGACTTGTGAAGGCATCATTTCACTTCTGAGAACAATTTGATAGAGTTTGGAAATAAGACAAAAGTGACGTATTAATTTCAGCCATTAAAAATCACCTAAAACATTATCAAATTACTCCATCGGCTATCGGAGGTACAAGCTTAAAACCACAGGAGGAACACTTCTGATCAAGAAAATAATTAAAACTTTACCATAAAGTGTTTGTTTGCTGTTGTTGTGATTTTATTATTCTTTTACTTTATATTTTGTCGCAGGGGATCTTTAGTAGATGAATTTAGAACTTTTTTTTTTGCTTTTGAGACCTATCCTTCAATTTTCAGAGCATATAAACCTGAAAACTTAAGCCACGGCTAACCAAATACATAATACTAGCACAATGAGATGAAACAACATTGTTCTTTTTCTTCTTAAGCATTGAAAAGCTAAAATAAAGAGGTAGGCAAAAAATCAAGAACAAGTCATGTAAACGTGAGTTAGAGAGGGATGCATTCAGATGCTAATGAGAGCTGCGCTAATTTATTAGCATACTGAGGAAACGCTCTTACATTAATTTCAACTGTGCTGTTATTTCACCAGGAGATTTATGAGAGAGTGGATGCACAGACAAAGCAGCTTTTCATAGCAGCTTCAAAGCCTGCTATTTTAGATAAGATTAGCTTCCAATTTTAAACAAATATTGAGGGGATTTTGGTGTAATAAGGTGGTCCATCTGTAACTGTCACACTCGGACCACCATAGAAACTCTGAGACACAATATGACTTTCATGGATGAAAAATTAATTCTTAATGTAATGTAAAGCTTTGGTTTGGGCTTCTCAAAGGGGAGAGACGAGTCTTCCGTCGTGTTTACTCTTTTCTTCTGATATCACGCTGCCCTCTATTGACCACTGGATGAACTGCATGCCAATACACAAGTAATCAAATGTGCAAGTTTAGCGCTCACTTTTTTCTATTTTAGGCAAAGTGAACCACCCTTTGTAAGCTATTAAACATTAACAAGATAACTTTAGTGTCAAATATTAACTAAACTACCTAACGCGTTCATTACACAAATACGAGCAGCGACCGTTAAATATGGTTAGCCGTTAAAGTAAACACACATTTTCTCGTAATGTTTAGCAACTAAAATCGCTTTTCTTTTACTGAGAATAGACGTTATGTTAGAAAACCACAGAAATGTTGAATTAACTTAATTGTTAAAGTGTTGATTAATAGAATGTTTGTAGTTAGAGTACCTTTAACAAATCTAAAACAACCCCAAACAACATTAGCCATTGTTGTCAACGTTTTAAACGAAGTGAAAATATAGTTGTTTTTGTAAAAAGTGGACGGTCAAAGTAAAAGTTGTTTGTTTAATAGACTGTAGTTTCATTTTATCCTATGAAAAATAAGAGCTAAACCTAGCTACCCAAACAATATTAAAAACAATATTTAAAACAAATAAATCAATTATATTTAGTTTGTCTATATATCAACATGCAAAAATCGAATTAAAACATTCTAAATCCAGGAGCTGGTCAATGAAACTCTAACTCATTCTTTAATTTGATTAGGTTCGAGTTCATTCAAATAGGCTTTAAAGCTCTGGCTTATAACACTGCAGGTGAAATATAGTGTTTTATGTAGCGTATTAAGACCTTCAGGCTCTCAACAGCCCACTACAAACACAAACACACATCTCAGCCTCCGCTGCTGTCTCTGGAAGATGAATGAGTGTCTGTTACTGTACATGCTTGTGATGACAGAGTGTTTCACTCAGGTCCTGTGCAGGGGCGCGGGTGCTGAGTCAGTTCCTCTTCCATCGATCTGTCACAGGCTGCAGGTGTGGGAGGAAACACCTGCGCCCTGCTCCACACAGACTGTCAGCGCAGCACTTTCTCACTGCTTTGTGTTTCAGGTGATTTGAGGCCTCATTTGGGGACCCTCTAGCTCTCCTCAGTTCTTCTAACGCTCAGAACTTCCAGAACTCTGGAACATTTAGAGAACTTAATGAGTGTGATCGAAGCCTCATAGACATTTCTAGCCCACACAGGTTTTTTTTAATGAATTTATGAATACACGTGAATGGATCAATTTGGGATCTCAGTCAAAATTTACTGTCTTCTGCGCCACATTAGAGACCACCTCAAACCATGTTTTGCACGTATACTGTCAGCCAGGAGATGAATCCCAGGCTAGTGTCAAAGTGTGTCGAATTAGTTTAACGACTGTATAAAGAACTATTCTGATTTGCAAATGTATGGTGAACTGTTAATTTCTGCTCGATTTCGGCCCCTGTAATGCATCCCCATCTTAGTCGTGTGATGTATTTATGTCTCATCCGCAGCGTCATTAGCTCACGATAGCCCCTGTTATGTTCCGGGCTCCTCTCCGCTGCTCACATAAACAATGGTGCCTGTTTGTTTTGTAACAGGGACCTCTAGTGGAAGGAACGCCCCTTTTCCTCACATTCTTCTGGTTTCGGCTCGATCTTCAGAGTCGTTCAGGTTCTCATCACTTTGGTCACCTGTCTTCCCCGCTGTAAGGTTCAGTAGAACAATACTGAATCCTCTCAGAGGATTTTAGCTGTTTCCGCCGCACCCAGCAGACTGAAAGCTCTCAGGAAGCTGTACAGTATGTGAGCGAGGCCTGGAAAATGCTTCTGAAGCCCGCGCTGCTGCGATTGACGCAGATCTTCCTCCGGGTTCAGCCCTGTGAGGAAACAGATGCTCAGGACTCAGCTTTTCCTCTGTTCCTGAGAGAGACAGACAGGAGAGAGAGTGGAGAGGGAAAGAAGAGGGAGAGAGAAAGAACAATCCAGTAGCTTGTGATCCGGATTCTTTCTTTTTTTTTGACCTGAGAGAGATAAGAAAGAGAAAGAGATAGAGAGAAGGGGGAGAGATAGAGATAGTGAGTAGAGAAATAGAAAGACAAGGGCAGAGAGATAGAGCGGAGAGGGTGGCGAGAGAGAAAGGAGGGAAAGAGATAGGTGGGATATAGAGAGACAAGGGTAGAGAGAGGGAAGAGTGAGAGGAGAAAAAGAGTGGTGTTTGGAAAGAGAAAGGGAGGAGGGGAGAGGGTGGGGGAGATATGGGGAGAGAGGTAGGAGGGAGAGAAAGGAAAAAGAAGAGAGGGGAGAGGGGGAAACAGGATGGAGAGAGGGAAAAAGGAGAGAGTGAGAGATGAAAGAGAAAAGAGAGACAAAGAGTGGTTGAGAGAATATATATATAGAGAGAAAAAGAATATAGAGACTAAAAGAGTACAGTGAGAGAAAGAGAGTGGGATAAATAGAAGAGAAAGAATAAAAGAGAGGGGGAAGTAATTGGAGACATTTATGTACTTTATCAGAAGGTAAATTATTATTTTATATATTATTATTTATTTCATGTATATTATTTATATATATATTTACATTTATGTATTTGGCAGACACTTTTGTCCAAAGCAACTTGCAGAAGGGGAGAGACAATATTCAATTTGTTACACTGTCAAAGTCTATCTCATGATAGACGTTGTATCAACTGATAAATAAACTATAGCAGGAAGAAAATAAAGAGAGAGGAGGAAAAAAGGATGTTTTTATAGTAGGTGTTCTCTGAAGAGAAGAGTTTTCAGTTGCTTTTTGAAAGCTGTTAGTGTTGCTGCTTTCCTGACTGGATCAGGAAGTTTGTTCCACCAGCCAGGGACAGTGAAAGAGAAGGTTCTGCTGAGAGATCTTCTGCCCTTGTGGAGATGGAACCACAAGTCGCTGTTCCTTCTCTGAGCACAGGCTTCTGGAGGGCATGTAAGAGTGTATGAACTTGTGGAGGTAAACAGGGGCTGATCTGGAGATAGTTTTGTACAGCAGCATCAGTGATTTGAATTTAACCTGAGCTGCAATGGGGAGCCGACAAAAAGGGCAATAACATGAGCTCACTTCAGTTCCTTGAAGATAAGACGAGCTTCAGAGTTCTGGATCATCTGCAGAGGTTTCAGGGCGTTTGCTGGAAGTCCTTCTAGGAGAGCGTTGCAGTAGTTCAGATGTGAGAGGACCAGAGCCTGAACCAGAAGTTGAGTTGCTGCTCATTTAAGAATGGCCTGATCTCTTTCAAACATTGTGCAGTGCAAACCTACATGCTCGAGTTGTCTTGGTGATGTGGTTTTTGAAGGACAGCTGTCCATCCAAAATCACTCCAAGATTTCTGACTGAAGGAGAAGGGGTGATTGTTGAGGATTCCAACTGGATGGTGAGGTCGTGATGCACAGAGGGATGGGCCGGGATTACTAGAAGTTCTGTCTTGGCCATGTTGAGCTGCTGGTGATGGTTCTTCATCCAAGTAGAGATGTTGTTCAGGTAGTAAGTTATGTGGGTATATATACATATCTTTTCAGACTCTGGACGTGGTAAATGTAGCAAAACCAGGCTCAGTGTTTAAGCTCAGCTCCACAGCTGCTTTAACATAGAACACAGGTTTCCGGATCACACTGACAGGTCTCATCAGGTGGTGAAGCACTTCTCTGATCAGAAACAGGTCAAAGGTCGTTTCTGAGGGCCCTCGCTACATTAATGAGCTGCGAGAGATGGAGAGGGGCTGCGGGTGGTCTTCAACAGCTACAGTCACTGTGGAAATATTCACGGAAGCTCCTCCTGGCCTGGGAATGAAACAGAGATATTCTGCTTTTATATCCTGCTAGAGAGTGATGAGACTCAACCAAGCAGAGCTTTAGTTCAGAATTTACAAGGACTTTTATTATCCCTTTTTGAGTGTTTAAAGCTGGTCGGTTGATAGGATAGGCTTAATTGTGACTAAATTGTCCTCAAATCTCAGTGTTTGAGTATTTTCTAAGTATATTATTCAAGCCAGGTATATATTTCCCAGTCTGTAATTATTTGTCTGCTGTTCATCTGGAGCTCACATGTAGGCCAACGGTGGTCCGAGTCTGGCAGAGAAGTCTTAACAAGCAACTCAAAAGAGTTGAATTTGATGACGTTTTGGCTGAGGTTTGGGTGAGTTGAAGTCGATCTGCCCTAAAGTAATAATGCTGCGTGGTCCAACAAGCACTCGCCGTGTGTGGGCTAAAGCTGGGCCAGATCAACTTTTCCATGTTTTCCAAACTTTTCCCTACAATCCTCTTTGACTGGCACACAAAATCAGATAGTTATTTTTCTAGTCAAACAGCTGAAACAGGTTATTATTTTTTATAACCTTTTCTAGTTTAATTTACCACTGACCATTAGTTACCTGCTGCAGTAAATGCTTTTGATCCTTAATTTAGAGACTTTTACTTCCCTCAAGGACTTTTATTATGCCCTCTTGAATGTATATACCAGGGTTCCCCAATCCCGGTCCTGGAGAGGTGCAGCCCTGCACATTTTAGTTGCAACCCTGCTGTAGTACACTTCTCTAGCTTCAGACAATCAGAGAGAACCCTAATTAGTGCCACAGGTGTGTTTCATGATGATTGAACCATAAAGGTGCAGGGCTCTAGCACTCCAGAACCAGGTTAGGAGACCCTTGGTTTATTTCTTTTAATATGATATAACCCCATTAGCAGACAAGCAAAACATTTAATTCTATGATTAAAAACAGTGAGCCGGATTTGTTTTTTGTTTTTTTAGCTCTTTCTGTCACACTTTACAAGAACAATTAAAAAATGATGTTTCAATGTTTTAAAGAGAGTTTGTTGTATTTATTTAGATATAAAGATGTAAAATTATATAGAATGATGTAGAAAACGCTCTAAATTTAAAAAAGCAAAGCAGAGATTGTCTTGAATTAAGCAGTGCTGGGAACGAAGCTGCAAAACTATTTCATTCAATAAAACAACAATAACTCTGCTAGAAGTTTTAGAATCCCAAGGCTTGATCTGATTGATTTCTTCTTCTTGGATAACAGCGCCACCATGTGGAGGGTTGATATATTGTAAAAGTTCATTTCGTTTCTATGCAAAACTACAATTTGCATCGACGCGAACAGTCAAATCTTTCAGATTTTTGTTCAAATATTCTGCCGTAAATAAATAAATAGACAAAGATGTGATAAACAGTGTGGAATTGTTTATTTTACAAACGTTGATTTAATTAATAATGGTTGCAGCTTTAATTTAGATTATAAAGATATATTAAATATCGCTCTTGACATCATTTAAAATATACCTTTAATTTTATTATAATTTTCCACTTTTTCTGATAAAGATTCAGACCTTTACTAACTGAGAGCTAGACTTTCTGTAAAATATATAAGTTTTTAGTCATAACTGTTAATTATTGATGATTAACTCCTTTATGTCCACAGTAATATACAATCTTTCAGAGTATTGTTAAAATATCCTGCTATAAACAGTGAAAAAAAATTATTTACAAAAGATCATTTAATAATTAATGGTTTTCTTTTCATTTTAAATAACTTTCTCTCTCTTGACATCATTTATATATTATATATTTATTGCATTTATATTGCGGTGAATAAGAAGAGGTATTTTGTTTTTTTAAATACTTGTTTTTCCAACAATTTCTGACAAAGATTCTTAACTTTACTGACTGAGAACTAGACTTTCTGTAAATATATAAGCATAAATGGTAAGGTATAACCGCTCATTTAAAGGTTAAATCATTTATTTCCATAATAAAAATATGTCTCAATTGTCTCAAATCAATAACTTTAGTATTTCCACCTGAAAAAAATATCTTAAAATATCAGTTTTGTTAAATAATTCCGACATCATATTATTAAAATTCTCTAATAACCAAAAACATCTAATCTAAAGGTGTTTGCTGAAGTATAACACTTTGAGAATGTCAACCTAAGGCTTGTTTATTTATCATATAAAATAATTGTTCATTAATTTCACATTCTTATCACAATATAACGCCATTAAATTCATGGTGTTGTTTTTTTACTGACATACATCTACTAGTTTTAACTGTAAAACATACACATAAAAATCTATTTATCGTTTTAATTGAGATTGTGTCATCACAATATACATAACAGGAACTAGTAACCAGCTGCAGGTTGTTTTACTGTTACACAATTTTTGTAAAAGCATGTAGAAAACAAATAGAAAGAAAGAAAACAAAGAAAGTCTGAGCGGGAGCGCGTCTGCTGGTCACCTTTAGATTCCATCAGCGTTTTATTGCACTGAACTCTGCTGGAAAAACCTGCAGCAGATATGATCTCCATAAATCAGCTCCTCAAATTAGTTCAGCTGTGAAGATAAGTTACGAGAGACAGATGATCAATCCCTCTCTTGTCCTGAGCCCAGCTGAGCTCCAGCATCACTCCGCTCCTCTAAGAGGAGGATATAAAAGTGTGTTAATTACTGCTTTAAGTGCCTCACGACTCTGAGGAACGTCACCAGGCTTGTGATGAAACCGGCACCACTCACTTCTGATCTAGAGAGTGAGAGGATGGAGGGAGAGGGGGAGAAGGGGAGAGGAGAACAAGAGAATAAGAGATAGCGGGACAGGGGGAGAAAGATAGGGAGTGAGACAGAGAGAGAGGGAGAAGATAGAAAGGGAGGGAGAGGAGAGGGAGCAAGAGAAAGAGAGATAGAGGGGGTGGGAGAGGTGGGGGGAGAGGGGGGGACAGAATGAGACAGAGGGAGAAGAGAGAAAAGGAGAGAGGAGAATAGAAAAATAGAGTTGAGTGAGAGAAAGAGAGAGAAGAGAGAGAGAGATAGAGAGAAGAGAGAGACAGAAGAGAAAGAACAAACAAGAGGAGAGAGACGGAAGAGAGATAGAAACGGGGGATAGAGAGAGGGGGGAGATAGAAAGGTGGAGGAGAGAGACAGGGATAGGAGCGAGATATAAGAGATAGAGAGAAGGGGGAGAGGAGAGAAGTAGCTTGACAGAGAAAGAGATGGGGAGAAAGAGAAGAGATAGTGATCAAGAGAAAGTGGGGAGAAAGATGGAGAGAGGGAAAGGAGAGAGACTGAAGAGAGAAATGTGGAGAGAGAGAAGAGAGGCAGAAGAGAGAGAAGAGATATAAAGAGTGATAGAGAGGTAGGGAACAGGGATAAAGAGGGAGAGGAAGATAGAGAGAGATGAGAGGAAAGGGAGAGGAGTGTTGAGAGAGAAGAGATAGAGGGATAGAGAGTTGAGAGAGACAAAGAGAGAGAGAGATTTATTCAACACTATTGTTATGAGCACTTCTGGGTGACTCTGACCCTTTTAGACCCTCGATCCATTAGAACAGACGTCACATTTCAGCACTTTTATGATGATTTCATGTTTTTTAGGATCTTAACAGTGGGGCACGAGAAGCCAAGGGCAACCCAAACATGAGAGCAAAAAATATTGTAAATAATTGTAAATGTGTTGATAATGTTTATCCATCCATCCATCTTCATGTCGGCTTTATTCCCTTTCGGGATCGCCACAGCGGAATGAACCGCCAACTCTCTGGCATATGTTTTACGCAGCGGATGCCCTTCCAGCCGCAACCCATCGCTGGGAAACATTCACACACACACACATTCACACTTTAACACTATGGGCAATTGTTCTTATTCAATTCACTTATTCCGCATGTCTTTGGACTTGTGGGGAAACCGGAGCACCCGGAGAAAACCCACGCGATCACGGGGAGAACATGCAAACTCCACACAGAAATGCCACCTGCCCCAGCCGAGCCTAGAACCAGCGACCTTCTTGCTGTGAGACGACCGTGCTATCCACTGCGCCACCGTGACGCTTGATAATGTTTATATTTAAACTTAACAACTCATAAAATATTGTGTGTTTAAATGAATGTTGGGATCTCAGTTTGCGGAACTGAAATGTATTGAAACACTGCTCTGATTGATGGAAACGTTGCAAATAAGAAAATCTTACTTTTTCTGAAGCTTGGAAAATAACACAGGTCTAAAACACAAACACGTTATTCAATGTGTGATAAAAGAATGCTAATTATTCTCAAACCATGAACATGGTTTTCTGATTGTATCTCTTAATGATCTTTCAGCCTGAAGACCCCTTTGAAGATCTTCCATTGAAGAGATGAACGTCTGAGACCTCCACATGTGCGCTGGGACCTTCTTCATCCAGATCGAAGGGTGGAGGGCATGGACGGCTGTTGGGGCTTTTCTGTGTGGAGTAAAAAAGCACAACTATCAGGTTTCTCTGACCGCCCCCCCCCCCCCCCCCCCCCCATGACCGTTTGCTCTTCACAAAGCCTCAAAACTTGTGCATTTTTGTTGAGCCTGGGCCAAGACCAATCAAATCAGAGCCCAAGTTTGAGTCCTAAAGGTGGTGGGTACAAACAAATCAGAGAGAAAATGATAGAAAATTAAAGGAGGAGGTATACCAATAAATACAAGCGAAATAATACTAGAAGAGTCAACAATCCCAATAACTAATGGGACTAAAAATAATTTTTTTTAAAAAAATAAATAAAAAAAGGTTCTGTGTGTTTTTGTCTCATAATAAAACTCATCAAATAGTTTCCTATTAAAATGTGTTTTAAATTGGATTTAATCGGATGATTAGATGCAGAACTTTTGTTGTATTTCAATCAAATGAAAGAACAAACAGCACTGTTTATTGTATAACATTGTTCTGTTCTTTCTCGAATAAAGCCAGAGTAAAGTCATCAAATACATGTTCAAACAAAGCTGAAAATGAGTCTGGAAACCAAGTTCAGCTACCCCAAGTTATCAATTTACACATAGAAAACGATGATGATTGATCAACAAAAAGATAGTTTAAAAGTTTATGAACTTCAAAAGCAAGTTAGGCAACTATTTTGGTCAAATCTGAGTAAAATGTGATCAAACTTTATTATTCCAGGCCATTTAAGACCCAACCCTTTGTCATCAGAAGTCCCTGATCCACCCAAGAAGCATGTTTGTTTTTATTTTTGATGATTGAAGCCTGATGGGAAGAATTGAAGGACTCAAAGACAAGGACTCCACCACCAAACTACCCCACTTTTTTTAATACAGCAAATAAAATTACAAAAATATGCTTATAACGACAACCAATACAAATAAATAGTCAATTTAGGTGCGTTATTAATATAAAGAATGGAAATAAACGGTTTAAAACACAAATCATTGCTAAAGCTGGTCGTGCAGGATTATCTAGAAGGTTAAAAACAAACAGTTATAGCTTCTTTATTTGTTCATCCAAATACATTTTGGATTACGCTCGTTTGAGTTTGGGTGAAAGAACAAGCTTGCTAAACAAATGCAACACTAATAACAATGGACTTATCAAACAATTAAATTAAATTAAAAGAAAAACGAGCCGAGTTTTGTGAGAATGAGATACACTTCCACCACGTGTTATTAAGCTAACGTTAAAGGCTAACGCTAATAAATCTAAAAACAGACATCTTCGCATAAATAAAGTGCTGTAATATTGGAAGTGAGAGTGGCTGTTTTATTATAGTAGTAATTCAGATGTCACGTTGTGGTAATGATGATACACATTATAACTACCCCATAAAACGGTTATAATTCTATATTGATGCATTGACAGAAGCGTTTTGGTGGATGGCGCTATTATAGATTTATACCAACGGTATTTAGCTGGCTCATGTGATTTTTGTAGTAAATGAATTCTGTCGTTTGACATTACCCGATTTTTAGACAAACGTGAGTTTTAATAGACACAGCAGAGGGCGCAAGAAACTCGTAAAATGGTCAACTCCACTTAATTCAATAAACTAGCACACAGCACGGTAGATTTGTTTTACTAAATATGTATAGTTAATCTGTGGTAGAAATTAAAGGGTGTAAATAAACGATGTAAATGAGTCACACGTTAAACAAAATCACAAAATATACTAAATTTCTCTATGTAGAGGTAGCGCGCCGTCAAAGCATTTCCAACAACAAACACCAACAAAGAAGAAGAAACCGGAAACGGACCAAAAGGAGAGCGTGAAGGTATAAATATGATCAAATCCTAAGTACATACATTTAGCTGTTTCCCTTTCGAGACAAGTTTAATCGCCATTAATATTGACTGGTTTAGTCAATATGACGTTTTCTCGCTTTGCGCTTACATAACCGATATTTCCTAGAAATATTGAGTCAACGTTTCAATCCCTTTTAAATATAAAAAATGCAATTAGTGTTTGAAATATAACGTTATTCTTAACACAAAAGCAACGCAACGGTCGTTTTTACTACGTATGGGAATTGATTTAGTAGATATTTTGGTATTAAATGTGATTAATGTATGTGATCATGTGTTGTGTATAGAAGTTAACGTTACTTTTGAATAACGTGGATTAAGATTAGTTTGTTTTCAAAATGGTGACTTTAATGTTTATTTTAGACATTCGAAATGCAGCTGTTTTTATTGTTTTGCGTCACTATATAAATTATATATGAATGATTAACGTTTAATTAAGTGAATGCTTGTCTGTCAAGCAAGCGCATTTCCAGGGCAGTTAAAACCATTTTTTCTTTCGAATTAATTTTGGTTTGTAATAATATCATAAACCTTAGTTAGTTTGTATATTTACATAATATAAAAAAAATTGTTATAATTACAATCATACATGTAAGGATTAACAAAACAGTTCATGTTACATACATAAATAACAAAAAATGGGGTAATCAACGATAACGTCACCAACCCGAAACGCTTCAATTAATTGCTTTAGAGGTCGTTATACACACTCCCTGGGTTAGTCCTGCCCCGCAGGTCAAGAATCATCTTTCGCAAGATGCATTTTTCTGAAGGGTCAAAGGTCAGGCGCTGAGCGGTGTGTTTCATGTGCACAGGGTCGAGAGCGCAGGCCGGAGCAGCTCAGGAAGCTGTGGAGGACTCAGCTTTGAGAGCACAGTTTACAAGCTCACTTCCAGCACTGGGGCGAGCTCACAGACTGCGAACTTTCATCACACTTCATCAGAGCATGTGCGGTTATTATTACAATCCCACAGTAACCAGAAACCTCAGGAATTCTTGCCTTTGGGAAACCTTTTGATTATTTCTTTTTGCGCAAACGTTTCTCAAGATAACGTGATATAATCATTATTTATTTTATTAAACATAATTATATTAGCTGTTTTATCATCTTGATTTGTAGGTAAAATGTTATCATAACAGCTTAGCAAAAGATGCTTCTTTATGTTAGCCACATGTTATTCAGTTAATAGATATGATGAAATTTTTAAATGTAATTTTTATGATAATAATTAACGTTAACAAATTATTATTGAGAGTTAAACTCTTCAGCTTCTTGCTAAGAAAATGTCATTAATATTAAAACTACTGAGTTGTTAATTGATGAGATGTTAGCAAACCTAACTATCTCAATACTAGTTCTTGTTGGCGATTTCTGATCATTTAACAGCTCATGATAATGACATTGAATTGCCGTTGAATTACCATAAAATAACATGTTGTTATCATTAATTAGCATTATGCTAACATGAATTATCATGACATTATCATGATGTTAACTTCAACTAACATGTAATTACTATGAATTATCATGATACTAACATACATTTCCGTTACATTACCATGAATAATGAATAATAATAATAATAATACAAATAGATTTGGTTCCCCTTATCACGTAACCGAAGGTACCTGACTCACCATCTGATGGCGCTAATGGCCCACAATACCCTCATTAGATTAACCAAGAGGAAAAATTTTGTAAAGAAGCGTGTCTTTGTTTGTAATTGAAGCAATTCTTCGCTCACATACAGAGAAAACATCTGAAACACACAGCCCACCTTTCTCTTTTTGTGTTTCATGAAATGATAAAAGAATGTTATTTTCAGCAAACCTTGAACGTGAACGTGCTGTCCTTCGATCCCTGACAGGAGTCTTGAGCAGTCTCTATATCAGGTGCTAGAGCTTTTAGACAGCGTGAGAACTGAATGTCTATGGAACAGATTATGCTTTACTTGTTACATAAAAGAAAGAAAAAAAATGTGAGTTCGAATTAGTATTTTTTTGGGTTATATTTACAGTTATTCTTCTTTTTTATAAACGAACCTCACACACAACATTAGGTGCAGCTGCTCCACCCTGTGTTCACATGTTGTTTTCATAAATGGCATCTTGTGTTCAGGAGGTCTGTGCACTCTTTTTTTTTTTTGACCTCAGGAGCAGATGTGCAGGCAGATGATGGGTACATCTCTTGCATGCAGCAAAATGCAGTGCATCTGCTGCTCAGGTGTGTGAAGACCTTTACACCTATAGCACCTCATCCCAATTTTGATAGCTCCAGCTGATTGGCTACAGGTTTGTTTTGGAATTGGAAGGAGCCAGGTCAAATCAGTTTTTTTCACCTACTCGTTTAATAAAGAGGATATTTTTGGAGACCACAGAGGCTTTGGAGGATACGACAACTTCCACGACAGAGGAAACTTCGGAGGTACTTTCAACTTGTGTTTTTATCGTAATCGATAAAGTGTGAACACAGTTTGAAACTGAACAGTAATGATGGAGAAACCTCAAACTCTGATTATTGATTTAGTTCATTAAATTGTGGCTGATTTGGAACATTGTTTCTGATGTTCATGAAGAGATGTTATTAAGGTTAAAATAATTTCCATTCGAGCTGAACTCACCTCTCTGCAGGGAAATTTGGTGGAGACGGAGAAGAAGGAAGGTGCTATATAATTTTGGGAAGTACGAAGGACAGCAATCCTACTTCGGCTCCATGAAGGGAAACAATTTCAGTGAAAGGAACGTGGAACTGTACGGAGGTAAATCTTACAATTAAAAAGCAAACTGTGTAAGAGACTGAAGCTGTAATTCCTCAGCTGACCTCTACTAGCTAGACCCCACTCTGAAAAAATTATAACATGAATGAACATAATGCAAGGATGCATTAACATGACATGATGTTACCATGAATTTTCATGATGCTAACATGAATGATCATGACATTACTATGAATTAGCATGATTTTGATTAACATGACATGACATTATTGTGAATTAACGTAACAGTGACATGAATTACCATGAATTACCACCCCTAGAGCACACTCTGAAAAAATTATGCTACCATGAATTACCATGATGCTAACATAACATTATAAGGAACTAGCATTATTCTAACATGAATTAACATTCCAGTAGCATAATGGTAACTTGAATTAACATTATATTACCATGAATTAGCATTGTGCTAACATAAATTATAATGCCCTTAGCATGAAATTAACTTTATCTAACATTTTGAATTAGCATGATGCTAACATAAATTAACATGACATTATGAATTAGCATGAAAGTAACATGAAATAACCATGAATTATGATTACGTTAACATGAATTATCGTGCTATTAGCATGATGCTAACATGAATTAACATATTACCATGAATTAACACAATGTTAACCTGAATTAACATGTCATTGCCATGAATGATATAATACAATTTGTTGATAGAAACAAAAACAAACAAATATCTTAAGTAACTTAAATTGGATAAATCAAATTCCAATAATTCCAAGTAAAATATAGACAAAAAAAAAACTAATTAATGCAAACCACAAGTAAAAATGTATTGAAAGAGCTGAAGTGACCTTTCGCTCTGCTTTGCTGTCTTTCAGGAGGGTTTGGCTCAGGAGAACTGTGAGGGTTTAGCTCGAGGGGGTATTAGCATGTTAGCAATCAGTGGTAAGTTCAGGCTAAACCAGTGACACAGGACGATTCGTGACCTTTGACCTTCATGTATGTGGTTTCACCAGAGAGGCGAGTGCTTGTGAGGAAGGCAGCTCTTGAACTGGTTGAGCTCTTCACAGCTAGCGCAGTACATTCCTTAAAGGGACAGTGCACTCAAAACACAAAAGCATTCTCCTTTCATTAGCAGAGAGGAACACAAAACCAAGCGTGGTTATTTTTTACGAGAGACAGAGTCAGTTTTGGGTGAACTCTCTCTCTCTGTTCATTCAGTTTTTTGTGACTCATTCTAGCTATGTTTAGAGAGTGAAGCTGTTGTTGTTTTATCAAATTGCTGCAGTGCAGCCGTTTGGGTTCATTGTTTGATTCGTAGATGTTGTCACGTGTTTCCATCTCTATGTTTAGCACCAGAGTAGATCTGATCAGACCTGAGGGACTGAGACCTGTTTGTTAAAGATAGCAAAGATTGGTTGAAAATACAGTTGTTTAGTAACGGACGTAGTGTAGCGCCTCTCTGTGAGTGTGAGAGCGAGTGGATCTCATTTTGCACCCATAAAATTGTGAATAGTGTGCGGATTGGGACCAAGCATACAAGAACTGGCTTCAGGAAGTTACTCTGGGATGTGTTTCTCAAATCATAAACAAACTCTTGTCTGAGACTCACAGGAAATGATGTTTCCGGTTTTCAAATCCGGTTCTGGAGTGCCAGAGCCCTGCACCTTTATGGCTCAACCATCATGAAACACACCTGTGGCACTAATTAGGGTTCTCTCTGATTGTCTGAAGCTAGAGAAGTGTACTACAGCAGGGTTGCAACTAAAATGTGCAGGGCTGCACCTCTCCAGGACCGGGATTGGGGGAACCCTGTTCTTATCCAAGAGAGATATGAGGATGACTGGAGGGAATGTGAAAGTAAACCAAATGTCAAAACAAGCAAAACAATGATCTATGCTGTTAATAGTGCAATATTTGAGGTCAGTAGAGTGATTCAGAATGAAGCTATTGGTCGTTTTATACTGTAATTGTTTGAATTTATATCTCAGAATTATAGCCTAGCAGAAATCAAAGGCTGTGAAAGCCAATTTGAGCAGAAAGAGAATTAGAGAATAAACTGATGCTAGCTGAGTGGCGTGAGATTGTAGTCCTGTGAGGGTTTCTGACTTATAAACCTGGAAGCGCGCGAGGTGGGCTGTGAAACTTAAACAGCTGGATTTGCTGAAGACAGTTATTTAGTCATTGATTGAGAAGATTCTCTGAAAATCCTAAAAATGTAAAAGAGCTTCAGTTCTTCTCAATGACCTCGAGGAACCTCTTCAGAACACTTGTAGTATGATCATTCGTGTTTGGCTGGAGGAATGTGTTCCTGACTCGTTTTATTGTGAGGTTTCTTCATATGTTCTAGTTGGAGGAAAGTGATCTCATTGTGTTCAGGATTGCATCTGAAGCAAGTGAGAGCTTGTTCAATCTTTGATAGCGTAGAGAGATTTTACGTAGTCATTTCCTTGAAGATGAACTCCACTGAACCCACAATTACAGTGAACTTTCATGAATCGACGGTTAGCATGAACTCTGCTGAACCGTCTTGAGCAAGGGTCACCTCCCTGAAAAACATGTTTCTACCTCTGGTGCTGTAATGTTTTTTCATTTAGATCGATAGTTTTGATCTTCATGAAGACTTTGAGGGGGTGATTTTTTTTAAATGAGTTTGTTTAAGGTTTACTAAATGTAAATCCTCAGACAATCAGACATCTGTGCTATGCGGCTATGATTGGCTCCGCCCCTTTTTAATTTTAATTTTTTTTTTTAATTCACCTGCTAAGTCCATGTGATACACAGTCTATTATCGGTAGCTAGCGGTTAACATGATCTCTGTTGTGAAAGCTATCGTTGGTGTTCTTTGTAAACAGAGGCCTTAAGACTTCCTAAAAATAGAAACACGCTGAAAACAAAATAATGCTCTCAATGATTAATCGATCACCTCTGTCTCATAAACAAAAAAGGATGTCGTTCAATTCCAATTTAGTTTGGCACATTGTGCATACGTGCTGTTCTCTGTTCTAATGCATCATTTCGAGTGAATAGTTGTTAATGTGTCCTAATATTCATTTACTTTTATTATATAACTGTATATTAGTTGTCCTAATATTCATTTATAGCTTTAAAATTCCCAAACGATTCATACAATGTGTTCAGATACCTTTTTATGTGACATGTTTGCAATTTTTTTAGGATATGTATGAACAACATCACATATATTCCCAGTAAGTAAACTGCTGTTTGTGTAATAGATGCAGATTTTGTAATAAAAATCGATCAAAACATGATGTGCTCATTTCTTCTGTCCCTCGTTTCTTCACACGTGGCTTTTCTCCTTCACTTGGTTTGACTCCTTCTCTCCTGCACATGCACTTTCTTCATTCCAGGATAACTCCGAACTTTGCTCTTGTCTCATGCGAAGACAATATTTAACTTGTGAGGTGAAATAAGTGTACAACCCACAGTCTCTATTTTTATCTCTCTTTCTTTTTTTACTCATCTCTCTTCTCCCTCCCTCTTTCTTACTCTCTTTTCTTTTCTCATTTTCTTTATTTCACCCCCTCTCTGTTTTAGACCTTAAAAGTCTTAAATTAAACATATAAAACAGATATTAGGCCTTAAAATATTCAATTAAACATATACAAACAGATTTAGGCCATACAAGTCTTTAATTAAACATTTAAATCAGTTTTGTAGGCTTTAAAAAGTCTCAAACATTAGACAAAAAAATATTTTTAGGCTTACATTAAACATAAAATAAAGCGGATTTTTAGACCTTAAACAGTCTTAATATATACTTAAAATAAATTTTCACAGCTCTTATTTTTTATGTTGTTATGGAAATCAATACTCAAGAGACATGTTTTATGAACACAGCCGCAAACAGCAATTTATTACTCATTCCAAACATGATAAAGATCATACCTTGTGTGTCAACGAAGCCTTGTGCAACCATACAGTGCTGCGACAGAAAGAGAGAGAGAGAAAGAAAGTGACAGGGAGAAAGACAGCAACAGCGGACGTCAAGGAATGAGAACAGACAGGAGGAGGAGAGACCAGAAAAGAGCAAGTAGTCTTCAATTTTACCTCCTGAAACTTTGTCCAAGAAAAGAAAAAAAGATTATGTTGAATATGTTATTCTTTCATAAAAATAAGAAAAACAAAGTGGAGCAACAATAAAGTAAAAGCTCTAAAAGGAGATTAAACTCCAAAGCAGAGCACTATGGAAGCTCGATCGAGCTGGTAATAAATAAATGTTGAGTAAACAGCATAGAGGTAGAGAATTCATTTTTATTTTGAATTTCATTGGGCAATTCCAAGCATCCCCCAGAATTCCTTTCTCTACTCTTGTTTGAGGAACAAGTTTGGCATCTTGTAAGTATTTTCTCCGCCTGCATCAGTCTCTGCTGTGATTAGAGATTATTATAAGCACAAAAGAGTTCAGAGCTGGTGGCGCTGACGTCAGGAGGAGCGAGGGCTGCTCTTGAACAGGTTCGTCCTGCTGTTGTGTGTAGCATGGCATGCTGACGGTTCAGACTCTCTGGAGCGTGTGCAGGAGAGGGTTCGCTCTGTTCAGAGGGGAAGTGTTGTGGGTGGACAACTTCTCTATTTCTTGTGGGGACCTGATCTGTGTGAGTGATGGTTTATGAGGTCATTGTAAAAATAATAATAATAATAATAATAAAATGTTGAGAAACCAAATTTGGGAGGTCACATATGTTGGTTGCTGTAGTTGGTCAGATTGTCTAAAACGATTTAAAATGGTAATACCTGTCTGTAGTTGAGCGTTCCACCATCAAAGCATCCACTCTTTGTTTTAGTAAAGATACACTAAAAACAAAGAAAATGAATGTTTTTGTGAGAAAACACAAAAGAAACTATTAAGTATCTACATTTTTATTTCGAAAGTCGATTTGCTTCCATTATAATAAACAACATCATACCTTGCTGCTTTAAATATCTTTATTATATAAGGACAAAAACAGACAGACACAAAATAGTGAATCAAGATTAAAAACTAACAACAACAACAACAACAAATGTGCAGATAGAAGTGATCAAAACTAATTTAGAGCAAAAGTGATCTATTTTGTGTATATACAGTACAGTTCTGAAAGCACACAGTAAAAATATATTTACAAACCGTCAAGGTTAAAGAAGCTCACGCTCGTGCAAACAGTAAAAAAAAAAAAAGAGATACATCTGGAAAGTGAAATATCTAGAAACCTAGTGCTGCTGTTTTAACATCAAGCGAATGCACTCGAAAAAGTTATTTCCTCAAGATGTGGTGTGCTCTGTGTCCTCACCGGCTGTGAACTAATTTGGATCAATCAGATTCTATATGAGCGGAGCGGCTAGCCAAACTGCTTGAAGAGTTAACGAAGCCAAAACCTTTGGATCTTAGGTTCTTCTTTTCTTCTGATCTGAAGTAACTTCTCAACGTCTGAAATAAACTGCACTTCTTATTAGTTCATGATACTTTGGACTTTAAATTCTAAATTAATTTGATGCATTTTAAGATTCCTTAAGGTGACTTTGGATGCTGTTGTCACACATTGCCACCAAACTGCTGGTTATACCATAACCTTCTGACTTTGTGGGGTGCTCAAAGCGAGTCAGGAACTCTGTTTAACATCTTATCAGAAGGACAGTGCTACTTTACTGTACAGCATCTATTTAGCACCTGGAAGCACATTGTCTTGCACTCTGGTTCTAAATGGCACACTCTGGACATGTGTTCTTCACTCAATTCTCACTCTGGTGACACCATGAAGGCCATACACTAGAGGCCTTTGACTACGTCCACGAGGGTGCACTAATGATGTATTTTGGGACAGACTCTCGCCGGAAATCAGCACTGATGCAGATGAAACCCGTACTAATGAGCATGCTTGACAGATGGGACACCATACAGACTTGTGCACTCTTTCTGCTCTCTCTACTGGTCTCACAAACAGCACTTCCGACAGCAACTTACTTTCTCTTAAGGTCTCCCATCCAGGAGCTAACCAGGCTGCTGCACTTTAGTGAGGAACCAGTCATGAGCTGCAGGACGACTGGGGTGACATCTTTTCAGGGGTGCTCAATATGAAGAGTAGTCACCTAGGATGATCACATTCTAGTGATCTAGAAAGTGGTGCTACTGTACAGTTAGTGGTGCACAGTTTGTTTTGGATTCAGACGATGATATTGTCTAACAAACCTTCTTTGTGGAAATACCACTGAGTCTAGGGAATCAGTGTAATTCACACCTTTAGTTTGAAGGAGTAAAAGCCAGAACAGATCTAGGCAATTTTGAGATCCCACAGTTTGAAAAGGGTTACAATTAACAATTGTGCGCTGATGCGAGTACACACTTCTGGCAGAGCAATGGTTAATCGAAAAATGGTTATATCTGCCAAGTCGACTTGGTTTTTGATTAGCCGAACTGTCGAGGTAAACCAATGAAATTGCAGAGCGCTGTTCAGAAATAAAAGAGCAGTTGTGTGTCACTCAGGGCGCACTCTCGCATCAACCTCACAACAGGAAACAGCAAGTTACATAAAGAAGAACTGAAGAAGAAAAAGACACAGTACACAATTGCGTCATGACTTCTTTTACCTGCTTACCCTACGATTCCTCATTTACCTCTGCCTGGTTGAGCTAGTTCTGGTTTTGCTGACCTCGTTTTACTGTATTCTCGAAGGACGTGTATGTAGGTATCAAGAATTAAGATCAGACTTATATAGTGTCCTTGCACAGTTTCATCACTTTTAACCTTTTTTATATCCTAGGGACTAGTAGCTATTCCTGGGATGTGTTCATGGATGCGCCATACCTGGGTTACCTATTGTTGCATCGTGAATTGATTCCGTGGCTCAATTTCCCTTGAGTATCTTTGTTGCTGTATCAGGTTACTCCCAGTCAAATGTGTTGGTTTATTACAGAAAACCTGTTTTACATGGTTTATAAGGTCAAGCCAGAATGTTGAAGCTTTGTGCAATAGAAACTAGGACACTCCATATGAATGTGAGAAGTCCCACTCTGTAAAAAAGTAAAAGGTGCCTTTAAACAAGGTGAAGGCTTGGGATTCTTTGGGAATTTCGGTAGTAGTTTCTTATAATCCTTGCTGATTTCCTTAGCTCTGTTCACTAGGTCAAAGCAAATTTATCTGTTGTAGCATTCTCACACTGTGCTTAATTCTAAAGTGTGCTTATTTGGTTTCCTTCACAGCTGGTCAGGACACAGGATAGCAGCACCACGGAATAGAGCTCATAGCTAAGCAAAGCTAAACATTCTTCACATCAGTTTTTTTTAAGGCGGGGAACCAGAAAGACGGTCCCATCGGCAGTGTGCTGAAGGGAGTATTCACTGGTGGAGAAGGGTTTTCCGTGCTCGTCTCGGAGCATCCCGAAAACCTCCTGATAGAGCGAGGTTAACTGTTGCTTCATCTCTCTCAGACTGGAGCTCTGCTGGCTCTTCTCCTTCTTCAGCTGGTCCTTCTCCTCTCGCAACGAGTCCAGCTCGTACTCCAGGCCCACAATGTTCTCCAGCTTTCTTTTGCGGCAGTTTTGCGCCGCCACTTTGTTCTTCCCACGACGACGAATGTCCCGGATCAGTGCGAGCTGGGCCTCGTTGAGCTGGTGTTTGGTCATGGTCTCATTAAAATCATCGACAGGCAGGTTGATGATCATGTCCACTGTGAGGGGGATCTGCAGGGCTTTTGCTCTCTGTTCGTCACGGGAGAGCCGGCCCTCTGAGCGTTTTTTCAGCTTGTCTTTGGTGAAGGGAGGTTTGGAGTGGCCATTTGCCTCCGCCGGTTCAATTTTGGGATTTTTGGGAATCATGTCTAATTCCTCTGCAGAGGAACCATCTGAGAGTGGAGTGGAGGATCCATCGTTGAGATAAATCAACGGAAATATCTCATTGTAGTCTGACTCCATGCTTCCTGGGCTCTCCTCCATCTCCTCGGAATCTGAGTCACTAAACCCAAAGGATTCATCCCCTTGAAGGGACTTTCGAGGAGAACTTTCATCCAAAGACAAACCAGAGTCAGAGTCTGGGAAATCTGGGTAGTCCAGTTTTTCTGAATCAAAGTCTTCTGGCGAGAAGCTCTGGAGGTCCAGCGGACGTACTGGAATCTCATCATTTGGAATCTCTGCCATTTTATTTAGGTGAACAATCCTGCCCTGCGGGACGTTAATATTAGGCTCAATTTCTGGGTAAAAGAGCTCATTAAATTCATCTGGTGCAAACTCTGTTCCTGTGTCTGGGACGTTGAGACTCATCCCGCTGAGGTTGGGTGACACCATGGTCTGGAAGGATTCGTTGTACATGTATTGAGGAGGACACATTTCTGTCGGAGCCTGCGGGAGGTTATCCATCTTGGGAAGAAACTGGCTGTAGTTTTGATTTTGTAGTTCTGGTGAAGATTTGATGTATGTTTCCATGCCCACCGGCTCCTGCATTGGGATATTGAGGCATTGCTGCAAAAACAAAGAAGAAAACATGAGCTTTCTAACCAACTAGGACCTTTCTGTCAATTCACAGCCTGTACTTGTTTTCCTGACCACAAAATGGACAACTTCCAAACGAATTTTAAATTGAGTTAGAGAGAGAGAAGACGAAGCAAAATTGGATTAGACATTAATCATATATCTTCTATGCAACCTACTAAAAAAACAATAGAACCATAGCCACGTGCTTATTGGGCTGTAGGAAAGTGTGGAACATTTTGTTGTTCAGGGAACTGCTGGAGTGAACTGAGCAATCTTTTAGGGATAACACTAATATCATTTGTAATCTCACATTCCATCCATTTCCTCACTCATGACCTGGGTTTCTCCCTATATGCTATAAAGCGTCTCTTTCAGAAAATCGTTACAGGAATATCTCTCATTGGCTTATCAAATTGCTCTCTGATCACCAATTGCAGCTAACCAGGAAGTCTTTAATGGGCAAATGTACCAACATCACAGGAGACAATCGGATGTTGGAAATTCAGGTAAAGCAATTACAGGAACATAGAAATCACCTAACTGACTGGTAGGCCACAGATGGGCCATCAATGCACCAAGGTAGACTCCAATTCTCACATTTGGGAATTAAAAATAACAACCTTTTATTCTTAATTCTCAAGAGTAACAATTAAGTTTAAGAAAGATCACCACAACTAACCAAATAGTTATGATCAGTTCATCTGAGACCTGCTTGTCTTAAACAAAGGAGTGGCAACTTTCCGCTCTGCCTCCAAACCAATGTTAACAATTAGGAGCTACTGTGAACTGAAGCTCAGCTACTCTATGCTGAGTAATGATGTAGGGATCATATTTTCATTATCGTTTGATCTTTAAGGGTGGTTGGCAAACAGCTTTCAAGTGCAATTACCCATCTTGGTGCCTTTGTAGTGCCTATTCGGATTACTACATGCAATGTTGACTAGCATTTCATGAGTTTGGTGCTAAGGAAAGATCAGCTAACCTGGATATTTAGGAAAGATTCAATTAGTTAGAGTAAGTTGAAGATGATGATCTTCAAGCATCTCATGGATGTTTGAGGCATCTATGTTGCTCAAATCAGAACCTCGCTGTCATGACAGTTTTCAATGAATACCCTCAGTAATTACAGTAAATGAAATTGCAATTTATCTACTAGCCACTAGAGGTTAGGGCTTGCAGGGAGCAGATCTTTGAAATACCTTGTGGCTTTGTTTTTTACTCATTTAATCTCTGTGATGCTGAGGGAGGCATTTCAATTACTTGTTTAAGTTAATTGAAATCTTTGTCAGCCATCCATTGTGGACGTGGCTTTGAGTGACAGCCTTAGATTAGCCTTTTTGATTCATTCAATTTATTTTTGTTGTTGTTGTTAGGGAAAAGAGATCATAAATAATCCATCTGCTGCCTTTTCTCTCGTAACCTAAGCTTTAGATCTGTACATGTAAAATCTCTATCAGGATGTGAATTAATCATTACAATCTTTTAATAAGTTCCTATAAGTAATAGACTGAATGCTTTCTGTTTTCTTTTGAAAGTGTTTTTGTGTAAATGTACAAACATTGCATGCTGTGTTAAAACAGGATTGTGTACAGTAGATCTCAAACCACAGCATGAGCTCAGAGAGATTATTCATCTGTTGCTGAGCACCCGAGCTGTTTCTAAACCACAGGAGCGATAATGAAACGCCTCACTGCCTCTCCTCTAACTCTACGCAGTAGCTAAAGGGAGTTTTATTCTGAAGGTTTTAGGTTCACTTGGAAGTTGTCTTTAACTCACTGGTAAAAGGTAAACTTTTAGCGGAAGGGATGATTTCTTCAAATTTAAATACAAAGTGATTAAGGTTTGTCCGAAGAAAAGCAAACTCAAGAAGAGCTTGTATTTAGAGGCAAAAAATTGTTGGTAGATCATGTCAGAACCAAGCTGTGCCTGCCAGCCTTCGCTTAAAAAACCAAACCAGAAATGACCTGAGCTGGATTTCACAGACTGACCACTAGAGGCTGCTCCAAAAGAGACCAAAGCTGTAATTCATCCACTGACCACTAGAGGCTGCTCTGAAAGAGACAGAAGCTGTAATTCATCTACTGACCATTAGAGGCTGCTCTGAAAGAGACCGAAGCTGTAATTCATCCACTGAACACTAAAGGCTGGTCCGAAAGAGACTGAAGCTGTAATTCATCCACTGACCACTAGAGGTTTCTCTGAAAGAGATTGAAGCTGTAATTCATTGAACTAGATGCTGGTCCGACAGAGACCAAAGGTGTAATTCATCCACTGAACACTAGAGGCTGCTCTGAAAGAGACCAAAGGTGTAATTCATCCACTGAACACTAGAAGCTGCTCTGAAAGAGACCAAAACTGTAATTCACCGACTCACCACTAGAGGCTTGTGTTTAGTGGTGATGTTGGCGAAATTAACAGAATTCACAGAAGAAGGAAAAAGAACACAAGATCATATCATTTGAAGACGTTAAGTGTGATGCAGTCACAGATTTAATGTTGTTACCTGCAACTCTGGTAGCGACAGCAGCTCCATCCAGGCTTGATCCAGACAGCCTGGCAGCAAAGCATTCTGGGTGAAGGTTGAAGTGTCTGTGGGTATCATGTGCTCAGTAGGTGGAGGAGCGGTGGATTCGAGATACCCTGAGGTGGACTGGTGTCAGAGAGACAAAGAACAATCAATTACTCCCATCCCTTCATGATTAGGTTACCATATCAATGATGGATCTCATTACTAAAAGCTGATTGGCTAGGCACTCATGTGTTATGCATGAGTAATTGCAGTATTACACTGTTCGCCACACCCTACACCAGCACAGTTCTGATTGGAGGCGTACCTCGGCGGCCTCAGGGAGCGGGAACGTCTCGGCGAGGAGCTGCATGCATTCGTCGAAGGACAGCGGGTCACCCTCCCGCTCGCCGAATCCGCCGTTCTGCTACACATACAGAGATAACAGGAGCTCAGAGACACAGAGAGGGAAGTTTCCGCACACGCTCATTCTTACAGGAGATAGCTGCTAATAGTTTAGAGAGGAAGTGATATCAGGCTCTGCTCCTGGACCTGGAAGCCCTTGAAAGGAGAGCTGCAGATCAGGGTTTAGGAGATGAAACTGTAGAGCTCAGAGAGAGGCTGATCCCTCTCTTAGATCATTTCTTTACATTTTCTAAAACTTCTCTCTGCGTTAGAGGTGCTAGCTGCAGTGTTTATATTCACTTTATTTAGTATTGTTATTTTTGTCACATTTCAATTGTTATGTTGTACACAAATGTATTTGTTTAGCAATTTTATTTTACTTTCATTTAAACATTTTATTTACTTTCCTTTAAATAAGTTTTTGTTGTCTTTAACTTAGTTTCATTCACATCTGCTTAATTTTATTGATCGTATTGTGATACCCTTTTAAATTTAAAAGGGTTTTATTTTATTATTAAAATAAACTAAAACCTTTTTAACAACAAACCAGGTTTTACTTTTTTTGTATTTAAGTAATTTCATATTGTGTTATTTATGTTTAAAACATATTTAACTAGAAGATTTAATTAAAAGTAACATTTGTGTTTATTTTATTTTTATGAAATTTACCGTTTTTTTGTAAGCCGTAACAGAACTTCTTGCTCTGATTGCTGAATGAGAGAGAATAAGATCTTGGTGGAAGTGTGGGAACCAAAACAAGTCGTTTTTAAGTGCGAGTTGTGCTGTTAAATATATGCTAGAGACGCGATAGAATCAGTTTATTAATCTGATTGAAATCATCCTCTTTTAGAGGCCTTGACGAGTCTCTGCTGCAGCTCTAAAGTAAAAGCACTCAGCAGAGAGACTCCTCCTGATGTCTCTCCTTTGAGTGAGGAGTCAAGTAGCATCTCGATGCTCCTCGGGGAACTCTAGAGACGCGTCCTGCTGGGATTGTTTGCTCTGGTTCCAGTTCGTGGAAACGCTCACCAGTGATGAAAAGTACCGTTTCTAGGAAACAGACGAGAGACGAGAGCCGAGTGCGGAGCAGTGCCGGTGCGCACCTGAGCTCTGTTTCAGTGACTCCACGACGCTCCCCAGATGCTTCTATCCACTACAGGAGAGTCTGAAACAAGCTGGTTCTTTCCTCAAAAAAACCTTTTTGATGCAGTGTTATTTAAATTTATGTTTTTTGTGTTCCCAGAGAACCACAGATAATGGATGCGGTCTAAAATAGTGGCTACACACATGCCTGCATTTAGTGTTCAACACCCTCAACATGCTTCAGAGCTCTGCCTGGGGTTAAAGGTGCTCTCGATTTAGGGCTTGACATGAAGAGACATTAATCTGGTGAGAGACTCTCCGGTTCATCTTCATGTCGGCTTTCTTCCCTTTCGGGGTCGCCACAGCGGAATGAACCGCCAACTCTCTGGCATATGTTTTACGCAGCGGATGCCCTTCCAGCCGCAACCCATCACTGGGAGAAGAAGAAATACATTTAAGGAAAAATGTATTTTAACTCTGAAAAATCTTACTATTATGAGAGAACATTTTTAACAATATTTTTTTTTTTGTTTTTATGAGGAGAAATGTATTTAGACACTGAAATATCTTGTTAATATTTGAAAAAACATTTGTTCAACAAGAGATAGTCTTATTGTTAAGAGGAAAACCATAATAAATCTCATTGTCATAAGGAAAAATGTGTTTTAACACAAAAAATATTTTAATATGGAAACAAAGTGTGTCTTAACAACGAGAAACCATGGTGGGCATTATACCTGAGTGAGCTTTCCATCGGGGGGCTCGGTGAGCGCCGGTGGCCGGCTGCGGGGCACAAACTCTCCTGTCTCCTCATCCAGCTGCATCAGAGCCAGCAGATCTTTCTCCTGCTGGAGCTGCTGCTGCTGCCGCTCCTCCTCCTCCTGCTCGTGCCGCTGACGGAGTTCCAGCTCCTTTTGACGGTAGCTGAAGTCAAACACCTCCCTCCCGGCACCCAGATCCACATCCTGACGCCAGAGGATCTCGATCAAGTCTAGCTCCTGCGGAACCATAGCATTTCAGGTGTTCATCACTTACCGAAGACCATCAAATCTGTTTTCATGTTTGTTGCGGTCAATAACACTTTTAAGAAATTGTTTCTCTGAATCTGTGTGTGAGGGAACAGTGTTCAGAGGTCTGAACCAAACACAGTCAAAGATCTGTGAACAGAACGAAGTGAAAGCTGACTCTGGGGAGCATTCTAAAACAGCATGGGTCTGGAGAAGTGGCTGCAGCCAATCAGACGCGAAGGATGAGACTCCACCCGCCATGTTGTTTTAACTACAGAGAGTGTTTATCCAACACAAGGACACAGAAAGAGAGTCAAACACAACTTTTGGGAGACCTCAGAGACTACACTCACTGATGCTGCAGGAGGGGGGTTTGCGTGTGTGTGTGTGTGTGGAAGGGGGGGGGGTCGGTTTAGTTGTAGTAAAATCAGGTATATAATTCTGAGTCCCCCTTCAATCATCTCCAGAGCTCCTGGACAGGAAACAACAGCCGTTCAGAGAGGCCCCGGGGCCCATCAGGAGACCAGGAACAAGCTCTTACCCCTGTGAGTGAACAGAGGAGTGCACACGAGAGAGAGAGAAGCGCAGCTTGTCATCATCATGCTGTTCCTTTAATTTAACCAAAATAACTAACCTCTTTTACTGCTGCACGTCTGATTCTGATTGGCTGATGGAGATTGACAGGGTGATTGTTGGATTCTGATTGGCTCATGGAAGTTGACAGGGTGATTGTTGGATTCTGACTGGCTGATGGAGATCGACAGGGCAATTGTTGGATTCTAATTGATTAAAAGAGATCAACAAGATGATTTAAAGATTCTGATTGACTGATGGAGATTAACGGGGCGGTTGTTGGATTGTAATTGGCTGATTGAGATTGACAGGGTGATTGTAGGATTCTGAACCGAAAAACGCTGAACAGATTCCAGAGTTCAGGAAACCCCCTAAAGCCTTGGTTCCTCCTCAAAACACAATCTGAGAAATTTCTGGTCAAAAAAGGGAAGAAGAGCACTGCCCCATAAACATCTGAGAAGGTCCGTCTGTCAGGGTCCAGAAACGTATGAAAAACATCCTCCCATCACACACTTTATTTTACAAAAAGAACCGCAGTCAGCTGAGCGCTACGCTCCTAACAGGACGTGCAATATCCTCGGGTTATGTTCACTTCCTGCTGAAGTTGAAGTTTGCAGAATGAATGTGTTCCTGCAAACGTTTGATAATATGATGTAATCAAGTTAGTTTTGGGAGAGAGAATGAGGAGGAAAAGGAGATGGAGAAAAGTGAAACAGACAAGTGGAAAGAAAATGGAGAAAGAGGAGGGGAGAGCAAAAGATAGAAGGAAATGTGAGAGAAAAGGGAAAATTAGAGGAGGAGAAAGTGAACTGAATGAGAAAGAAGAAAGACGGACAAAATGTAGAAATGAACAGCGAAAGAAAATGGAAAAGGGTGGGGTTGTATAGAGAAAATGGAGAGAATAGAGGAGATAGAGAACCTGAGAGGGTTAAGGGAGAAAGACGATAGAAAATGGAGAGAGAAAAGAGAAGGAGGAGAGCGAGAAAAAGGAAAACCGAGATTGACAAGAGGACAAAAGAGAAAGAGGGGATAGAGACAAGGATAGGCAAAAGAGAGAGAAAGGGAAAGAGAGAAAATGGAGAAAGAGAGATGTAGAGAGAAGAAAGGGACAAAAGTGAACATGGAAAGATAAGCGAGAGAGAAAAGGATGATCGAGAGAGAAAAGGGAAAGAGTCAAGCGTCAGACTGGAGAAGCTCACACACATTCTCCAGATAACTCTCTCTCTCTCTCTGTCACTCTCTTGCTCCAGCAGGAAGCCGAGGCGAGTGTTTAGTGTGTGTTTACCAGCGCCCAGTGCTGTAGAGGTCGAGCCTCTCATGAGCACCAGTGGGAATACGTCTCCCAGTGAAGCTACGCCATCTAACACACACTCGTATGAACTCACTATCCTAACGCTCTTCCTGCTGAGATGCGATCCTCAAACCTCTATGAGGAATTTATCCTGAATGTGACCACATCTCTAACCTGAATCTCTAACAGTCATTTACTTCCGGTTCACTTGCGGTTGATGCCCGGCTGCAGTAGATGCTCTTGTTATTTACTGTTGCTATAGAAAGTTTTCGCCTGTAAATTAAAGCCAGAACATGATAAGGTGCAAAGTTTTGGGTTTTCTGAAAAACTGGAAGTCATTCTGGGTTGAAAAAAAAAAAAAAAAACAGGGCCAAGTATCCCAGCACTCACGGAATTAAAGGTGTCTGCTAACCAATCATGAAAGGAAGAGAGTTTAGTGCTCAACACATTTGCAGGGATTCTGATAAGTGTTTTTTTTATTAGCACTTGTATTAAACTTTACAACCATTAAAATCTCACTTGATAAAAACGTTTTAATTATTTCTTACATGTTTGATTTCACTCTTGTCTCTCTGCGGTTTTTATTGCTTTCATTTATTTAATTATAATTAACAGCTGCGAGGGTAACACATGTTTTTATGTTAAAGATGTATTGGTACTTAAATAGATAAATATAAAAACATTACAGCTTGTTCTGAATAATTTTTTTTATTAATCGATGAGCTTGTTATAGTATGCAAAATTTTAGGAATTGTAAAAAACTTCTTCAAAAATTTCAGCTGAGTTGTTTAAAGATATAAACTATTGTTTAAACAATGTGCAAAAACAGCGCAGCATTTTTTCCTAAATGTTTTTTTTACTTAAAACCACTTCCCAACTCTAACCCAGAACACTCTAACATATTTAATTAATTATCTTTTGTGAGTTCTTTTTTCTTTAGTTTATTTTTGAAGTTTAAAGTTTAGTTTTTTTCTTAGGTTAGTTTTGTATTGAGTTTTAAATAAAGCTGTATTGTTCTCTTTTTTTGTGAATTTGGGTTATTTTTGTTTTCTTACATTATTTTTGTGTTTTAAATGTAGTTTGATTTTGAGTTTTTTAAATGACATTTTTTTAGTATTTTTTTTTCTCTATTTTTATTTTGTATTGATTTAAAAGTAAAGTTTTTTTATGTTTTTTAGGCAGAGCGAGTTTATGTGTATAGCACATTTTGTACACAGGGTAATTCAAAGCTCGTAATAAAAAGAAAGTACATTTAATTATTTTTTAAATGCTAAATTAAGACATAGTACACTTATTTTTATTTTCATAGTTTGCTTATTAGTTTTCTTTTGTTGTGGGAGTGTATTTCTGGTTTGTGCTCAGTTTAATTATTTTCAGCGTTTTTTTTGTTTTGTAACGTTTTTCTTTAAGTTTTGAGTCAGCGCTCTGATTGGTGGAGAACAGGAGCAGCTCTGAAGTTACGGATACGAACCCAAAACGTGTGAGACAAGCCTCAAGTATTGCGCACAAATTCAGAGTGGCACACACTCGTAACTGGGGCTGGAAATCCACAATCAACAATGCGTAACTATATCTTGCACAAAAACTTAATAAATTCTAATCTGTGTACCTGTTTTTAGATGAATTTCAGGTAAAATGAGATGAATATTTATGCTTTCACTTGAAAATGTATGAACCTTGTTTTGAATATACAAATTGTGAAAATTGTCAAATTGTGTTATTTATTAGTAAACTGAATTGTACGAAGACAACCTTTTTAAGATCGTCCTCGGTCCATACTGCTGAGCTTCGACAGGTTTAAATCAGATTCCTCTATCGTATGAGTGTTCGTAGCAGATGATCAGCACTCACAAATGAACTTTTCTCTGTTCGACATGAAACCAAACACTTAAAGGAGTTTTTTTTTATCTGAATGCATGTGAAACCACCTGATGCCGCTCCGAGGCCCTGATTAATTAATGCTGGAGGTGTTGAAACCATTATCCCTGTGACTGGAAACCAGACACTGAACTGTTATTAAACCTGATGGAGATGCGGTTCGTGTTCACGCCTCACTTCCGGTCCCTCTCATGTAGCGCACACCTTAGAGAGAGAGAGAGAGAGAATGCTCCTGTTCTGCGGCACGTACTTGTTTTAAAACCGGTTTTGGCAGAGTCTCCAATCTCTCCGTGCAACCAACAGGCCCACGCTTCCAACACCGCCTGATGATTTACAGCGAAACGAGTGAAAACTCTGTCAGGCCTCCATTCCTCCAGAAAGAGAGCGATAAACTAATCTCTCCACTCTGATTTGATGAAATATGGCGAGGTGTGCACAAAAGCACCAAGAGAAGAAGAATGCTCTATTCACTTGAAGTTAAACTTAAATAAAATAAAATTAGACTGTAATAGAGTGGCCAGTAAACTAATTTGGCTCAAGTCCAGCATTCATCTGGCACTGGCATACGTTATGTGGGCCAAACGTGGGCTTTCACAGACGATATGACCAGATATTTTATTTATCGTTACCTTGGCCGAGACGTGGGCCAGGCATGGCCTCATGATGGTACTTGAGCCAGCGTAGCTCTCTCGTGTGGGCCTGAGCCGGGCCAGATAGAGTGCATTTTTCTTTGTGCTCAAGCAGCTTGGGAACAACTTGAGCATAGTGTACAGTTGAGCCAAATAGGTCTGTGGGCCAAAAATGGGCCAGATAAAATGTGTTTTTGTGTACTCAAGCAGCTGTGAGAACAGGTTGAGCATAGGGTACAGAGGTTTAGTGGAGAGGTGCTCCAGGGTGAAACGTCATCGATTCATCTTGATGAATAAAAAGCTAGAACCTGAGATCTGGTTAACCTGAATGATTCAGACATTTTAAAGCTCAGTTTTCTTTATGTGAAGCACAGGGATTCCAAAACCACATTCAAAACAGAACTTTATCTTGTGCCGCATGTGATCGTGCATCCCTCGGATCTGGATCCCCGAACCTCTGTTCGAGCCTGAACAAGAAAGCGAACACTCAAACACTCAGCCCATCAGCCGCTGTGGCATTGTGTCCCTGCGTATCTCTGATCGGTTTCTTGAGCAGATAAAGTTTTAGCTTTCTGCTAGAACGCTTTTAAACCAGAGAGCTGCAACTATACGCAGTTAGAAAAGGGGGGAAGAAGATATAAAACAAATGAAGAAGAACCAGAAGGAACAAGATGTACCACAAAATATGATCAAAAAGGACAAAAGGTGGAAATCTGTTCTTGAAAACTTGTTAAATGATTTCATATCCAACTTCATTCCACCCTCTTATCTACTCAGGCTTCATTCAATGACATCTAAATATTTGTGCTTTTTTATTTCAATTGTATGCAAGTAACTGATCCAATGCCTTCACTTAAAAGCATCCACTTTGAAATTACTCAAAGAGTTTGAAAAAAAATAATAAAAGTTTTTAAAAAGCATTCTTATTTAGGAAAACAAGATTAAAACAAGGGACATTTCTTGTCTACATAACAAAATCTACATAACAAAATACACAATCATTTAAACTTTTTTTTAACTATTTTTACAAGTTTTGTCACTTGAGAACATTTTGTAAAAAATACATTCTAGACTTTGATATATGTCCCGAGGAGGACTGATATTATTTTCTAACAGCCAAACAAACACTCCTTCAACTCTAAACAAAAATAAATACACCTTTTTCAGCCTGTTGTGTCTCTGGATGGTAGCAATACCCGCTATGGTATACTGTTTGAGTTAGAGGATCATTTATAAACAAATAGATGAACCGGAAGTTACTATTTAATCTCAATCAAGTGATTTATAAACACACGTGACTTTATTTTTTTCTCTGGCAAACGTAAATATTACATGAAAAGTCTCCTAAAATAAGTTTCTTTCGACAGCACAACACTTCTGTGGATGAAATGTTTCTTTAAATGGTTTTAGCGTCAGGGCGAGCTCTGAAAGTAACCATTGGCATTCCTGTCAGGAGCCGCCCGCCATTGTGCAAGGACCGCGCATGCGCAGAACTGAATCGACGCGCAGGATCAGATCTCGCGCAAACATCAAAGAAAAGAGCGCAAACGTGTTTAAATCTAGGTAAAAGATGTTATAACGCTACATTAATTTATTAAACTTATTTTAAAAAGACAGACCGAGCGGAGCGGGATGACGGCGCAGAAATTTAAGTGAAACTAATTAAAAGGTGCCTTTTAAAAGCATAAACTGTTTCACATTTGAGGGATTATAATTATGTAATTCGTTATAGATTGATGACAGTCGTTCTTTTATCTTCTTAAAATCTCAAAATTTAACTCGAGAGTATTAAAGGTGAGTGGAAATTTAATTTAATGCACTTTAAGACACTTAAAATCATACAAATCGGTTTGTACGCACAGAACTTGTTAAATAGTTTTTAGAAAAAGCGAAGTTATGGATCATGTTAAACCTACGCAAACAAGCATCCTCTGATAAAGCGGGCTGTTATTAAAGCCACTTTGCTGATAACGCAAATATGACGCAATAAACACCTATTTTGGCCCACATAACCGGGTCAAGGAGCAGAATGATGTAACCTCCGAACCAAAAGAGAGAAAAGCGTAAAGCAAAGTGCTCTAAACTCTTCCAGCAGCTCTCGAGCCTCTGTTAAAGGAGGAAAGTTGCTGCTCTGAGCTCGTACCTGCTGGCTCGGGAGCATCTTCTGGATTTCGATCTCCATCATTTCTGAGGAACAGCTCCTGCTCTTCACGAACTCTTCCGGTGGGCTCGACCTCGTCACGCGCGAGAAACACGGCGAAGTATTAGCGATGCTCCTCAGTCCTCACGTCTGTAAGGAGTTATGAAAATACACGGAAAGCCCCAGTCAGCTGATCGACACGCCCACGCGGTGCTGACCGCGCCCATGCGATGGGCTGGCCAATGGGAGGCGCGCGACTGCGGCCGGGGGGATACGCCCCTCTCCGCTCTGTACTGTCGAATACTCGAGTTACCCGGAAGCAGCTCTTTTTACACTTTTAAAAACTATAAATAGTAGCTTTCTCTATCACAACTAAACCAAACTGCTCTTTTTTATCTCTAGTTCTGTTATTTGAAGCGAGTTCTGCTCAGAAATTAAAATTGTAAACGAGTTCGTTTGATTAGATTGAGATGAATTTCTGTGAGAAGTTTGTGAAAAAATGTTGTTAATGTGTATATTTAATATCATTGCTTTGATTTATTGAACATGTTTAATCAAGAAATAGCGAGTTCCTGCGTTACTCTTTGATTCCGGTGAATGTTGATAGTGTTTATAACTATGTTTATTTTCTTTATTTTTAATAGACAGCATTGTTTGTTCATTCTTAGTTGTTTTATTTCTCTAAAAATTCATTCTCGTGATTTTAAAACTTAACTAAACTCAGTTACACCTGCCAGAAGAAATACGTTCACTTGATATATTTGAATGCATATTAATGTATATTAATTATTTCTGTTTCGATTATATTTAACCTTTTCTATTAATAATAGAAACAAAATAACTACGTGTAATTGATTAAATGGGAGTTCACGTTTTATTGTGCTAAATACACAGACGTTTAGATTTTATGCAAGCAGACGCGTTTGACCGTGTAGTTGTGTTTTTGTGTACATTTTTATTGCTTTGACTTAATAGAAAGCGCGCGATCTCGGGTCAAACACGGCATGTGCTATGACACAGCGCTCTCTGCTGGTCAGATTCCTCCCACTCCATTCCCACCTTCCTTTCCTCTCCGTCATCTCTCTTCCCTGTTCTTTATTTCACGCTCTCCTCTTTCACCCTTTTCTCTCTCTTCTCTTTCTCTCTCTCTCACCCCTTTTCTCTCTCCTCTCTCACTCCCCCTTTCTCTCTCCTCTCTCACTCTTTTCCTCTCACCCTTTTCTCTCTGCTCTCTTTCTCTCCACTCTGTCCTCTCTCACCCCTTTTCTCTCTCTCCCCTCTGATGTCTCTCACTCTCTCTTTTCCCTCTTTCTCTCCACTCTCACCCTTTCCCTCTTCTTTCTCCTTTCTCTCTCTTCTTTCTCTCCTCTCTCACTCCTATTCTCTCACCGGTTTTCTCTCTCTTCTTTTTCTCCACTCTCTTCTCTCTCTCACCCATTTTCTCTCTATTTAATTTCTCTCGACTCTCTTCTCTCCCCTCTCTTTCCCTTCTCAGTCTCTCTTCCTTTTTTCCCTCTCTGTCTTTCGCTCCACTCATCCCTCCACCTCCCGAGCGCGTGCGTGACAGCGCGCTCCCGCTGGCAACTCCACGTCGGCATTCAGAGAGAGAGAGAGAGAGATCCTCAATCTCGCCCTCACTTCGCCGCGAGCTGCAGCAGGTCCCTGCGTCTCCATTCCACCACTCTGAAATTGTGAGTTTTGACCTTTAAAGTGTGTTTCTTTCTGTTTCTGTGCAATTGAGACCCTGACATCCGGTGCGTCTCTATGAAGGGGAGCTCTGACGCCGCTTCTGAAGAGTTTCAACAAGTTTATTCAGTGCGTTATTCAGAAAAGAGCTTGCAAACTCATGACATATGGCACTCTCAGGGTCTCTCTCTCGCTCTCTCTCATTGTGAAACTGTGTGTATGTGCGTGTGCGTGCGTGCGTGCGTGCGTGTGTGTGTGTGTGTGTGTGTGTGTGTGTGTGTGTGCGTGCGTGCGTGTGTTATGGGCTTCACACACTCGTGCTCCGCTCCAGATTTTGACGCTTTTCGACACGTCAGCTGTTTCCACCTCCCGCATCTGTGCAGAACTTTAAAGAGACAGTTCCCTCAAGGCCGAAGCGCGCTCCCGAGGGTCCAAAGTTTCGGGTTTTGTAATATTTCTCTTTCACCCCTGCTCTGATCTCTGAGAGGACGCAGATCTTTTAACAGTGGGTGAACTCTTCTTTTAAGCGTACAGAACACAGAGGAAAGGACACGCGGAGAAAGCTAATAAAGAAGTTTAAATCTTTAAGAGTTCTCGTTTTTGCTTGTGTGATGACGTCATCCGCATCTTTGATTCCATATGTTTCCACATTAATGCCACGTGATCGATTTGATCATAACAACTGGAGCTCTAGATGATGCAGGTAATTAAAAAAACGAACATTTATAACTAACCACTATTTATCCTTTAACATTTACTACTGGAAAGATTTTTTTGGTTTTGAAAAAAAAATGTTAAAAATGTGAGCGAGAAGATCATTTCTAGCAGTAACATTCTTGAACCTTCGGTGTGTTTTCCAGCTCGGAGCATGGCTGGAGTGTTAGTGAGCCCAAAGAGAAGTCAAACACTGTAGAACTTATTTAGTTTTAATTAAAAGACGATGAAAAACAAACCTTCCGAAATAAGCTGGCATTTTTACTTTCCAAAATATTTGCCACATCAAATAATCGGTATACAATTATCCACAAAGAAAAGAAAAGTCCACACCTTTCACTGAACATTTTTTATTTAAAGCTGCTGTATTATACACTTGTCTTTTCAGATGTTTATTATGTTTTAGTGTTGTTACACACACTCCTCGAGTCATCTTGAGATTGGTTGTGTTTGTGTGTTTCTTTTTCTGGAGCTCAAACAACCCCATGCTGTAGTCACACCCACTGACCGAAGCTCAGCCCACTAGCCAATCAGATGATGCTCTAATGCAACTCATCTCAATGAAGAACGTACGTGCTGACTAAACTGGAAGTGAACTGTAGCAGAGCAGCATCAGTAAACAATGAAATGAAAGAGACTTTTTGGATGAAAAGTGTTTTGGCTTCAAAAGATCAATGTATTGGTGGATTTTCTGTGTGGAGCCCAGCAGGGGCGTGGTGGAAGCATATACTTATCAATCATCTAAAGCAATGTGATATGGCAGCTTTAAAAATTGCACAAACATCAAATGACTTCCAAAACTAGCTTGAATGAATGAGGTTCTAACGTTATGTGCTTTTAGATGCAGTGATTACAGAGAGACAGCAGATGGCGCTGTTAGTATCGGTCAAATGAGCAGCGTCGATTTTAATCCAGTGTCAAAGTGGGTCAGTAACTTCTTTCCAGGGCGAATTTGGTGTGAGCGAATAATCAGATGTGTGAAAAAAAAAATCAGTGACGATTTATCTTCATTTATTGTCTCGCGAACCAGTTCTCCACGAATCCAAATGGTAAAAATAGCATGGTCAGAAAAAATGTAAGCTTGAATTATCTGTGAATCTGTGTTTCAGTAAAATAACCTTTAGTGCCTCACTGTGGTAGGAAATAACCTCAACCTAATTGGCTGCAACAGGACCAGTGCTTCTCGAGGTTTCGATTTGTTGAGTAGCGACAAAGCTAAACGCTAGCTTCTTTTAAAGCCATTTAAACATGCATATTACAATATCTGTCAACAAACACATATATAAACAGTTTGTTTGAGAGACTGTCGATGCTGCTGGGATGAACATTGAAGAAACGAGCGTTCAGCTTTGTCGCAACTTTATCTATCCCTTATTGGCTGCTGGCTCTTGTGAGTCATCACGTCAATGAGATTGTTTCTGCAAACTTTAAGCACATGATTGAGTTCACAAACGTGTAAAATGACACTTGAGAGAACTCATCATCGTGCTCATCTCCAGATAGGCGTTCTTTACTTGCTTTACACCAAAATGATGCGAAGCCAATCGAGTGAGCATCAGAACTTTTATTTTATAGTTTCTTTTGTGAAAGAAGTGTTATTACAGTGGAGGCTAAATTACTTCGTTTTGTTACATTTACTTCACTTAGTTCAGATGGGTTAAGATCACATTCCCACCAAGTGAACCTCTCTTGAGTTCATGTGGAAGTGGACAACTGTCACTTCCTGTTCCTGTGAATTTTAAAATGGGAGGATTCCGGAAGCGAAGCAACATGGATGTAGCATGTGCGCTGTCACCCGTAGGTTTTGTATGAAGAGTATGAAGAGACTCAGAATGGCACGAGCCAGCCATAAAGGGACATAGGTGTAGATGCCTGATTGGCTGAAGATTTAAATCTTAATATATCTTTAACAAACACGATTTTTAAAAATATCACCCATCGGAGTGTTCATGAAGATCAAAACTAGCACACCAGGGGTTAGCTGTGGATTTTTCGGTTGTTAAATTTGGTGTTTTTAACATGAGAGTGCATGAGACTCTCCCTTCTGCCCCCAGCGGCTGGTCGTAGAACTACAGATCAGTTAAGCATCAGCAAGAAGAGCAGGAGGTTGAAAGCAAATCACCTTCTTTAAAAGACTGCACAGATTCTGTTAGTGAGTTTACATTATAGCAGATATCAGACATTTGAAGTGATTGAAGAGTGCAAAAACAAGAAGAGTGTTTGAGCATGAGTTCTCTCACACAGAAAATGGTGATAATCCAAACTTGTTCTGCAGTAGTAAGGAAATGTGCTTAAATGATGCTAAAATCAGGTATACATGATAGAAAATGTGTGTTCGCACTCCAGAGTCCTGATATGTGAGCATTCAAAAATAAGATATTATTGTGTCTGTTTCTCACAGACTCTCAAGGAGAAGGAAGCTGATGAAGGGAAGGAAGAAGAAATGAAGCTGACAGAAGGAACACCAGCGTCAGCAAAGTGTGACTCTCCAAGTAAAGTTCTGTGAGACACTCAGACTCGGTCTCTGTTTGCAGTCAGTGCATTACAGAACTTTGTTTTGGGAGTTTCTTACTCAGAGTTTCTAGGTTGAAGATTTATTTTGTTTCTGATTTTAAATGTGCTACAAATGTACTCTCTAAAATCTGTTCATTGCTCTTTGTGAAGAAAACAATATTTTTTTTGGAAAAGGTCTGCATAAATTAGATGCTGTCTCTTTTGTCTTTTCACCAATGCATTTTTCAGAAAGTTATTTATTAATAGTATATTTATTCCAAGCAGTTGATAAACCAGGATTCACAAGAGCATTTTTTCAGCGTAGTATGGTTAAACATAAAATTATGTTATTTCCCCCTAATGAAGTTAAATATATCAGTCTATAAAATGCCACCGTGCATGCATGTGTGTGCACATGCGTATTTAATTTTCGGCATTCTATTCGCCAACTTTTATATATTCTGTCTCTTTGTAAACTATAAGTATAATTACAAACAATAGAACACGTATGAACCTTACATTAGCAGAATAAAAGCCTCACGCTAACAAGCTAATTAGCATTTAAGGTTGAAGGAGAACTGTCTTTCAGCTTTTTTTAATATTAAAAATATTTAAGTTGTTGAAAGTTTCTGCTTGATCGTGTTTTTAATTTTTTTCTTTGCTCAATTCTCCTCAGTTAGGTTGCATTTTCTTCTGATAAACTGAACAAAACGTTACCATTTGTATAAAAAACATTAAACAATGTCTATGATTAAGTGTATATTTTACGCATTTGTGAATCGTATACATAGTGTTTATTTTTTTCTAGAGTGTTTGTTTAGCATAGCAGCCTCACAACTACTGCTTAAATGCTAAAAATAACAGCTAGCCGCGTCAAGCTCCAGTTTACAGGAACGCATTCCTCTCAAAACCTCACCAAACCCAAATATGCACAATTTTATGTTCATAACTGGTCTATGTTTATAAAGGAAAATGACCTCTAGATAAAAAATAATTTTTACATATTTTAAATATCGATAATTATAATGAGCGTGACATTGATGAGTAATTTATTATTAGAACAATATGGTATCATATTGTAAATGAATCAACAGCTTTACACGCATCCTCATGTTGCTCTAATACTTAATCATATGATTTAGGACAAATAATAGAGTTAAAGTGCAGGGTCTGAAAAACAAGGTGAGTCTCAAATAATTACATAAATGTAATTATGTACATTTATTTATGTAAATAATTATGTAATTATAAATTAAATGTGTTTTTTCACCACTAGTTGCCGCATAGACAATTAGAGAAAGCTGCCTGACAGCAAGTTTAAATGAATTTTCTTTAAAAAAAAACGCTTTGTGTTATTAAAATGGTATTTTCCTGTTATTTTCGCAAGTCTAACCTAATCTTTCCCCCCTGAAAAAGCGTAATTACGATTTTAAATACAAACCAATTTTAAGATGATAAAAACAGGTTTTGTGGCGCAATCCTCTTTTCTCGCCATAATCTTTAAAAAAGATGATTAGAGAACAAATACAAAGAGGATTTTACAGAATGACAAAGATTTAAAGCAAAAAAAAAGAGATAACAATCATGAATACAAGTAGAGGATGAGAAAAAAAGAGGGAAAAAAGACTTTAAAAGATATTGTAAAGCTTAAACAATTGCAATGTTTTGACAGTCTTCGTATTAGTACATAAAACGATAGAATATATGTTTTGTTTGACATAGATTTTTAAATACAATGAAACGTGGAGGTTTATTAATTGTTCTGTTGAATTTGGCCAGAAACGCAGTTAAATCCATCTAAATTGGATTCATGTTAGATCCTGAAGATTCAAATACAAACAAACCATTTCCAAAAAACAGATAACACTGAATATAAAGAAGAACAGAGATGAATAATGATGAATCTCTCCATATTAAATATGGAACAAGGACACGACCAAAAATAAATGGAGCAACATCTTACAGATTGAGCAAAATTTGTTGTCGTCTCAAACAGGGGTTTGTGAGGTAAAATCGGTAACGGATGTTAAAATAAACTTCTCTTACTGTATTGGTTAATAAATGATTTAAGATAATGAAAAAAAAAACATTTATTGTAGTGGCGCGAGGCTGTGATTTGAGACGCAATACTGACGCTGACTGTGAGGCGGAGCCCGGTGCATGCCGGGACGCGGGCGTGATCTCTCTCCTGACAGTAAACGCGGAAGCAGCATGGCGTCGAGCAGCTCCGCGCAGCGCCGACTCCGCGTCATAAGCGGACACCTGCAGACGCCTCCCGTGGGTGGGCGCCGGAGCGTTGCGGCGCGGGAGAGCAAAGCCGAGGCGGTGGGGTCCTGCGCTGGAGCACCGGAGCCGGTTCCGAGGAGAAGGTCTGTACGCACTCCCGCATCCATCACAACAAACAGAGGGCGAGCGGGAGACGGAGAAATAACGCGGTTAATGTTTTTACCGAGTTATCTGGAGCGGCTCTCGCGCTAATAATAACAACGAGTTGGCAATACTAATGTTGCCAGATATTCTACTTTTGTTTAGGGAACAAATTCAAGGTCGGTAAGATGTTTTATCATTGTGCTTGAATCTATCCTTCTTTTTAAAAAAGTTTGCTTAAAAATCGAAACCAATTCTTTATATTTATTAATCTAGCTGAGAAATACTCAGTTTTGTGTGGCTGATGTCACCGTAAACCTGCACGAGATAACTTGTGTACTCAACACAAGACTACCGCTCAGCCAATTAGAACTCTAAGACACCCGTCAGCCAATAAAAAATAATATAGTCACATCAAACCTGCTTTCCTTCTCGATGCGTAACCGGAAGAGACTGAACTGCAGTTCCTCTGGCGGCCTCTAGAAGCTGACTCCAGAAGTGAGCAGGTTCTCATTTTTCTGAAAAAAAAAAAAAAAACATTTACAGCCATGTTGTGGGTAGGGCTTGATGATTTGGCCAAAAATATATATATCACAATAATTTTTTTTCAACATCACATAACTCTGATATCAACCTGGAGAACCAATCCTGTGCACGGAATCCGGAACTGGTGTTAGAACTGGTTCCCTATATAAGTATATACAATAAGTATATATATAAGTATATACAATATAAGTTCGAGAAAATGTACTTAGAAAATGTTATGGATAAAGAATTTTCGCCCAGCTCTCAACGCATTTTTTTGATTTCCTGTATTGAACGGCAGTCTGTGACTGAATTGCATTGAGAATAATTTTCAATCATATTGAATGTAGAACAGACAAAGTAGACAACTAAAGTTAAATTTTAAAAGTTAAAAGTCATGAATAAATAAATTTTCCTCTTCATCACAGCTCTTTCTGAAAAATTAGCACCAACTGTCTGAATTTAGAACCCTCTGTACAGAAACGTCAATGTATCTGAGCGGGTTGAATCTGAACGGTGGAGTAGAAAACACTGTCCAAGATTTGAAACGGATTTTGAACACGATAAAAAACAGCAGCCACAACTTTAGTCTTTTAGAGCTTATTTTTCATCCTTAAGATGAAGCATTAAAAGCCCATCTCTGGGCTCATCTTCCTTCAGTGTAAAGCACGAGCGGATTTGTGAGTGTACGAGTCGAACGAGTCAACAACTGAGCTTTCATTCACTGCAGCGCGGAGACACCCAGATCAGCATTCCTCAAGAGCTTCTCTGTGCTTTTCCCCCTCCCCTCACCTCTCTATCTTTCTCCCCCTCACTCGCCTCTCTCTCTCTCTCTCTTTTCACTTTTTCTGTAATCTCTCTCCCCTCTCTCTGTTCTCTTTTTATTTCCTCTTTCTCTTTCCACTCTTTCTCTTCTTTTTGCCTCTTCCTTTGTCTCTCATTTCCCTCTCTCCACTCTTTCTCACTTCTTATCTCTCTCCCCACTTTTTCTTTTTCTGATTCCCCTCTCTTTCTCTAGAGTTTACTTTTCTTTCCCCTCTACTCTCTCTCCTCCTCCCTCTCTCTTTCTCTCTCTATCACTATCAGCGAGTGTTGTTCTACCTCATGCCAATCCAGCTGCTCCGTCCCACAGAAAACTTGAACCCAAGCTGAAGTTCAGACTGATTAAAGGACAAACATCCGATTACTCAAGAACTCTTGAAATCTGAGAAGCATGTTTGGAGCAGAGGGAAGGGAGCCGAAGTTTCAGTGTGAATAGATCGCATTTGTCTGATATTTGTCCTTCCGTTTGAGCGCAATACCAAACATCGCCACCAGAGGAGCAGCTGAACACCTGAGGGTTTTTCCTTGAATTTTTCATGCTTTTAGTCCATTTAGTCTTTGATATGTAGTGTTTTTTTCAGGCAGGAGGTGATGAAGTGGAACGGCTGGGGCTATAGCGACTCCAGGTTCCTCTACAACAAGAAAGGTCAAGCGGAGTTCACGGGCAAACGGTGAGAACTGCCATCAAAGACCTTTTAGTGGAAGATGATGTAGATAATGAATCCAAATATGCTTGTAGATTTAGCCTCTCTTTCTTTCTTTTTCTTTCTCTCTCTCTCTCTCTCTCTCTCTCCCCCCATTCCTCGCTCTCAGGTACCGACTGAGCGGGATGATCCTGCCCAGTCTGAGGGACTGGATGGAGAACACGTTTGGAGCCACGTTGCAGCACAAATCTCCAGCAACAGTGCGTCACTCTTCTGTGGTAGATTTAGTTCAAATTTCGTAAAGTTGTAAATGCCCGTTCATTTTAAATGGAACTCATAGATGAAGCAAATGCTGCTTTTACCCGGAGCTTTCAGAGAATGACATTTGCGTAGTAATGAACATGATCAGCATCTTGTTTTGACGAAGTTAGCGTGTGAAGTCAAAAGTCAAAGTCAGCTTTGTCAATTCTGCTAGAGGTGCAGAACATGCGTAGAATTGAAATTATGTGCAAAGTGTGTACCGTAGTAGTGCAATTTTTTTTTTACATTTCCCTGAATTCCTTTAGAGGTACCAGGCTGAAAAGAAATAGCCGCTGTATTAGAACCAGACCAAAGAGTTGACCAAAGTACGGTGTCAGGAGATCAAAGCGTCTCTGAGGAGGTAGACTTGGAAGTTTGCCTTGGAAGAAGGCTTCATCAGCCAATCAGAATCAAGGTCTTAGAATGGATGGAGGTGAGGATCTCAGTGTTGATCTGTCTCCCTGCAGCCATCTCTGGACCTGAGTACCGTTCCTCCACCCAACCTGAACTCACTCTTCCTGGAGGACCTGAAGGCTGCTGGAGTCAGCACGTCACATGACCCTGAGGATCGCGTCTTCAGAGCTCACGGTGAGCCGGTCTCTCGCTCTTAAGAGTATTGGACATCGGAGCAGGGTTTTTTTTTTACCATTAGACTGATGGGGATGCTGTTATGGGGTGTGCTCCTCAGGTCACTGTCTGCATGAGATCTTCGCTCTGCGTGAGGGGAAGGTTGGTAGAGTCCCTGATGCAGTCGTCTGGCCCAGTGAGTGTCTGCACTTTAATATTAACAACTAAATATGGGTAGCTTGGGTATGTTTATAGTCTTGGTTTCTTTACTGTTTTTTTTAATACTTTTTCTGTAAGTCTATCAAAAGAAGACTGTTTACTAAACAGTTTAGGCTTACTGTTCTTGCGTCAGGAATGGTGTCTGAAAGTGATCGTCTCAGATGCTCCTTGTTGGTTCAAATGTCAAATGTTAAATGTTCAAGGTGAATGTGGGTCTTCTGCTGCAGGCTCTCACAGTGATGTGGAGAAGATTGTAGAGCTGGCCTCCAAACACAACGTCTGCCTGATCCCTTACGGAGGTGAGTAGAGCACTCTCGAGTTTGTTTCACTTGTACTCACTCACTCTCCATTTCTTCGTCTCGCTTTCTTTCTCTCTCGCTTTCTACCCTCTTTTTCTTCCTTTTTGCTCTTCCCTTTCTCTACTCTTTCTCCCTTTCCACTCTCTTTCTTCTCCCTCTCTTTTTTCTGTTTTTTTTCTCTTTCTCTCCCTTGCTCCACTTAATTTATGCATGCTCCCTCTCTTTTTGTCTCTCCTCCCCTCTCACTTCCTCTTTTTCTTTCCCTCCTCTCTCGCTTTCTCTCATGCGTGAGTGTTTGTGAGAGTTGGAGAGTTGTGAGCGTCTTGAGTGTGTGAACTTTTCAGCTATTTCTTTCTTTCTTCTATTATTATATTCAGTGACTTAACTGAATGTAGTAGAAGGAGAAGTTAGTTGAGGCGATGGGTGAGGATTCTGATGATCACATGCGGTTATCGGCTGTAAATGCATGTTGTTGGAAAAATCGATCACGGTGGAGGATGTGCTAAAAGCCATTAGGAATGAAATTTCTTTATTGTCGGTTACGCGCCTGTTGAACCGCTACGGGAAAATAATCGGGCTGATTAAAATGATCCCTCTTGGCTTAAAAGACCCCGAACTGAGACATGTGATGTGGTTCAGGTGACAGACGCACATGATCTTGAATGCGGATTGTTGGTCACTGAATGTCTCTGCGAAGATGACAATGGAGTCCGTGCTGATTAAGATTGTGTAGTCTTTACCTTGTATTTTGTATGTTTTAACTGCATGAAATTGGACATGTTAGACAAACGTGTCCTTTAATCACGGGAAATACAAGCCGAACCAAAACCCAAGCGGATGCGATACCTTTGAATGAAAACAATAGTGAAAAGTACGGATGAACAGCTTGGAAATGTTCCTAACACTGTTGAACCTGCATCTGAACTAGAGTCAGGATCGAACCAGCAGAGGGAAACAATGAAACGGAAGCAACCGAATCAGAGAGAGCAGAAGCTCCTGTCATTGATCCTACTGATGTGAATTTCATCGATTTATCAGAGCACGAGCTTCTGAGGGCTGAGAGCCAGCCCAGTGCCGACTCTGAACCCCCGACGGGTCCAGAACTGACCGAGTCTCAGGCCCTGGAGTGCGAGACAGATAGTGTAGTGTCTGAAAACGAAGAAACTAATGCTGGAGCTCTAAGTAAACCAACAAGGAAAACACCTGTCTGCAAAACTTAATTTTACACGACACAGCAGCTCAGTGATTTTTTGAATGAAACATTTAATCAAAGGAATCCTAAAATAGAAAACCACTTTCCTGACTTGCACTTGTTTGTAGACTCTGGATCACTGGCTTTAAGAAATCCCTTTTTGGATGAACCAAGAACTGAAAAACTGAAAATCACGTCAAAGAAAAATTATTGATGTGTCTCCACTAGTTGATATTTTATTATTTTCTATGCCTCGTATTTTTTATAGATCAGATGAAAACCTTAAATATCATAACATTTAATATCAATGGTTGTCGGGACACAGAAAAGCGACCAGCGATGATTTGGCTTTATTGCAAGATACTCATTCAGATTCAGAAAATGAACTGCAGTGTAGAAGTGAATGCAAAGGGACCATTGTGTTGAGTCATGGGACAAACTTAAGTGCAGGAGTGACTATTCCCTTTTCTCCTCACATTGCTAGCTACGTTGTGACATTAGAAATTACACCTGGGAGAATTCTGAGGGTAGATCTGAGTATTGGAGGAACTGTTTTTACATTTTTTATGTGTATGTAGTGTGGTTCATGAGCTAGTGAAGTTTTTTTAAAAACTCTTTCTGATGCCTTGCTGCGCTGCCCACAGGGGAACTGTGTTGTGATGAAAGTGGATTTTAACGGAACAGAGAAGACAGAGTTAGATAGGAACCATGATGAGCCACACTCACTGTCAGCAGGGTTCTTTAAAGACCTGATCAGATATCACAAGCTGGTGGACTTGTGGAGGGAGGCCTTCTCTGATAGCCGTCAGTAAAACTGGAGGAAGAAGAACTCGAACAGCTTATCTGAAGCGAGACTTGATCGGTTTTACATAAAAGAGAAGCAAAGGGAAAGGTTTTTTAACAGTACATTAACTCCATTGTTTTTAACTGATCATAATTTTATTTCTGTTAGCGTTTCTACCTCTTCTTTTAAAAACCCTAGAGCAGACTGGCACTTTAATACTAGGCTGTTGCATGACTTTGGTTTTCTTCAATCCTTTGGGCTTTTCTGGGATTCTTGGAGAGAGGAGAGGAGTAGATTTAAGTATTTATGTTCATGGTGGGACATCGAGAAGATGGGGATTCTTCGAGCAGGACAATCTGGTTCAGAGCTTTGGCGATATGAGCTGACTCTGTTAAAAAAATCAAACTTGCTCTCAGAAGTTTGATAGAGGAACAAGGAAGTCTATTAAGAACTAAATTCTCCCAGTTTATTGAGATGGATGCTCCCACCAACTTCTTCTTTGGTCTGGAGAAGAAGCCCAAGCAACACAACGTGATGCATCAGTTGAAACATCCTAATGGACATGTGATGAGAAATCAAACAGAGAAACAGTCTCACGCATCTTCATTCTACAAGAACTTGTACTCTGCTGTTTGGTATGGCTGCGACAACGTGGAAGATTTCTTGTGTCAAGTTCCAAATTTGTCTAAGGAGGAGCAGATACTTTTAGATGCACCAATGTTGCAAGCAGGGTTTCAAGCCAGTGACTTCTGTGCCGGTCCCAAGCCCGGATAAATAGAGAGGGTTGCGTCAGGAAGGGCATCCGGCGTAAAACGTGCCAAAACCAAATATGCAAGTCATCAATTCGATTTCCATACCGGATCGGTCGAGGCCCGGGTTAACAACGACCACCACCGGTGCTGTTGACCTACAGGGTGCCGGTGGAAATTGGACTACTGTTGGTCAAAGAAGGAGAGGAGGGAGAAGGATTCGTAGGCAGAGAGAGAAGAGAAAAGGCAAGTGTATAGGTCTGAGAATAGGGACTCTCAACGTTGGTACAATGACCGGGAAAGGTAGAGAGCTGGCGGACACGATGGAGAGAAGGAAGGTAGATATTCTGTGTGTGCAGGAGACCAGGTGGAAGGGTAGCAAAGCGCGTAGTATTGGAGGGGGATACAAACTGTTTTACTATGGTGAGGATAGGAAAAGATATTGGGTAGGAGTGATCCTGAAAGAGGAGTTTGTGAGGAATGTTTTAGAGGTGAAAAGAGTGTCTGACAGGGTGAAAAGTTTGAAATTAGAGATTGAAGGGGTGATGTTGAATGTAGTTAGTGGTTATGCTCCACAAGTAGGCTGTAAGCTGGAAGAAAAGGAGAGATTCTGGAGTGAGTTAGATGAGGTGATGGAGAGTATTCCCAGAGGGGAGCGAGTAGTGGTGGGAGCAGACTTCAACGGTCATGTGGGCGAGGGCAACAGAGGTGATGAGGAAGTGATGGGCAGGTTTTGTGTTAAGGAAAGGAACCCAGAAGGACAGATGGCGGTGGACTTTGCCAAGAGGATGGAAATGGCTGTAGTTAACACTTATTTTCAGAAGAGGGAGGAACATAGTTACCTACAAGAGTGGTGGTAGGAGTGGACTACATCCTAAGTAGACGAGCCAATCTGAGAGAGATCACTGACTGCAAAGTAGTGGTAGGAGAGAGTGTAGCCAGACAGCATCGGATGGTGATGTGTAGGATGTTTCTGGTGGTCAAGAAGAAGAGGGGAGGAAAGATGGAAAAGAAGACCAAGTGGTGGAAGTTGAAAAAGGAAGACGTTGTGAGGAATTCAGACAGAAGGTGAGACAGGCTTTGGGTGACCAGGAAGAGCATCCAGAGGACTGGGAAACTACAGCAGAAGTGATCAGGGAGACAGGTAGGAAGGTGCTAGGTGTGTCAGCAGGAAGAAGGCAAGAAGATAAGGACACATGGTGGTGGAATGAGGAACTACAGGACATCATCCAGAGGAAGAGTCTAGCTAAAAAGAAGTGGGACATCGAAAGGACTGAAGAAAGTAGACAGGACGACAAGGAATCACAGCGCAGTGTGAAGAGGGAGGTGGCAAAGGCCAAACAGAAGGCATATGATGAGTTGTATGCCAGGTTAGACACGAGGGAAGGTGAGAAGGAATTGTACAGATTAGCGAAACAGAGAGACAGATGTGCAACAGATAAGGGTGGTTAAAGATCGAGATGGAAGGGTTCTAACGAGTGAGGAGAGTGTGCAGAGAAGATGGAAGGAGTATTTTGAGGAGTTGGTGAATGAGGAGAATGAGAGGGAAAGAAGGGGGGAAGAGGTGAACATTGTAGAGCAGGAAGTTGAAAAGATTAGAAAGGATGAGGTGAGTAAGGCTCTGAGGAGAATGAAGAGTGGAAAGGCTGTTGGTCCAGATGACATCCCTGTGGAGGTGTGGAAGTGTCTAGGAGAGACAGCAGTGGAGTTCCTATCTAGGTTATTCAACAGGATTCTAGAGAGTGAGAAGATGCCTGAGGAATGGAGAAGTGTCCTAGCGCCAATCTTTAAGAACAAGGGTGATGTGCAGAGTTGTAACAACTACAGAGGAATAAAGTTGATGAGCCACACAATGAAACTCTGGGAAAGAGTAGTGGAAGCTAGGCTAAGAAGGGAAGTGGATATTTGCGAGCAGCAGTATGGCTTCATGCCCAGGAAGAGCACTACTGATGCAATTTTTGCTCTGAGAATGCTAATGGAGAAGTACAGAGATGGTCAGAAGGCGCTGCACTGCGTCTTTGTGGACTTAGAGAAAGCGTATGACAGGGTGCCGAGAGAGGAGCTATGGTCCTGTATGAGGATGTAAGGAGTGGCAGAGAAATACGTCAGAGTAGTTCAGGATATGTATGAGAGAAGTATGACAACAGTGAGATGTGCTGTAGGTCAGACGGAGGAGTTCAAGGTGGAGATGGGGCTACATCAAGGATCCGCTTTGAGTCCCTTCTTGTTTGCTATGGTGATGGACAGGTTGACAGATGAGGTCAGACAGGAATCTCCATGGACAATGATGTTTGCAGATGACATTGTAATCTGTAGTGAGAGTGGAGGGACACCTGGAAAGTTGGATGAAAGTCAGTCGTAGTAAGACAGAATACATGTGTTTGAACGAGAGGGAGGGAAGTAGAACAGTGAGGTTACAGGGGGCTGAGGTCAAGAAGGTGGAGGAGTTTAGGTATTTGGGGTCAACAGTCCAGTGCGACGGGGAGTGTGGAAAAGAGGTGAAGAGGCGAGTGCAGGCAGGTTGGAGTGGGTGGAGAAAAGTGTCAGGGATGTTGTGTGACAGAAGAGTGTCAGCAAGAATTAAAGGAAAGGTGTACAGAACAGTAGTGAGACCAGCTATGATGTATGGGTTAGAGACTGTAGCAGTGAGGAAGAGACACGAGGCAGAGATGGAAGTAGCAGAGATGAGGATGTTGAGGTTCAGTTTAGGAGTGACAAGGATGGACAAGATTAGGAACGAGCACATCAGAGGAACAGCTCAGGTTGGTTGTTTGGAGACAAAGTCAGAGAAGCCAGATTGAGATGGTTTGGACAAGTACAGAGAAGGGATAGTCGTTGTAATGGTAGAAGGATGTTGGAGATGGAGCTGCCAGGCAAGAGGGGAAGAGGAAGGCCAAAGTCAAGTTACATGGGTGTGCTGAAGGAGGACAAGAAGGTAATTGGTGCAAGAGTCTAGGATACTGAGGACAGAGTTAGGTGGAAACAGATGATTTGCTGTGGCGACCCCTAAACTGGGAACAGCCGAAAGAAGAAGAAGAAGAATGTTGCAGGTGGTAATGGAACTCAGCAAAGGGAAGTGTCCTGGTCTGGATGGACTACCAGTGTCTTTGGGACACCAGAGAACAAGACGTGTATGACGTGCTGATTGAGTCCATCAATGGGGGATCTCTACCTTTGAGCTGCAGAAGAGCAGTACTGACTTTAATTCAGAAGGAGGGAGATCTTGGGCAGGTTAAAAACTGGAGACCAGTGTCATTGTTATCTTAAAATCTTCTCTAAAGTAACTAACAGACTAAGCAGATTACTTCGGTAATTCACAATGGTCAATCTTTTTGCATACCAAAACACACAATTTTCGATAATTTATTCTTGGTGCATGACATAACTGTTGCTGAAGAAGAGGATTTGGATATTGGTTTTTACTCCCTAGATCAGGAGAAAGCCTTTGATCGCGTATATTAGAGGTATCAGATGAAGGCTCTGCAGGCATTTGGTTCGGTCTTTATTTTATATCCTGCATTAGGCTGTTGTTCAGTGCTGTATCTAGCATGCTAAAGGTTATTGGGACTTTGACAAGACCTTTTCCTGTGAGAAGAGGTATTTGACAGGGCTGTGCTTTCTCAGGTCTTTTATATTCGATATCTATCAAACCCCTTTGGGTAATGATGAGGCGGAAGCTGTGTGGCATCACAATCCCCAAAAGCCCAGGAATATCCCCAATTGTGTTAATGGTTTTTAAAAGAAACACAGAGGATGTTTTAAAGTTAACTGCATGATTAAATAAGTTCCAGAGAGCTTCATCAGCCAGTATTAACTGGGAGAAATGCACATCTTATCTTATGGGACAGTGGAGAGAGACTGGTTTTCCAGATCTATCAAAGAATGCTTCCTGGAACAGAGATGGGTTTAAGCTCTTAGGAGTCCATTTAGGAACTGAAGGCTATTTGAGGAAGAAATGGGAGGGGCTAGGTGACAGGGTGAAAGGGCGTCTGGAGGTGGAGGTGGTTACTCGCACAGCTGTCCAACAGAGGGAAGTGTCTAGTGATCAACAACCTCGCAGCGTCAATGATCTGGCATAGGTTCACTGTTTTAGACTCTCCCATAGAGTTACTCAGAGGTATTCAGAGAGCGTTTGTGAATTTCTTCTGGGACGAGTGTCACTGGCTACCTCCAGGGGTACTGTACCTTCCTGTGGCAGAGAGGGGTCAAGGCCTAATTCACCTAGAGTCAAAGATCCAAGCTATGAGGCTACAAACACTACAGAAGATGCTCTACTGTGGTGATGAAGCTCCCTGGGTCCTTTTTGGGAAGGAAGTTGGCCTGGGCAGGCAGTTGTTTCTAATGCAGAGGTTTTTTAATGAATAGTCCTCGTCTGTGTCCTGTATGTTTTATTCTTCAGTTTTGAAAGCTTGGGAACTGTTTGATGTGCTGAGGTCTGATGAAGAGCATTATGGCACAGATGAGGCTTTGCTTCATAACAGTTTTTTAGGTTCTTTTCTTAATACTCCCCCAGAATATGATCACTAGGTTTTTAGATGCTGGTGTTCGAGTAATTGATTTCATGCATGTAAGCTGTGGGCAGTGGAGAGCTGCAGAGGCCATCACTGTCAGAGCTGGTCTCAGTTCAGTTTGTGTCGCGAAGATGGTTTTAAGAGAGTTGAAGTCATCTTTGTCTCATCAATCATTCACTGTTTTTATTGATGAGGTCCGTAAGAACGGATTGGTGTTAAGAAAATTTCCTCAGGTGAAAGTAAACTCTAAGCAATCTAGAAATGAGGAAAGTAAAGGTTACACTCTTCTGTTGAAAGGTTTTAATGAATTGGTTTTTAAAGGCATTGAGAAGAAAACGCTGTATCGCATCTGCATGAAATCTGGATTCTCTGAGCAACTAAAAGAAAGGGTAGACACTAAATGAAGATCTCAGCTGATAAACTCATTCAGTGTTTATCCTCATTGAGAGCTCTGTATAAACCTCTGATTCTGTAGAGATGTGGAGACTTACAGTGGTGAATACCGCACTGCATCATAGCTACTAACCTGACTGTCAAAGATGAACGCCAGTGTTTCTCCCAACTGTACGTTCTCTGGTGTACATGAGACGGTTTTTCATTTATTCTGTTTCTGTCAAAGACTTACTCCTATATTTCAAACTGTTAATGGGTTACTACTCTTTCTCTAATAACATGTTCATCACGGCTGCTCTTATAGCAAATCATTAATGGAACAATGTACGCTCACTAATATTGTCATTGGGGAAGCGAAGTTGGCAATCTGGAAATCTCATCAGGAGAAGAATCTAAACACATATCTGCGTACTGTGGGGTTGTTTCAGACTCTGATCCGATCGCGAGGGACTATTGACTTCATATATTATAAACACACTGATAATGTGGAATTCTTTAAATGAAGATGGGCGGTGAAGGATTGTCTTGTTTCTATGGATGAGCTTGAAGGTGTAGTGTTTTATTGGTGAAATGTGTTAAATAAAAAAAAAAACTGAACTTTTTTTTATTTTTTTTTTGTATTATAAAGAGAATTTAAGAGTCACATCTCTCTCTCTCTCTCTCTCTCTCTGTTCTCTCAGGTGGCACCAGTGTGTCCTGTGCTCTGGAGTGCCCTCTAGAGGAAACGCGCTCCATCGTTTCTCTGGACACGTCTCAGATGGTCAGTCGACGAATAACAGCTTCAGTCTCTTGTACATCTTTGGTTTAATGTTGCGTATTTGTTCAGAATCGGATCTTGTGGATAGACGAGAAAAACCTGACTGCTCGAGTGGAGTCTGGAATCATCGGTCAGGAGCTGGAACGGCAGGTCAGACATCTAGTCACTGGAGCTTTCGGAATCTGGGCATCATTTCACATACTCCCTTATGTCTCTTTGCAGCTGAATGAGCTTGGGTACTGCACAGGCCATGAGCCTGACTCCATGGAGTTTAGCTCTCTGGGTGGCTGGGTGGCCACACGGGCGTCAGGCATGAAGAAGAACATCTACGGGAACATCGAAGACCTGGTACATGCCTTCTCACCTCGTACTGCTATCCTTCTGGGGAGTGCTTGTCTTAGACTTAATGAACAAAAAAAAACGCATAGATGAACTCTTTTTCTTTAGCGTCATGCTAATCACAATGGTCTATGCATCATATTCATTCCATGTTCAATTGTGTCGTCATCATGTTAATCCTGTGAAAAGGATGTTAGCCACATTATAAATTTGTTTGAGGTCTTGTTTGCAACATGCAAAAAACATTACAACATGTGATTGACATGCTAACGCATGCTAGCATCATGATAATATACATTTATTTGTTAGCTTCATGCTGATTGCATGTTTATTTGTGCTTGCTTCATGGTATTTATGTTTATCCATTCTAGATTTTCACTAGTCACTCATTTATTCCTTCTAACCTTATGGTAATGACATCTTTATTCATGCTAGCTACATGTTAGTCACCCTTTTATTTGTGTTAGCTTCATGCTATTTGCATGTTTACCTGTGTTTGCTTCATGCTAATTACATCTTTACTTGTGTTAGCTTCATGCTATTTGCATGTTTAATAGTGTTCTTTAATGCTATCTGCATGTTTACTCATGTTAGCTTCATGCTGTTTGCATTGGTTACTTGTGTTAGCTTCATGCTATTTACATATTTACTTGTTAGCTTCGTGCCATTTACGTGTTTACTCTTGCTAGCTTCATGCTATTTGCATGTTTACTAGTGTTATCTTCATGCTAATTACTTGTTTACTTGTGTTGGCTTCATGCTATTTACACATGTATTCATGCTAGCTTCATGATAATTACATGGTTTTCATGCCAACTTTAAGCTAATTACGTGTTTATTCATTCTAGTTTCATGCTAGTCACATGTTTATTTCTACTAGCTTGTGCTCAGGCATGAAACGATTCCTCAAGACATTTGAAAAACTCAAATACAAAAAATTGATCAAGGCAAAAGCCTCGAAGCCTCTATTATTCCCTTTTATGCCGTGGTCTGTCTGAATACTGGATTCTGATCAGCTGGAAGGCTTTGACCCAGGTCGGTTTATTCACTCTTTGTATCCTTGCGTGACATTAATCACAAACAGCTGTTCTTCATGGTTCACTCAATGCAAGCACTAGATCACATTTCAGTAATCGTTAACGGAGTCGCTTAACTTGGATTCTTTTAGCAACTGAATTATGTATGTTTTACTGATTTATGTTTTGTAGACTGAAACTGAGACATTAAGTCGTGAAGAGAGATGAGGGCAGTGTAATTCAGAAAACAGAGCATGGATTGAGACTCCTTTTCTTTATTATTTTCACAATAAAGGAAACCAAGAGCTTCAAATTGGTATTCGCCTGTTTTCATTCACGTTAATATCTTAACCATACATTTATAAGGTATTAGAACTTATAACTAAGTTATAGGAAGGGTGTCACCAGGTTGTAGTAATGTTAAATGCTCCGTCTTGTAACACAAATATTAATAATATCTTTAATCCGTTAATGTTGGCCAAAGATAATGATATAAACTGCGTAATCCATGCCGAACGTTTAGAGATTTTAATGTTAATTGTCTGCACTACTTCTGTCTGCGTAGTTAAAACAAGATGTAGACTGAGTGGGAAACCGTCAGCTGTAACATTATTGTTCCACTGTTTTTTTAAATAGCACTCTATTAATAATAAATTAATGTTTAAAAAACCATAGCGTAAACAGGACAAAAAACTATTTTTATAAAGTGGAAGTTGCGGTTCAGAAACGAAAGTTAAAGACTTTCACACAGGGTTCCACTCTAACTTGCGCTCCAGAACAGCACCTTCCACTTAATAAGTGTATTCTAACCCTAACTCTAATATTTATTATAGTATGTTATTGGTAACCTACACATAAAACCTGCTTGATTTGAAAAGGTTTTAATGCGGTTTTTATGTAGTAATAATCAAAGAAGGTTGACTCTTCTATCATTGAATGTTTGGGCGAGTGGAGTGGCAGACAACAAAAGTGACGGATGTTTTATCCGATTACATTTTCAGTAGGATTCCTGATTACTAAAATATTACAGATATTTATTATATTTTTAAAATAATATTACTATAGCCTTTCCCAGCGATGGGTTGCGGTTCATTCTGCTGTGGCGACCCCGAAAAGGGAAGAAAGCCGACATGAAAATGAATGAATGAATGAATATTACTATAGCCCTACTTGTTCTATATACATGTTTAGTTGTGTTAGTTTCATGTTAAATACACATTTCTTAATTTTTAGTTCATGTTAATTACACCTTTATTGGTGTTGATGTCATGCTATTTATACTTTTACACAGTTTACACAGAAAACACAGTTAGCCATGCTACCTTTATGCAAATACATGTTTATTTGTGCTAGATTCACGATTATATATATATATATATATATATATATATATATATATATATATATATATATATATATATAATTTTTTTTTTCACCAAATCCAGTGATGCTCCACTGAATTTAAACTCTTAACACCTGCCTTAGGCTGACCCCTGCTTCGGCGCAAACTTGACTCGTGTGGTGTGAATGTGTATTTAGGTGGTGCATGTGAAGATGGTGACCCCTAGAGGAGTGATGGAGAAGAGCTGCCTGGGCCCCCGCATGTCCACCGGCCCCGACATACACCACCTCATCATGGGCTCTGAAGGTAAGCGCCCTTGCTCTGGTCTCCGTAGACCCTGTGGAACACTACTACTGACATCTACAGTAAGAAGCTCTCTCTCTTCTCAGGAACTCTGGGGGTGGTGACAGAGGTGACTATGAAGATCAGACCCATCCCAGAGTATCAGAAGTACGGCTCGGTGGTTTTTCCCAACTTCCAGCAGGGCGTGGCTTGTCTCCGAGAGGTGGCGCGGCAGGTACTTGTGCACACTTGGTTAATAGGTTTCCAGTCCGTGTTAATGTGTTTAATGTTTTCTTTCATTCTTCCTTTCTTTCTTTTATTTCTCTCTCTCTCTTTCTCTCCCTCTCTCCTTCTGTCTTTCTTTTTCTCTCCTTTTTTTTCTTTCTTTCTTTCTTTCTTTCTTTCTCTTTCTTTTTTCTTTCTCAGAGATGTGCTCCAGCTTCCATTCGCCTCATGGACAATGAGCAGTTTAAGTTTGGTGAGTTCGTCTCTACTTGAAAAGCTGCCCCACACTGAGGCGACTGTTTGAAACGCGACTGAGTAGACATCGAATTATTTAATTCTTGCGTTGATGAATATTTATTTATAAAGTGTACTCACTGTGCTTGCCAGGTGTGCCATGTGTTCATCTCTTGTTCTTGCACCAGCTATTGTTTGTGGGTTTATCAAATCAAGAACTCTGATTGGTGTAATTAATTATTTATGGGCCCCGCCCCCTCTCCACCTCCTGCAGGCCGTGCTAGCTCATCAGCAGAGACTGCACTAACAGTGTGAAAGTCATTTTCTTTCTGCAAAATGCAGTTGCCAGATCTGTCTTTTTTTCATGCTAGTTTCATGTTAAATACATGATAGCTTCAGGCTGTTTGCATGGTTACTCATATTAACTTCACACTAATTACTTGTTTACTTATGTTACCTTCATGCTATTTACATGGTTACTCATGATAGCTTTATGGTAATGACTTGTTTATCCATGCTAGCTTCATGCTAGTCACATGTTTTCATGTGTGAAAAATAGTGCTGTCAAAATTAATGCGTTAATGCATGCGATTAATCTGCAATGTATAACACTTAAAAAAATGAACGCTTTTAATGAGGTTTCAGTTTTTCTTGTTTCCTTTTGTGGTGGATGTGTTTTAAATGAAGTATGGTGTATTTTCTATGATGATAAGGCATGGAGGTTGAGCATGTTACAGCACGCGACACACATCGCGCTCACGGGGGATCACTGGCTTCTGTGAGCAATGACAGCCACTTGAAATCACAGCGCACTTTGTTGAAATTGGATTAATTTGGTTTAACTTTGTGTAAAACTGAGGAACAGCAGCACACAGAGGCATGTGTGGATCATTGTCTCAAAGTGGTGTGAGAAAGGAAAAAGCGAGGACAAGTTAAAGCACTCTTACAGTGCTCGTAATATGTTTGCTGCCTCGAGACGAACGTTATTTCCATGTGAACACCTGTCCTGCACAGCCCTCATACTGCACCGAACTGTCAGGTTTACATTCACAGTAGCGGTTTTGAAAGTGCGCTAGCTAAATGTTGCGAGATTATTGAGCATCTAAACCATAATACATCCAACGCTCACCAACTAATGGAACAGTTCCGTCTCTTGTCTGTTTTGTTTGTGTAAGCGTGCGCGTGTGCACTCGTATCCACTGTTAAGGTATGCTGCATCAAATATACATAAGGTCAGAGTAGTGTAAAACAATTTTTAAAAGTTGAAGAAGTAATAAATATGGTGTTGAATAATGTAATGTAAGGAAAAATAAATTTTCTCAAAGTCTATATAGTGTGGTGTGCTTAAGTGCAAAATGTAAGGAGATGTTATGTGCGAGAGTCCAGCAGCAGGTAACAGATTGAGGGGGAGATGAGGGTTAAGAGTTCAACAGATGGCTAGCTTGGGGGAAGAAGCTCTGTTTGTGCTGTACAGTCCTGGTGTTAGTGGCTCTGAAGAGGCGGCCAGAGGGCAAGAACTCAAAAAGGTAGTGGCCGGGGTGAGTGGGGTCTAGAATGATTTTGTTAGCTCTCTTTCTCAACTGAACTTCTTTCTGAACTTCTTCAGCTGGCTCAGGAAATACAGTCTCTGCTGGGCCTTCTTCACAATGTCACAATGGAGTCGATTTGTACTCCACTTCAGGTCCAGGGAAATAATCTGAGGGTGTCTCAAATCTGCAGTAAAACTCGTTCAGATCATTAACCAAGTTTTGATTGCCCATTGATGAAGATGCTGGAGCTTTGTAGTTTGTGATGGTCTTTAAGAGAAGAGAAACAAAAAGTTCATTTTTAGGATATTGATGGTTTATTGCAGATATGTTGTTTACATGACAACATGTTACAAGTTAAACAAAAAATTCCGTAAACAATCATATTTTTAATTTAAATAGTCTCTGTTTTCAATTTGCATTAATTATTTACATTTTACATTTCTAGATTAAAAAAGTTTCTGTCTTATTGCGATTAGTCGTGATTGATTTTGAAAAATTGTACTATTAATTACTTATTTTTTTTAATCGATCGACAGCACTAGTTCAAATATGTGTAGTCACATATTTATTTAAGTTCGCTTCTTGGTATATATAATGTTTATTCATCTTAGCTTCATGTTAATTTAACTTTTTGTCATGCTAGTTACATGTCTATTTCTGCTAGCTTCACCTTAGTTAAATGTTTGCTTCTGTTATACATGATACATGTTTGTTTGATAATAACTTTATGCTAATTACATGTTTGTTAGCTCTATGCTAGTCACATGTTTGTTGGTGTTAGCTTCATGCTAATAACATATTTATCAATGCTAGCTTCATGCTAGTCACATGTTTTCGTGTGCTAGCTTTATGATAATCGCATATTTATTGATGCTAGCTTCTTGGTATATACATTTTTAATTATGTTAACTACCTGCTAATTACATGTTTATTGGTGTTAGCTTAATGCTGATTACATGTTTATTCATGTTAGCTCAATGCTAATTAGATATGTATTTTCACTACGGTCATGTTAATTGTGTTCATTCATGTTAGCTTCATGTTAGTTCATTCATCTTTAATTACTGATACGAGAACAAGCAGATAGGTCTGGAACAATCTCTGTGTGAGCCTGCTGGGAGATGTTTAACCCTTTACAGTCAGAATCCTCTGCCATCTCTCATTTCACTTTGAGAACTTTGTTTTCTAAAAATCAACTGTATATTTTGGCGCAGATTATTAACTTTGAGGTTAATAATGTTTTCGCAGGTCATGCGCTCAAGCCTCAGGTGTCCTCGCTCTTCACTTCGTTCTTGGATGGCTTGAAAAAGTTCTACATCACAAAGGTGAGCGATCTTCAGAAGGCTTTCATCTGATTGGTCGGTGTTATAATTGATTAGAGAGGAGCGTAGTTTTCTCAGAAAAAGTGCATATCCAGGTTTTGAGGGTGATGGAACGCAGAAAAAGGGTTATTCTATTTCCGAAGCTTTGATTTATTTAGGTTTACTCATTATTTTATGATTTGGAGCTGTGTAAAAGAGTGGCACTGCTGTAGAACACACGATCAGCTGATTACCCATGATGCTCTGGGGCTCACGTGGGGCTCTGCTGCAGATGTGGTCAGAGTTTGGTGATTGTTGCTCGTTCTCTCAGTTTAAAGGCTTTGATCCAGATCAGCTCTGTGTGGCTACACTACTGTTCGAGGGCGAGCGTGTGCAGGTGCTGCAGCACGAGAAGCAGGTGTACGACATTGCCTCCAGATTCGGGTGAGCAGGGCTCTGGTTTTTTTTTTGTCATGGCATCAGCGAGGGATCTCAGGGTGGGGTCAGGGGTTGAACTGTGCTTGTGTGTGCAGAGGTCTGGCTGCGGGGGAGGATAACGGCCAGAGAGGCTATATGCTGACCTTCGTCATCGCCTATCTGCGGGTGAGTCCTGATCCGCTGCTCCCTTCAATGCTGTGTTCTAGTGAGGGTAACGCACCTGTGTTTCAGGATCTGGGGATGGACTACTACGTGATCGGGGAGTCCTTTGAGACTTCTGTGCCCTGGGACAGGTCTCTCTACTCCTCCTCCTCCTCTCCACACTATCTATTCCCCTCTCTTTCTCTGTTCTCCTCACTCTCTCTCCCTCACTCATGCTTTTCTCCACTCTCTCCCACTCCCCCCTCATTTTTCCTCCACTCTCTCATCTTTCTTTCCTCCCGCTCTCTCTATCTCGTTGTATTCTCTCCTGTCTATATTTTTCTCTCTCAACTTCCTCATCGCTTTCACTCATACTCTCTCTCTCTCTCTCTCTCTCTCTCTCACACACTCACGTACGTGGCGGCTGCTTGTAGGGTCCTGGAGCTGTGCAGGAATGTGAAGGAGAGGATCGTGGTGGAGTGTCGAGAGAGAGGTGTGCAGTTCCCTCCGCTCTCTACCTGCAGGTATGACTAAATTCACACCTGGAGGAGATCACTATGACGATTCCAGCCTTTACTGTCATTCCAACTCTTTTACTTTAAATCTATAACAGTATTAGAAATCTTCTGACTTTATTATGAACTCTTAAAATCATCAGCTTTAAAAAATATTACATCTCTCTCACTCCCCCCTTTCCACCTCTGTCTTGCTCTCCACTCCCTCTTTTTCTCTTTTTTTTCTCTCTCTCCTTCTGTCTCGCTCTCTTCTCCACCTTTATCACTCTCTCCACCTCCCCTCTCTCTGTTATTTCTCTCACTTCTCTTCTTGCTTCTCTCTCCAATCTCTCTTTTCTCTCTCGCTCTCTCTCTAGAGTAACGCAGACGTATGATGCTGGCGCCTGTGTGTATTTCTACTTCGCCTTTAACTACAGGGGCCTGGGTGACCCGGTGCATGTGTACGAGCAGGTGGAGGTAGGTAGTATGTGCAGGAGAGGAGATAACAGTGTTCTAACTAGGAATCTGATTTGTAGCCATCTATCTGTCTAGCATGCGGCTCGAGAGGAGATTCTGGCCAACGGAGGAAGTCTGTCTCACCACCACGGAGGTGAGCTACAGCGCACACATACACACACTCCTCTCCTGATTTGTTCTCTCTCTTACCGGTTTATTGGCTGTAAAACCCCTTTGAGTCTGTGACATGAGCTGATGGAGACAAAATCAAGCCCGTTTTTTGAGAGAGCAAACCTGATGAAATGATACTGAAATAATATTCCATCTCTCTTCTCTCTCTCTTTTACCCTGCTCCTCTCTCTCCTCCTCCCATTCCCCCTTTTCCCTCTTTCTACTCCCCGCTTCTCTCTCTTTCGTACTCCCATTCCACACTCTTTCTCATTCTTTCTGTCTCTTCCCATTCCCACTTCTCTCTCTTTCTCTCTCTCTCCCTTCTCTCTCTGCTCACATTCCCCCTTCTCCCTCTTTCTCTTCCTTTCTCTCTCTCCTATTTACTTTCTCTCTTTCTCTCCTCCTCTCGTTCCCCTTTCTTTTCCCTCTCTCTCTCTCTCACTTTCAGTGGGGAAGTTGAGGAAGGAGTGGATGCAGGAGAGCGTGTCGTCAGTGGGTCTAGGCATGCTCAGATCCGTCAAGGACTATCTCGACCCTCAGAACATTTTCGGGAACAGAAACCTCTTGTAACACACATAAGCCCCGCCCCCTCTTGCCTCTGACCTCTCATTTCTTAAAGGGACAGCGTCTTCTTTCGCATCCAGTCATGGGATTGAAGAGGTTTTGGAGACTGTAGTGTCTGTGGTCCATATACAGAATTCCCTGTGCCTTCTGTCTCTGTCTGTCTACGTGCCTCAATACATATGTCTGAGTCTTTGTGCCTCTCTGATTGTCTCCCTTGTCTCTCTGAAACCTGTCGTACTGTTGCCACTTCACTGTCTCTCTGTGCCTTTATCTGCCCCCTGCCAAACCCCTCCCTTCTCCCCCCCCCCCCCCCAAGCTCCATCTGTACAATTTAAAAACTATTTTTATAACTCATTTATGCAGAAACCCAGAGCTTTCTCGTGATCTTGTGACCAGGGAACTGACTACTGAGGTTTGAAAGATGGTCATGAGACTGTTACATCATCAAATTTGTACTCAGATTGTCCCTCGCTGCCTTTTGCAATTGGCCCCTTACCTGCGATCATGTGACTAGTATCTAATGCGTGATGTGATCTAAATTATGATCCAGATGGGATCTTGCGATGGCTGATTATGTGACTTGAAGTTATTGGAATCTATTTCACAGTAGGTTTCACATGTGACCTCAGACCTCATGTTACATCAAAATGACATGCTTTATCATATGATAAAGCCTGTTCAGTGATCATGTGACCAGGGATTGTGATGCATCATCCTGGGATCCAAAACAAAATCATGTGATCTGTGACTGGGTGTGGGATCATGTGAATGGAGGGGATTGAGATCTGGTGTTGTGGATCTGTGTGTGTGCGCGCGCCTGAGATCTGAACCATAATCTTGCTTCTAGTGGGTTTCAAAATTGCTCATGTGGCCTGGGTTCTGGCACATGATCATTTCATCAGTCCAGTGATTGATTTGTGCTGTCACCTTATATCTTGTCATCCATGGTTTGCTGTATAATCTTGTGACCTGAGGTGATTATATGATCTGTTTTAAGTGATCATGCAACCTGAGGCGATCATGTGATCTTATAAGTAATCATGTGATCAGTTAAAACAAGTGACCATGTGATCTGAGGTGTTTATGTGGTCTTTTATAAGTGATCATGTGACCTGAGGTGATTTATTATAATATGTGATCATGTAATCTGAGGTGATCAGTTATAACGAGTGACCATGTGAACCGTAACCTGAGGTGATCATGTGGCTTGAGGTTATCATATGATCTATTATAATAAGTAATCATGTGACCTGAGGTGATCATGTGATCTGTTATAATGAGTGACCATGTGTCCTGAGATGATTGTGATATTGCATGAGCTGTGAATAAATAATTTCAGCTTTGTGATCCAGGATACTATGAATGATCATGTGAAATTGAAAACAGATTCCATGGCAAAAAAATCTGCCCAGTGACTGCAAAACCGAGAGGTTGGTTACGTGAGATGTACCCCATCATGTCATGAATGAAGATGTGATGAAATACATGATCTTCCAAGTGATCATGTGATCTAAGTTCATGTTAGCCGTTTCGGATGCATCATGTGATCTATTATGACTAGCAATATAACCCGGTTGCTAGGGAATTGTACTGGGTCATGGGACCTTAGGTTATCATGTAATCTATTTGGTGATCGTGTAACTGGTAATTGTGTCCTAATTTGATGGCTCATAAGGTCTATTATAACTAGCAGTCTTATAACCCGGTTGAAAGTGCGAGATCATGTGATCTGGCATCTGACCTTGTATTTGGACTTGGAGATGTGACTCTAGGTCATTTGGAATTTCCAGTAGACACGTAATCCAAGATCTGGTACCTGATGATGTGGCTTAAATTGAAATCATTGATCATGAGAGTTCTAATTGCTTTAGCTGAACATGGGGTCTGTTATCAGCAGGGCTCGTGTGATTTATAGGTCATATGACTTTGGTTTTGACTCCAAATCAATTGGCTTGATATCTGGTGCTTGATCATGGGACCTGACCTTGTGATCATGTGACCTATGGTTTTGGTGCTTGATCTGCAATATTATGAGATGTGACCAAAGGTCATCATGTAATCTACTATTACCAGTGGTCATATGACCCAGGATCTGATGCACGATCATGTGACCTGATTACGTACCTGTGATCATGTGACCTGGGACCTGATCTTTTGTTCTAATAAGCACCAATCTTTAATCCTGGGTTTAAAAGCTAATGCAATGCGTTTTTTAGGGTTTCTAAGTCTGGCTTTAATGCACTTCTCCTTTTGTAACTGATTTAAAGGTGAAATGTCACATAAACGCTGTGTTTGTAAAGCGTCAGAGTTCAAACTGTGGATGAATCTAGAAGTTACTGAAAGGCTAAATGACGGATTCAGAGTAGTTGTGAGGGCTGCTCTGAGACTCCTGAATGCTTTCATCATCACTGGTCAAAACCAGAGCAGGGCTTGAACGATGAAACTGAAACACTTCCAGAAGAAGGCTCTCTCAACCTCTTCATCGGCTCAGAAAACTGGTGTCTTACTTTCACCATCCACCCACATATGTTCAATAACACTGTACTGATAACCTCCAAGGTTTTTCCATTGTGTGTTTGTCAGATGGATTATAGCTGTTTGTGCAATAAAAGAACTAAACATCTCAGAGTGGGTCATCATTATTTCTTAACCAAGCGCTGATGCAGTCCTGTTTCTGTTCCAGTTTATCCGCTTCTGAAAACTGAAGTCACCAAAAAGGAGGCAAACTAACTACCAAAGTAGGTGGTACTACACTAAAATAATAAAATTGCCGTTTGTTGTTGAAAATTAAGTCATAGATGAAGATGTGAAGTTTTGAGATATAATAGTTGTCCGCGTGTTGGTGCATATTCAACAAAAGCGTAGCTAAACAGATATGTCTTTAGCCTGGTTTTAATTATGATGAAAGTGTTGGCACCTTTGATCTCCTCTGGAAGCTGGTTCCATCTGTGTGCCGCATGGTAATTAAAAGAGTATTTACCCTGTGTGAAATTAACCCAGGGTAGTTCTCATTTATTTTATCCGAGGGATCTCAGTTCTCTGGTGTGTATTTACTGATCATGTCTGTTCAGTATTTCGGTGCTAAATTATGTTCGGACTTGTATACCAGCTGCAGAACTTTAAAATCTATTCTGATTGATTCTGTTTAGTTCCTAAAGTTATCGGTCTGGAACACAACATTTAATTTGTTGATGGTGCGTGGGGTAACTACAAGAGTCCAGCTTTAAATGGGTAGAATAATAAAACTCTGCGATCATTCAGTGAGGTTTAGTCAAACTACAATTCTACCATTTTAATCAGTCAATGCTAAGCAGACAGTGATATCGCAGTGCTGCACGTTCAGAAACTTTCAGTAAATATAATCACCTTCGTGATTATAATAAAACGTTTTGCGTTTGCATCATTATTTGCTTAAACATTTTTTTAGAGTAACTTCAGCGAGGAGTGCCATGGTGGCGCAGTGGGTAGCACGGTCGTCTCACAGCAAGAAGCTGGTTCTAGGCTTGGTTGGGGCAGGTGGCATTTCTGTGTGGAGTTTGCATGTTCTCCCCGTCACTCCGTTTCCCTACAAGTCCAAAGACATGCGGTATAAGTGAATTGAGAACGATTGTCCATAGTTTTAAAGAGTGAATGTGTGTGTGAATGTTTCCCAGCGGCTGTAAAAACATATGCCATGAATGGCGGTTCATTCCGTTGTGGCGACCCCGAAAGGGAAGAAATCCGACATGAAGATGAATGAATTCCTGATTCCTGAAAGATGTCCTGATTAGACAAAAGCTCTGTGATGCCATCACTGTTAAGAAAATGTGTTCTTATTTGTGTTAAAATAGGTTCATAGAAGATAGTTTGTGTTGTAAAAGTATGCTCAATTGTGTTTTCTTTTGTTTGCTGATGCCAGGAGAAATGTTTTTTTTTAGGCAATGTTACGCACCACAGTTTTTGAGTATGATGTTGGTTTGGATACAATCAATTGCAACTTCTGCTTTAACAAAGATTGGTAATTGGTGTTAAAAACACTTAAATAGTTCTCATGATTTAATATAGATATGCTATGAATGGTGGAGAAATATCTGCCCTGCTAAACTTATTTGCCTTACAAATATTAAGATGAGACATAGTTTTATCATTTAAGACATTAACTCCTGACACATTCTGGGTCATCTGCAACATAATTAATAATAGTTAATAATAATTATTATTAATATAGTTACTACCAATAGTTAATGATATACATTTTATTCTTTTAGTTAACATAAAAAATAATAAGCTCACATTCACATTTAATTTTTTCAGTATATGTTAATTTCTTAATTATACTAATACAAAGAAGATTAGATTTTCATTATTTTCTTCTGAAATGCTTCATATGCTAGAACCCTGGAGGTGTTAGTTGGCAGCTGTAGTCCTTTTCATCTTCAAGAGATCAGTGTCATAGCTTGAGTTTGCAGATATAATGGTGAGTTTGCTTATAGAAAATATAATTCATCAATCAATGTGAAACAGAACAATGTTAAAATTCAAATTTTTTTAGATTTTTTAACTATTTTCATCATTCGTTTGCTTGAACTGTGATCCAAACGGGACGGGTTTGATTAGAAGAATGCAACGAGAAAAAAGGCTAAAATAAATGTTGCTCAAGATTTCATTTATTTTCTAGCCACTTTTTATTGCAAAAAATATCAAGTATATACACAACAAGGCATCATTATGACAAAATAACAATACAAAGTGGATAGATTGGAGATTGCAGCGAATTGCAGGAAAAATAAGAAACAGTAACAAACACACACACACATACACGCAGGGATGTAATTATCTTTTACTTTAAATTCCTCTTTAATGGATAAATATGTAATAGTATATTTTGTTTTCAGATTTTAAGGCTTTGTAAAAATAAGTCCTTTAAGAAATAACTAAAATTGGGGTTCTTTTAAAATATCTACATTGGTGTGTGGAAAATCCCCATTAACAGAATATTGTTAATTAAAAAGTCGTCACTTTCACATTGCCCATCCCAATATTATAATATCCTTAAAAGAAAAAGTGTCCAGAAGTTGTATTGAGGAATTAAACAATTAGTGAATCAGTGAGTTCTCCAGCTACATACAAAAGCAAAAATAGCTCAAACTGGTGAGAGAGTCGAAATTTGACTTTTATTTTGAAAGTTGCCGTGAATGGGTTACATTTTTATGCATTAACCGTTAATCTTTTTCGCCCCATAAACCAATGATTTGTTATTTTTGTGCCTTTTAAGAAATTCTGTTTGATGTGTGTATTTGTTGAGATTTACGCTTCGTGGAAATAGAGAGATCTCGATCAATTTCAACCATCTTCATTCGATTTCATAGTTTACTGATCGCGTTTGAAACTGTTAGCTAATCTATGAAAACTTCCACCTTTGTTGTTTTTTCTGCCTATTACGCAAACTTGCATTATTGATTTGTAGTTATTAATCGAACAAAGGCCCCCCCCCCCTGCCGTTAACGTACTTGTGTTTTGAAACTTGATTCCACTTCCGTTGCCTCCAGCGCTAACTTCCGCTGAACGAACAACGGTTTATGAGAGCTTTAAAGCGCTTAAACACTTCAGAAGTTCGATGTTAGTTCATTTTATTTCATTATACAAATCTCAGTTTCAACTTCCTTGCGAAAGCCGCATTCCTGCTTTGTTTAACGCGTTAAAATGGACGAATTCAACCGTAGCTCGTCATATCTCGACGAGCCGCCTAACAGCCGCTTGTTCCTGGTGGCCAGCAAATCCATCACCGAGGAGATCATTCGGGAACACTTCGCGGGATTTGGGGAGATCCAGGACTCCTGGGTGGTGAAAGATAAGGCCACCAAAGAGTCCAAAGGGGTGGCGTTCATTAAATTCGCCAAATCCTCGCAAGCCTGCGCCGCCATGGAGGAGATGCACGGGAGAACCCTGGTGGAGGGCACCAAACCCATCAAGGTCCAAAACAACCCAGATAAACCAATTTTTTTAAATAATAGAAACAAACCATAGGGCACGATGTGTTATCACTCACCGCTAAACAACCTTGGCAGAAGGTGTCAGAAAGGTCTGCCTGGTTGCTGTTGTGCAAAATTGTCCTCCTCATGACAACCTGTACTCTTCATAGCAACTTTTTTTTTTGCATATGAAAGAACGACTCCGAGACCACCATATTGTTTATATAAAAGTTCATTTGCAGTTCCTTTTAATTTGAGGTTTTTTAATTTTCTATTTCCTGAAATAGAAAATACTCAATACTGTTATGTTTTTGAATGTTTTGAGAGACTTAAACTCATCTTGGTGCCGCTGAGTTCTATAAACAAAGGGCTTTTAGAAAGTTTTTCGCTTCTCAGAAAAATCGCAGCAGAAGCTTCGTGGTTCTCATTTGCAAATAAATACTCATGTCAAGTTCTCCCACTGTTTCCATTCTGAGTTTAACTCCTCGCACCATATAACAAATAGTTACGCAAAAAAATCCCTACCAACAAGCATTTAGGAGCAAAAAAAATATTTACATTTATTATTGAAATTGAACCCTCACAAGGTGCATTAATATGAGTGATAAACTTATATCTTGCAATAAATTAATTTTTCACAATCTTCCACAAATATAAACTTCCAGCTATATTAGCCTGTGGAAATAATTTTGCTCAACATGTTAATACTTAGCAGAGATTTAAAACCCCCAAAGATCTGTGAATATCAATACTTATTTATAGCTAGCAGAGGGTACAAAAATTTACAAATCTCTTCCCTGAGCGTTGTTTTGAGGGTCCTCGTTCCTCTGCTGTAGGTGTTCATTGCTCAGTCCAGATCCTCAATGAGCCACCGAGATGTGGAGGATGAGGAGCTCACCCGGATCTTCGTGATGATCCCCAAAACCTTCACAGAGGACAATCTCAAGGAGACCTTCAAGGTAAACATTTAGCGCATGTTGTGGTGATCCAGTCCTGTTTTCAAACGCCTGTACTGCTGGATTTTTAGTTTTGCCTCAATTTTGTGAATTGCCCATTGTGAGAATCTGCACTCTCCCATTTGTCATGAAGAGCAGATCTTCAAACCAATTTGAGTTTTTATTATGTTGGCTTTTAATAGCCATTTTAGCTTTTAAATGTAATGTAACCCCTTCTGACAAAAATTTTCTACCAATACTCCAACTAGGTGCTTCAAGCTACTGACTTTAAACTTTGTCCAACTTTTCCAATGTGTTTGACTCAGAGTGCTCTATATCCTCATTTTGCTGGCACTAAAGGATTCTGGGTTATTGTTCGGAATGCTGGGAAATTTCTGCCTCAACGTCGGGTCAAACTTTGTCGAGCTGTAGCTCAAACTGAGAATCTCATAGAAACATCAAACTCGCAAGACTTAGGTGACATATCAATCTGAGCAAGGTACAAAAGTATTTGACCCTTATGATTTAGAGGGGGTCAAAAGTCACCATTGAATTATTATGGATTTTTTCTCTTTTACTTTTTAAAAACGTTTAGTGGGTAAAGTTATATAAATCATAAAAAAATCTTCCACCGAGGGAAGCTCGTGATTGGTTTTACAGCCTAACCAATCAGAATACAGAAGACTTCTCTCTGATTGCCTGGAATTGAGATTTGGTTTACCATCAAGAGATTTTTGCTCATTTAAAATAAGTTTTTTTTTTTGCGATACGTATATTTTATTATCATTTCTCTATTCGTGTGCGTGCAAAGAGTCTTTTTGCACTCTTAAAATTATTTTTCGGACCCAGCTTTGCAATGTAGTAATAACCCCATATAAGAGTGTTGTTGGAAAATGGCATGCAGCACCTTCAGTCATCACATGTTGGTTCTCTTAAGACCGAAGCTGCGTTTTTAAGCATTCCCTTGGCTGTGTCATTCTGCCGCAGGAATATGGTGACATCGAGTACGCCATCATCATCAGAAATAAGACCACAGGAGAGAGCAAAGGTCTGGGCTATGTGAGGTTCCACAAGCCTTCGCAAGCAGCTAAAGCCATCGAGCAGTGTGATAAGTGTGAGTGCTCCTCTGCTCCTGTCCTGAGGCGTTTCACTGTTACCCAGAGCTTTTCTGAGGGACTTTATGTCTGCAGCCTACAGAGCCATCATCGCGGAACCCCGAAACAAGAACGCTCCGGCAGACAACGATTACTTCAGCTCCTCGAGGGCCGAGCACCCCCTGAGACACGAGCACCCCCTGAGACATGAGCACCCCATGAGACACGAGCACCCTACGAGGTCAGAGCACCTCTCGAGTGACCCCGGACCCAGCTCGTACCTGTTCGGTGAGTGTCCTGAGTGTGAGGTGATATGAACTTTGAAGGAAACCTACAAGACATGCCCATTTTCTTGTGCCTTAGCCCACGAGTCTCCTAGCGGCTATAGTGGCACGGATTCCTGGAGCTCTGAGGCCGTCACCAGCTGCCTGCTGGTGAACTCACGCGTGTCCATCCCTCAGGACCAGATCTACAGCCTTTTTGACCTCATACCTGGGATAGACTACTGCGAGATGGAGAGGGACGAGTATGGCTTCAGCAAAGGTGATGCGGAGTGCCTGAGAGGAAGAGGGGCAAGAGAGTATAACAGAGAGATAGAGAGTGAAAGTAGGAGGGGTAGAGAGAAGAGAGGGATAAAGTGGGGCAAAAGAGGAAGAGGGGCATGGGAGGCAGAGAAGAGAGGTGGAGCAGAGGGGAGAAGAAACAGAAGAAGAGGGATGGGTGGGGGTTGGAATAAAGAAAAAAGGGGAGAGATGAGGCAGTGAGAGGGGACTCTTCCTCCATTTCTCTTTTACCCCTCTCTCTCTCTTGCTCTTTCCTCTCTCTCTCTGTCTCCACCCCCCACCACTCCCTCTCTGGCGCTGATGTTCTCTCTCTCTCAGGTCAGGTGATGGTGCGCTACAGTAACTTGGGTTCAGCAGTGTACGCGAAAGAGAAGCTACACGGCTTTGAGTATCCCCCGGGGAACCGGCTCTCTGTGTCCTTCATCGATGACGGCGAGGAGCGGACGAGGTACGGCGCTACTCCTCCTCCTCCCCAGCAGGCAAGAGGGAGGTAGTGACGTAGTGTGTGCTGTCGTTTCAGTCCGATGGGGAAGATGGCACTGCAGCTGGTGACGGCTCAGATGATGGCGATGGTGTGTAACGGGCCCTCGCGAGCACAGCTGATGAAGGCCAGCACCGTGAGTACCTCCTGCAGCAGAGCACCAGCTCCAAGAGCGCGGGACCATTTCTGTTCTGTTCCTGCAGGGCTATGCAGCCGCCCCTGTGCCCCAGAAGCCACGCATTCAGACAGACGTTGCTCTTCCCTCACTAAAAATGATGCTGCCCTCGGAGACGGCCGCAAAGGAGCGGCTCTTTGTGATCTTCAACCCCTCTCCGCTGCCAGTGGACGTGCTGGAGGACGTATTCTGGTATGGCTGCTAGAGAAGAGAAGAGCGAACGAGCAGGTCCCAAAAGGTAACGAGTGTTTCTGTGTCCCTCAGCCGATTCGGCTCCCTTATCGAGGTCTATCTGGTACCCAAACGAAATGTGGGGTATATTAAGTTCGGGGAGCGGAGGCATGCTCACGATGCCATCGAGACGCTGCATGGGAAGGTGATCAACGGAGTCAAGCTGAAGGTGATGCTGGCTGACCCCGCCCAAGGAGGAGTCGCACAAGCGCCAGAGGACGTACTGAGCGCGCTCCAGCGAGCTGCAGGTAAGAGGGTTCCGCCCGCTCCTGATGAGTGTGTGATTGACTCTCCGTGCGGGGACAGAAAGCCTTCAGCTCGCTAGATTTCTATAAATCTTGGATCTCTAGAAAATTCTGAAAGCAATCCAGACTGCTGTGTTCTCATTCTGAACGACGAGACGCTCATGACCATCACAGCAACGAGCAGAGAAATTTCTGGTCACACACCTGCCTCCCTCTTTTTTCTCTTCCTCCTCCCTCTCTTTCTTTCTCTCTTTCCTCCCTCTCTCTTTCTCTCTCATCCTCTCTGTCTTCTCTCTCTCCCCTCTTTCTCCTCCCTCTCTTTCATCACTCACTTTCTCTCTTTCCCATTTCTTCGCTTCGCTACATCCCTCTCTTCCTCTTTTTTCTCCTCCATCTCTTTTGTCACTGTTTCTCTCCCCCCTCTCTCCCTCTTTCTCTCTTCTCCCTCTGTCTTGCTCTTCTCACTCTCTCTCTCCCCTTTCTTTTCTCTCTCTACCACCTCCCTCTCTCTCTTGCCCACCCCCCCTTTCTACCCTCTCTCTCAGGTGTGAGAGTCAGGTGCAGTGTTCCCAGTGTGTGTGTGCGCGTGTATGTGTATGCGTGTAATCCTGTGTGTGTTTGTTCTTGCAGAGATGTAAGTGACTGACGCTCGACCCGGACACTGACAGGACAAGTGTTTACGCTGACTGGACGGACCCTGACTTCCCTAACAGCTAGCGCATTAGCTTTCTCTCTCTCTCTCTCTACCTACCTCCCTCTCTCTCTCTCTTTCTCTCTGTTCTTGTGTTCGAGACGCTGAGGCAGCTCCTCCAAACGTTTTAACCTCTAAAAACACAAACTAATATCTTTTGGAAACATTTACATTTTGGAAGCAACAATATCTACTTTGTGCTAACAAAAGAGTTCGAATGTTGTTTTTAACCAGAGATTTCTGTTCAGGTTTGCTTTCTCTCTCTTCTCTTCTAAGTGATGGACTTAACTTCAGAATGAGTCTGTTCTGTTCTTCTGTCTTGTTTTGTGTGAAAAGGATAAAAATAAACCCTCAGTAGCACCGATTGAGGATTCTGTCTTGTTTGTTCTCGAGCTCTCATTCCCAGAAGGCATTTAAGAGAGATGTTTCTCAGAAACTCTTTAGATGCAGTTTTCAGAGGCAAATGAAACTTCACGAGGAAAGCCCGTGCTCTAGTGGAGCTCCACAGCTGTGTTAGCGGATCTCACGCCTGGGTCAAGTGATCGGGGTCCCATCGTTAAACTTTTTGCTTTTCTTACTCAATTAAAGCATCACAACTTAATCCAGTAGAAAGATGTGCTTCTGTTTCGGAAGTAATTGAAAAAGTTCTGTTTCTGTGGAGGTGTAAAGCTTTGACCGGCTAGAGTTCAGAACGCTCGTCTATGTTCTAGTTCTAGAAGTAACTCCTGCTCTTCCTCTTAATGCATAACAGGAAGTGCAGTTCTTCAAGCAGCCTCTAGAAGCTGACTCCAGAAGTGAGCAGGTTCTCATTTACATTAAAGTTAAAACTGACTTTAGGGCTGAAAAACCACCATCAGGTTTGTTGATTGGGGTTGTTAGTTTTGATCTTCACAATGTCTGTCCATGTTTTATACAGTCAATGGTTCTGATGCAAGTTGAGTTTCGTGTTGAGAATAGGCTGACACTGAGGTGCATCAGCTTGACTTTAGTGTTAGCATTTCTTCTTAATCGATCTATTTATCACTACACTGTTACATGCAACAAAACTGGATCTATTCTTTTATATATATATATATATATATATATATATATATATATATATATAGATATATATATATATATATATTATATATATATATATATATATATATATATATATAATATAAATATATATATATATTAATTTGTATCGTAATTATGTGAGTGTAAAGCTAATTAAAGCTGCAAGCAGCGATGAAAGGGGTCTCGCACGATGCATCCGCCGGAGCGAAAGCACCGCCTCCCGGCATTTAAGGGGGCAGTAAGGAGGCGCTGTAGAGCCAATTTTTGGAGCGCAGTCACAGTGATGCATATGCTTTTGTTGAGCCTGTTAAGGCTAATCATACCAGGCTGTTTTTGTTGATAGTGGATTATCTTGAAAAGAGATACAGACCATAATATGTACATTTTTTCCACAATTTTGAAGGGTGAACTTTGCTGTAGCAACACCCCAAGACCATTTGACGTACTTCTTAGCTTTTGATAACTTTTTTCCCTAATGTGTTATGAGTAACCACACCAATTTTCAGCTTTATAGTGACATTTCTTCGCCTAGGAGGAATTCGTCAAAATTTAAAACGAGCGAAAACGGCCACTTTTTGAGGTTTTTGCAAAATATCTGTCTTCCCGTCAATTTTGGAAAATGTGTTTTTATTAGTAAAAGTTGCAGCGTGGTCATTTACATAAGTGTACCAAGTTTCATTAGCCTACGACAAACTGGTTGCGCAACAGCTACAAAACCGCTTAGGCTGGTGCTATAGAGCGCCACCCCAAGGCCGTTTGACGTACTTCTTAGCTTTTGATAACTTTTTCCCCTAATGCCTTACGACTAACTACACCAATTTTCAGCTGGATCGGACATTTCGCTAGGAGGAGGTTTTGTCAAAGTATGAAGTCTGCGTTTTTTACATAAACCCTAAAATATCCGGTTTTCCGCTCGGTTTTGAAACTCGACCCAATGAACTTTTTTGTAGGTCTTAAGGTCCTACACGCATGCGACAAGTTCTAAGAGTGTATGCAATACACTGCCTGAAATAGAAGGTTAAAACTATGAAAAACAGACTTTCAATGCTCGCCACTAGGTGGCGCTATAACGGATTATGTTCGTTGTTGTATGCCTGTTCTCGGGCTTGGACTACGATGAGAATGAAACAAGTTTGAGCCGGATCGGATATTCTATGCCCGAGTTATAACAACTTCCTGTTTCGATTCGAAATTTGGACATTGGCCCGCCGCCACGACCACATACTTTATGATAGTCAATAAAGCTTCTCAATTTCACTTGCCGTATGCCTTATGATGATACCCGAAGTTTGGAGATGTTTATAAAATCTGTGGGAGAAGGTCGTCAAAAAGTAGAACGAGCAAAAACGCCCGTTTTTAGAGGTTTTTGCGAAATAACCGACTTCCTGTCGATTTTGGAAACAGGTTTTATATTAGCAAAAGTTGCAGCTTGGTACTTTACACATCTGTACCAAATTTCATCCGCCTACGACAAACTGATTGCGCAACAGCTGCACAAACGCGTTAGGTGGCGCTATAGAGCCATTTTTTACTATTCATTTTTCGAAACACAATCAAACGTAAATTTTCACCAGGTCTGAGATGTGTGCAAAAATCTGGGACTTTTCATTAATGTTCAGGTACCCAAAAGTCCCCGGAAAGACGGAAAATAATAATAATAATAATAATAATAATAATAATAATAATAATAAAAATAAAAAAAAAAATAAGAATTTTTCGAAAAACAATAGGGTTCTTGCACCGTTGGTGCTCGACCCCTAATAAACCGTTCATTAACTCCGCGTTTTCCTTCTCCCCGGTTCCCGGATCGATATCCAGCCCGGGTTTTCGCGCGGTCCACGTTACCGCAGCATCATCCCAGACTGCCTCCAGATCAAACCAAACGCTCCACTTTTCCTCTTTTATTCTTCTTTAGGCACAGGTTTCTCGGATTATTTCGTTAAAACGCAGCGCGTGTCCTCGGAGCCTGACTCCTAGTCTAGCCTAGCTCGGCTAATCACCGCGTAAGGGTTCTGCGGCAGGGATCACGAGGAACCATGGTACGTACTGCTTCCTCTCGCTCTGTAACTTCGTGTTTATTCTCATAAAACGAGCTGCTTTACCGGAGGAGGAGGAGGAGATGTCGAGCTCCGAGTACCGGAGAGGCTGACCAGCTCATTAAAAGGTTCAGGAAGCTGTTGACGGTGTGTGCGGAGGGTGAAGTTACCCGCTGATCACTGTTCAATCAACCTGATCGGACTCTGTATCAATACACGAATCTGACCGAAGCAGAAGTGATCGATCTCTTGATTCCTGAGTCACTCCTGCTCTAGTCCGGGTTAAGAACGCAACACTAAAGCGGTTCTTGAGCAACAGTGATAACGCTTACGAATATGGGATTATTGATCAGCAATATTTCTTGAGGAGAGACGCTCACGTGCAATTTACGAGTTCTGCTGCGTTTTTGCAGTCTCTTTCCATAACGCGTACTCTTAAGACTATATATTTTTATTGGTTGATAATTAGCTATTTTGCTAATTTGTACAAGATCAGAAGTATAGTTATTTGTTGAAGGGGCCAGGCGCAGAGGCTTTTCAGCGCTTCTATACAGATCTTATAATTGTTTAAAAATCTGTGGGAAGGTTTTAAACGTAACGTAAGAAAGGAGGATATATATATATATATATATATATATATATATATATATATATATATATATATATATATATATATCTCAATCAATCAAGTTTTTATATAGCGGTGTTTTAGCAGTTGCTTTCATGATGATAAGGAGAGGTTAGAGAGGAATATTGAACCACATTGTTTTTTCATTAGTTTGTATGTATATAGAGCTCAGACACCATATCTGTTAGGACAAATCCCTGGAGACATGTATTCGCATACTAGATTTTATAGATATGTTTTTAATTTAGTTTTGAACTCTGTGAACTTTTTTTCCATGGCTTCGGGGCTCTATATGAGAATATTTTTTAATTGCAGGCTGTTTATGCATTTATTTCAGATTTTATCAGTATGTTTATTATGTATAGTAATGAAATGATTTATTTTGTTTTAATTTAATGAATTATATGATCGTTATTGATACATGGAGATAGCAGTATATTAATTATCAGTAGTTGCTATTTTACTAACTGTTTATAGTTTTTCCCTTGTTTTTTTTTATTATTAATAATAAAAAAGTAGATTTCGTTTGTTTGAACTAACTGGTTTCTAAATTGTGAATAAATTATTATAATATATTAATATACAATTATAATACATGTTAATACAGTCATTTATATTTTATCATGAAAAGGAATAATAATAATGTTAAGGGTTTTTAAATTTGTTACAAATTATGCGTGTATATTTATAATTGGACTAAATCTAATATTTTTGTTAAAATAATTATAACATGGTAATGAATATTTTTACCATTGTTTTTTTCATTATCATTTTGTCGTTATTAGATCAAATTAAGTCTTTGTTTTTTAATAATGAGTTTCTTTTTAATGCATTTATTAGATAAAGAACAGTGTTTTTTGTTACTTTATAATTTTTTACATAAAAATATGTGGATTTATATTGTTTTTAGTTATATTACTTATTTTAGTAAAGATCATGCTTGCCACATTTTGTAAGTTTTTATACATTAGTTATTTTTATTTCGTTTACTTTTATTATTTTTCTTTTAAAAGTATGTTTTTAAAATTATTTTCTCTGGAAAAAATCTGCAGTAGCTTCTGTTTAGTAAAAGTGAAGTTTAAAAATAACAGATGTGAATTTTATCTTGTTATTTTTATAATTTATAAAAGTATATAGTATTCTATAGTATTTACTGACTCAACTCTTTAATTAGTTGTTAATTATTGAACACTGCCAAACACTTGACTCTATAAAGCTTGAGAATGAGCCAGAAGTTGATTCAGCCAATCACAGGGCTGCTTAATAATGCAGGAGGCTGGAATGTTGTCATGGACACCATTTATCTTGCCAATCAGATGGGAGCGAGCTAGTGACTCATAAGCAGAAGCCCCACTGACTCTGCACACTGAAGCAATGTGTTCCTCTACAAAAGTACTGTCTGTAAAAATATATATGTGCAGATAAAAAGGAACTGCTCAGTTAAAAAAAGAATAACTACTCAAAACATTGATATAATAGCTCAAAATCGAGAATTCCTCACCTGAATCTGTAGAATCCAGAAGGTGTTTCTCAGACTAAAACAGTTTCTTGTGTTCCTGTTGAAGAGCAGAAGCTGCAGCGATCGATACGATTAATGAGATTAGGCTCTGCAGCGTGCGTTTAAGGACATTCAGGTTTATCTAAAGCTGTTTGGGTTCATCTGCGACTCCATCTGTTCTCCGTCTGACTCCGGGTTCAGAGAAGAGAAGCAGGAAGCATGGTGCGTTTCTTTTTAAAAGGGTCATGAAACACCCATTTGTACAGTTTGTAGATGTCCATTTATACAAATATAACAGTTTGACTTAAAAAAAGCACAGTCGTGTGGAATGCATTTTTGTAGCTCTTTTTGCTGTTTGTTGAGTGCAGGAACTTTTGGGGGAATATTTTCCCTTCTATCTGACGCTGACGAGAGAGGAATAGTTACATCAGAATCCTGTTTTTGCCATCCGGAGCCAGCTCACAGATGCTCAAAAAAAGACTAAATATTATTTCTCACAGTGGAAGCTCTGTTAGGTTAGTGTGTCATGTTTGAAATGTTACGTGTTTAATTTTTATTAAATTAAAAAGGTTTACTGAATAAACATGGAGCCCTCGTCAGCCTAAAATTTTATTTTCAGTTCTCCACTGCATGCATTTAGACCTCATGAGACATCTCTGAATAGTGTTGCAGCAGATCCTGACGATTCAACCTCTGAATTTGCTGTTGTTTTTGATGGTTTGGCAGTCCAGCTCGTTTTAAACTTGAGAATTCTCTCAGAGAGCTATCTGCTTCAGCCTGAGGTGCTCTGACTCAGAGTTTATTAGTGCAATTTTATAGCTATGTTGGCTAGTATTCATACTCTGAGAGCTGGGTGCTCTGGCTCAAAGTTTATTAGCACACAGTACCTGAATCTCCTGTTTCTAAACATATTCAATGGTTCAGTAGTCCATTGATTGAATCTCATCATTATTATGTTACGATTTCATAGCTTTGCTGACTTGTTTTTAGCTTGATGAATGCTCCCAGAGGACTAAGAAGTGTTTATTAGCACCACATACCTAAATATGTTAGTATTTAGGATTCCTCACTAATATTTGTACAACGTCAATTCTCTGTTGTCATGTTTTTAGCTCTATGAGTGCTCTCTGAGCGCTAGGTAGTGTTTATTAGCACCCAGTCCCTGAATCTCCCTGTTGTTTGATATTTGATGGTCTTTTTGATATTTGATTGTCTAGCGATTACATTTTGTGTTGAAATTGGTTTACCTCTTGAATAAGTCTTTCTACAGGCTAGCAAGCAACTTATGAGAGAATGTTGAGGTGCTAGGGCTAGCCGCTACGGGGGAAAGAGGAATGTCTGGCAGTGACATCACTCTGTAACTTAGGTCACATCTTCACTAGCTCTAGTAAAACATACTTTTAACTGATAGATTCTGAAAGTTTTAAGGATTGCTACATGTGCTGATAAACCGTGAGTTTAGCGTAAGCTCAACCCTTCTTTACAAAACAACGTCGTCACCATCAGATCATCCCCTGTTCCTCCTCTCTAGATATCACTTCCTTTCTCTCTGAAACTCATCTCTTCCTCTGTACTCACTCCTGGTGAAAAAGGGAACCCCAGAGCTGCTTCAGTGAGTTCCGCAGAGGAAGAGGCTCCTGATAATGAGTGCTGAGTTCCTATGTTTAGCGGTTCCTATTGATTGAGTCCAAGCAGTGTTTGAGCTGCGAGCTCTGAGAGTGGAAGCCCTTCGTTATCGATGTGTATGTGAGGATTCCCCAGACTGCCTGCCAAGCCTATTTGAACTGAGGAGGCGCTCCAGAGTTATCCTGTTGTAGGAGATATGCTGCTTCATCTGTTTCTTTCTCTCCTCTATATTTCTATTCTCTGTCTTCTATCTCTCCTATCTTCTCTCTCTCTCTCTCGTGATGTTTTTATTTTACATTTCCTTTGATTGGGTGGGGGGGTATTTGACCTAGATGGGGTAAAGGTAATGAGGGTTGGATGGTCTTGGCCTTCTTGTGAATACATTCAGTTGCTGGACTGCTGAACCACCAGACACCTTCATTAAGGTTGCGATCTCAATTCTGGCTAACAGTAGTCTCCATTACACAGCTAGGACACAGAGAGGATGCTTTTGAAATGGAGATGACCCAGTCAGTGTGAAGAGAACACGGTGCTACAAATCAATCTAAAATTAACCTGACGTGAACACATTTAACGCCTGGCTGTCGAACCATCAAGCCTTTTGAGTTAGAAGCAGTTGTTATATGTCGTTAACCCTTTAATCTGACGCTCAGCGCTGACGTGAGGGTGTCAGGAGCATGCTGGGCTCTGGAGCTTCTCCAGTCCATTCTGAATAAACCCGAGGAGAGCGAGAGAGAGGTGTCATGTCTCGCCATCAGAGCCGAGCCACCAGCCTGGAGGAAAGGGCCACGCCCACTCATCGGAGCTCCGCCCCCTCCTACAAGAGCTCTACGCCCACTCACAAGAGCGGCTCCTCAGCATGCTCCTCTCAGAGGGACGGTCGGCAGGTAACGCTGTCCTCAACGCTTCTAACTCTTAAAAATTAATGGAATCTTGTAACACTCTCTCTGCGTTCCTCAGGAGATTGACAGCTGGGAGATCATTGAGGGGCTGAAGATCGGCCAGACACACGTCCAAAGAGCGGAGAAGCATGAAGGATTCATGCTGAAGAAGAGGAAGTGGCCCCTGAAGGGCTGGCACAAGGTCAGAGCTTCACTAAAACCTTCAGAACCTGACTTTCCCTCCGTTACCGTTTGCTCTGGTCTCCTCCGCAGAGGTTCTTTGTTCTGGACAGTGGCATCCTCAAGTACTCCAAGGCTCCTCTCGATGTGAGTGTGGTTTGGTTAGCCTAGCCACACTGTAGTATTTGTGTAACGCCTCTGCTGTTCTGACACAGATCCAGAAGGGGAAGCTCCACGGCAGCATCGACGTGGGTTTGTCCGTCATGTCCATCAAGAAGAGAGCGCGCCGTATCGACCTGGACACAGAGGAGCACATCTACCACCTCAAGGTGAGCTTCGGCTGGCTCTCACTTTCACCCTCTCTCTCTCTCCCCCTCTCTTTCGCTCCCCTTTTTGTTTTTCCTCTATCCTTATTTTTTCTTTCTTTCTCTCTCTCCCCCACTTACTCCTCTTTCTCTCCCTCCGTCCCTTTCTTTCTCTCTGCCTTCTCTCTCTTTCTCTATCCTTTCTCTACCCTCTCTTTTGCTCTCTCCCTCTTTCTGTCACTCTCTATACTTTTTCTCACTCTCCTCTCACTTTCATGTTCTCTTTTACTCTCTTTTATGCACTCTTTCTCCCTCAGTTTCTCTCCCCCCTCTCCTTTCTTTCATCCCCTCTGCCCTCTCTCACTGTCTCTCCTCTCTCTCCCCTTCACTTTCTCCCTATCTCTCTCTCTCCTCCCTCTCCCTCCCTTCAAATTAACTCAGTTGCTCTTTGTTTTATTTGTGAGATGTTCTGAATGTGCTGAGCTGATGAGATGGAGGTTGAAGATGGAGGCCCTCTCTGACAGTGTTTGCTATTTTAATGCGAGTTATTGACCCCCGGGGGGGGCACTTGTAGAACGCTTTGAGCTCTAAATCGTTATCTATTTCTCAGATCACAAGAGCATTCTATTCTTCGCTCCTCTGCTCTTCTGGGGTTAACTGTTATTCATTCTCTCTCTCTCTCTCTCTCTCAGGTGAAGTCTCCAGACGTGTTTGATGTGTGGGTGAGCAAGCTGAGGAACCATCGCTTGTTCCGCCAGAATGAGATTGTTCGCTCGCCACGTGACGTCACACTACGCTCCTTTCCTCCGGAGTCACCTCAGAGCAGCCGGAGCAAGGTCTCTCTCTCTTATGTTGTCTTTTTCTTTCTCCCCCCCTCTCTTTCCCCTCTCCACTCATTAATTCATTTACTCTTTTTTTCTCTTCCCCTCTTTTCTCTTACATCGCTTTTTTTCTTTTTTTACCGCTCTTCCTTTCTCTCACTCTATCTTTTGCTCCCCTTTCTCTCTCTCCCTCACCCTCTCTTTTTTATCTCCTCTCTCTCAATCACTCTCCTCTCTGCCTCTTTCTCCTCTCACTTTCACATACTCTCTTCCCCCTTTCTTGCTCTCTCACTAACTTTCTATCTCTCCCTCCTTTCACTTTATAGTTCGTGCTCTCTTGCTCTGCCTCACTCTTTTTCACTCTTCCTCTCTCCCCTCCTTTGCTTTCTCTCTCTTTTCTCTCTCTCTCCCCTCCATCACTTTCACACCCTCTTTCACGCTGTCTCTTTCTCTCCCTCTCTCTCTACCCCCTTTCCTTTCTCCTCTCTTTCTTCACCTGTGTCGTAGATCAGTGGTTCTCAAACTTTTTTCACCAAGTACCACCTCAGAAAAAAAATGACTGCTCCAAGTAAAACCATAATAAACAACATCAAAATACATGAGTACAGTATAGCCACAGCCTATTGACCCTCCTGTTCAGCTGTAGTTAATTGCGGTTCAATATCATATTTATAAAGTTGTTCATTTTAGCAATGCTAAACACTGTAAATCCTGAACATTAAAGTTGCTATGTCATGATAAAGTGACTTTTTCTGTCATTCCTGGCATTTTGAAGTGTTGTTGCCTCATCAGAAACATGCCTCAAGTAGTATACAGGCCAAAAATTAGAGGTTTCGTTAGTGGCAGACTGAAATGAGCATGCGGGATTGTAAGGTGCATGCTCACCTGCGACTGATACTGAATTACATGCATGAGCTCAGAGTGAAACAGCGGATTTTTACTTCTGTTGTTTCATTCTTTTATTTCACACACATTTATAATGCACTCAATCGGCATATTTTTGAAGTCAGTCGCCATGTCAACACAGTGACAGTGTTTTAAAGCGCAATAAGTTAGATTCTTGCTGCTTTTTCGCTGTACATAATGCACACCGTCTCTAGGTTAAATGTAAACGCAGATTTTAAGAAGAGTGTGGGGCTTGCCTGCTCTGGCATTGGACGATTTGACACTTCTTGTTTCATTTAATTTCTTCCACCTTTGGCTCTTGCAGCCGTTGGAGAGATACGATCGCTCTGCGCGCTGCACATGGGAGCTTCTCAGCTAGTTACACACGCTTTGCACTTGTTATATACAGTCAATGCTTTGCACACCCCAGCGGCACAAGATTAACATGTTTTATTCCAATAATATATTTCTCCACACACACACACACTGCTATTTCTATCTTAATGGGTAAATACACTGTTATACTAGTATAGACTGGAATACACACAAACAGAATCCATGTACCTCTAACGAACGTTCGTGGGTTCACAGTTTGAGAACCACTGTTATAGAGAGAGTGTGTGTGTGTGTGTGTGTATGTGTGTCCCTCAGGCTAAGCCCGGAGCTCTGTTGGTGTCCTGCAGTGCCGCTCAGAGTAAGGTCGCCGCATGGCTCCAGGAGTCGGAGGAGATGGACCGCTGCGCTGAGGGTAACTCTGATAATATTAGATTAGATTATGTTTGATCTCTTTCTCTTCTGAGCGATGGTGGAAGCAGTGCTTCAGGTGTTTCACTTTCGGTGTCTAGCCCTGATGCACCTCTTCCTTCAGCCTCTCTGCATGTGTTTCAGACCTCTCATTCTGCCAGACGAGCCTCTTGGAGCTGAGTCGCCTGCTGCACAGCCTGGAGATGCTGCAGAGGACGCAGTCGGCCCCCAGCTTCACTGACAATCAGGTAGAGAGAGAGAGAGTTATTATTTCATGGTTGTGCTCCACCGCTGGAGCCCCATCACACGCTGAGCTGCTGCCATTAACCCTGTCACCCCTGTGTGCGTGTGGCTCAGAGTAACTTTGTTGATCCGTCAAAGAAAGAGAAACGAGGGAGCAGAAGATGGAGGACCAAGAGCATGGGGAAAGATGCTAAGTTACAGCAGCAGGTATCCTTCCCTCCCTGTTCTGTCTTCCCTCTACCTCTTCTCTCCATCTCTCTTTTTTCTCTCATCTCCCTCTCTTTATACTCCTCCTCTTTCCCATTCTCTCCCCTCTATCATCCTCTCTCTCTTTATCCGCCTCTCCCGTTCTCTCTTCTCTTTATCTCTCTCTCCCATTCTCTACCCTCTCTCTTTATCTCTCTCTCCCTTTCTCTACCCTCTTTATCTCTCTCCCTTTCTCTCTCTCTCTTCTCCCTTTTTCTCACCCCTCTCTAGCTCCCTCTCTCTATCTAGTTATCTCTACATTTTAGGTTTATGGTCTCCATGTTCATGAAGGTTGTTTGATAGTTGATTAAGGCTCTAAATCAGGGGTCACCAACCTTTTTGATTCAGAGGGCTATTTCATAGGCACCGAGTAGTATGAAGGGCTACCCAGGACCTGGTTGCTACAAACTTCCTAATTAACAAAACTGCATGGATAACTAACATAATAGTGATATTATTACAGCAGTAGTTATTACAACAGTATGTGAAGTGACTGCTCATATATCAATAATAATATTTATTTTCCACAATTTTCAAACAGCAATAATAATCAGAAAAACATGTTTAAACATGAAACACTTATTTATGTTTATCTGCTCAAAATTTTGAAAGCGAAGTAAACAACACTTTTTTTTGCCTGAACAAGTTAATTAATGCTTCTGAACATTTCCAATATTTTGATGAGTATTGCTGCTGTTTAAACAATAAAAAATTGTCTCTGTTATTCATCTGCATGCTTCTCACCAGTGCATTATAATCTGGTGAATAATTTGGCACTGCAATTCTCAGTGAGTCCTGTTAATGTGCATCAGTCAGATGTGTACAGTGTTTTCATAAAAGCAGGCATTTTCATAGCTGCTGTGCATACACCGCTATACTTCTCCTTCTTTCCTTGTCCACAACGCACCAAAAGTTTGATGCAGACTGATAATCTTTAAGGTGGAGGTCATTTTGTAGCGTTATGATTTCCATCTTTACCTTGGTAGCGTTCAAACTGAACAAAGCACTGAGCTGCTCAGCAGTGGATGTCATGTCTACATGCATGAAAGGATTTGTAACTAATGACATGCATGGTTCAAGTTTCTCAAAGTCACAAAAGCTGTCTTCAAATTCCTGTCCCGGTCTGTTTTTGACTTGTGAGTAATTTTTTACAGCTTCATCCAAAGCTGCAGATGCAGAAACGTTGTCATTCAACACTGCTTCAAAAATGCAGGGTTTTTTCCTCTCCACCTGCGCAGAGAAAATGTTCATCTTGCCTTTAAATGAGTTCACTGCGCTGATCTGTTGAGCAACAGTTTTGTCTTTACCATGCCGTTCCTGATTCAGATGGTTCAGTTTCTCAGTCAAATCTGTTAAAAATGCGAGGCTCCTCTGGGTCCTCCAGCAGCACTGCGTCTTCCCCCTTGGAATGCATGAACTGTTTGATTTCACCCAGAAGTGACAAAAAAAACAGAATTCGTCCCATGCTGAGCCATCTCATTTCTGCGTGTATAAACAAGTCACCATATTCAGCGACAGCTCCTCCAGTAGCATCTTAAACATTCTGTGTTGTTTAGCTTTGAAGCGGATGTCATCAAGTGATCGAAGCCGGTCACTTTCGCACAAATCGCTTGTTGATGATTGATGCAGTGATAGTGCAGAAATTTGGGAAAGTCTGAATCATTTTTGCATTGTGCAATGAAGCCTGCATGCCTGCCCGTTGTGGCTAGTGCCACATCTGTTATTGATGCCAAATTATGTACTGGCTCCTTTTTCACGGTGTATATGTCAACTCCCCACACTGTTGTCTTCAGTGGCAGAAGTGTCAGCAGTTCTTCTTTTGTAGAAAAATCATCAAACACCGTTTGTATAAATATCATCAGCTGTCTACCGACTTGTCACATTAAAAACTTAACCACCTGCATGCAGCGAGATCCCTGTCCAGATGCTCTGTAAAGTTCTCAGACAAAGATGACACTCGTCTAGCCATCGTACTTGCTCCAAGCTGGACATCGGAGAGTGCAGAGGTTACATCAGAACTATGTTTCTCATGTTTGAATAATGTGTTAGCGACAAGCGTCATAGCTTCTTTAAACACTTCCCTATCCGAAAAAGGTTTCTAGTTCTTTATCAAAAAATGTGCAGCTCTAAACAATGCTTCGGTTGGGTTCTGTGATTTTTGTGACCGGCCTTGTGAAAAAAGTCTGTTGTTTGACTAAAGCTGCCTTTAACCCACAGGCTTTTTTTGTCCGTAATTCACTGCCAGGTGGGTAGTTCGCATTGAAGTTTTCGTGCCCTCTCCACATTGTGCAGCTTTGGTACTGCAACATTCATCCCGCAAATAAGGCACAGGCATTTGTCTTTAAATGACGAAAAAAGAACTCTTCTTCCTATTCATTGTTAAAAAAGTATGTCTTTTTTGCTTTTCTGACATAATTTTTGGGACAAAAACACTAGCAAGCTAACTCCTCATCATCAATTTACTTAGTCAACATGTCAGGAAAGAGGCATAGTGGCGGCGCACACGTTTGACCTTATAAAGAGGCGAGTTTGATATCAAATGTTTCAACTTAATTTTTTACATTATAGTGTAATTATATTGAATTATGTATATGTATATTGAGTTACAATATGAGCTGTGTTTTATTTATGTCGTTCCTTGTGGGCGCCATAAAGAGGTCCTCGGGGCACATGGTCGCCTGCGGGCACAGCGTTGGTGACCCCTGCTCTAAATGAAGTGAGTTAGGTGCATGTTCTCTCTTGAGCCTCTTCATCTTCGGCAGCTTGATTGGTTCATGTCTCCACCTCCTCTCACGCTCCGCTCGCACTTTAACCTCCCCTCTAAGGAGAACATTTCTCTCCATTTTTCCTCTGGGTTGTTTACACCTCGGGTTGTTTCTGAGGTCAGAGTCTCCTCTAGGTGAGATGTTTCAGGGTCTTCTCTAGGTGAGATGTTTCAGGGTCCCCTCTCGCTGAGATGATTCAAGTTCCGCTCTCTCAGAGATGGTTCATGGTCTCCTTTTGCTGGGATGTTTCAGGGTCTCCTCTCGCTGGGATGTTTCAGGGTCTCCTCTCGCTGAGATGTTTCAGGGTCTCCTCTCCTTGGTTTGATGTTGGTTTAGATGAGCAGGTTTAAGATGGTTCATTCTGGTGTAATGCTGGTTTAGATTAGCAGGGTTATTCTGGTTTTGGTCCTTAGATCTGAGTGAGTCCCTGTGTCTCTGCAGGTGGCTGACCTGAGATGTTTCAGGGTCTTCTCTTGCTGTGATGTTTCAGGTCCCTCAGAGCGCCAGCATGCCCCGAGTGCGTCTCCACTCCTCCAATCCTAACCTGTGTATGGACACGGCTGACTTCCAGGCCCCTGTGGCGCTCCTCAGCGACGGCGTGGAGAGCTCCGCAGAGTACATCAAGCTGCAGGAAGACTTCTGCGTCATGGCTCAGAAAGGTACGGTTCTCCTTCGGATCTCTGGCTCCTCCAACTGGAACCAAAACCCACTGAAGAGGATCCAAAACTAGTGATTCACCCTGGACCAACCTCTCTCGCTCTCTCTTTCTCTTATTCCTCTCTCATTCCCCCTCTCTCTTTTCCCTTTTTCTCTTTTCTCCCTTTTCCACCTCTCTCTCACCATTCTCTCTTCCCTTTCTTTTATCACTCTCTCTTCTCCCTCTTTTCTTACTTTGTCTCTTTATCCACTCTCTCTTACCTTTCTGCTGTTTCTTTTATCGCTGTCTTTTATCCCTTTCTTTTCTCCAACTCTTCCATTTGTTTCTCTCGCTCTTCTCTTTGTATATCTCTCTCTTCCCTTTCTCCTGCTCTTTTAACCCTTTCTCTCTCTGTCTTATCCCTATTTTTCTTCTCCCTTTTTTACCCCATCTCCTTTCTTCCTCTCTTATACCTCTCTCTCTCTTTTTCCCCCTCTTTTCTCCCTTATTTTTCCCCTTCTTACTCTCCCCTATTTTTTTCTTTCTCTGCCTCTCTCGCTTTCTTCCTGATTCTCTTTCCTCACCAAAAGACAAGATAACCTAAAAAGTTATTATAGGTCATAATAATTGAGTGTGACGCGCGCTGACTGTTTAATGTCATGCGCTGAGCTCGAGTGCGTGTCTGTGTTTGTGTCGCAGTGCACGCGCTCCTGAAGTCGGCGTTCAACACCGTCACTATAGAGAAAGAAAAGATCACGCAGGCACTGCAGAACCATGAGCAGAGTGTCCAATCTAACCAGATCAGCACGCTCCGCCATTCGCTGTCTCAGGTAGCCTCTGCCCACCACACACAGGCTCCGCCCACCTCACTGTCCTGACTCTCTCGGATCGGTTTCCTCTGGTGTCCAGGCGCTGACGCAGAACGCCGAGCTGAAGACACGTCTGAGCCGGATTCACTCCGAGTCTGGTTTATCTGATCCAGTTGTCAGCGTCACAATCATCGACAGCCCGGAACAGGTCTGCCTTATCAGTGACGAACCAGTTCAGCCAGATTAAAACCGGCTATCATCTGGTTAACTTTCAGATCAGTGCCTCAGCTTGTCTAGAGGTGGTCTAGGCATGCTACGAGCTGGGTTACCCATTTCTGTAAACTGGATTCATTCACATTTGGCTTCATCTGGCTCTGAACTAATCTTCAAGTGGTTTATTCCAGAGTGTGCAAGTTATGAGCTGGTTTGATGCATTGATGCATGCTCAGCTGGTTTAGAGTGGTTTATTCTGGTCCCTAGATTAGAGTATTTTTTTTTTCAAATTACAAACAAACAAAACCTGATTCATAACTGGTCTTAGAGGTTTATTCTGGTAGCTATGCTGATTATATGTTCTTTAGCTAAGCTCTTATATGGTTTATGCTGGTCCTTAGATGTTATGAGGGTTTACTTGTTTCTGAGATGGTTTACTAGGATGATAAGCCGATTTATTCATATCTGTAGAAGTTTTGAGGGGTTGGTTATTTTTTAGATGATTTACAGGGAAGATATCTAGTTTAAGCTGGTCTGAAGATGTTTTGAGGGTTTAGTTATTTCTTAGATGGTTTACCGAGATGATAAGCTGGTCTGTAGATGTATTGAGGGTTTAGTTATTTCTTAGATGGTTTACCGAGATGATAAGCTGGTCTGTAGATGTGTTGAGGGTTTAGTTATTTCTTAGATGGTTTACCGAGATGATAAGCTGGTCTGTAGATGTTTTGAGGGTTTAGTAATTTCTTAGGTTTACTGAGATGCTAAGCTGGTTTAAGCTGGTCTGTCGATGTTTTGAGGGTTTAGTTATTTCTGAGATGGTTTATAGGGATGATAAACTGGTCAGAGCAAGTTTGTAGTTACTATGTCGAAGGTTTTTTTTTTTTTTAGTATTAAGCTAGCTTGAGGCTGAAAATATATTGGTTTGGGTTATCTCAGACTGATTTAAGATGGTTTGTTGCTGGTCTCAGGTTGATTTCCAGGTTATGAGTTCTTTAACAGGGTTCTTGCCTTTTCTTAACATGTTTTACTCTCGGTTTTGGATGGTTTATCAAACCAGCCCAGAAATACTGTAAGCCTGAATCTTAAGCTGGTGAGCTAGGTTTAATGCTGGTTTAGATGAGCAGGGTTAAGCTGGTTAATGCTAGTTTAGATTAGCAGGTTTAAGCTGGTTTAGATGTGCAAGTTTATTCTGGTTAAATGCTGGCTTAGATTAGCAGGTTTATTCTGGTTTAATGCTGGTTTAGATTAGCAGGGTTAATCTGGTTTTGGTCCTCAGATTTGAGCAAATCTCTGTCTCTGCAGGTGGCTGACCCTCTGCTCGTGGGCCTCCCTCTCTCTCAGGCAGTTCTGAACGAGAGCCGGCTCTCCGTGTCAGAGTCGGTGTCGGAGTTTTTTGACGCTCAGGAGGTGCTGCTGTCTGCCAGCTCCTCGGAGAATGAGGTGAGCGCTGTCCCTGTGCCGCTCCTGTACCGATCAAACGCCTGAACTGAACCCTCCCAAAGATAATCGCCGTCTCAGCCAGATTTGGCCCGCTATCGGGTGTGAGAAACCTGAGTGACTAAGCTGTCAATCATTCTTGTGGAGGTGTGGCTTGAGATCGTTAATGGAGGAACTTTTATCAATATTGTGTAAAGATGTTGTATGATAATGCTGTTCTGTGTTGAGTCCTAATTAAAATTAATTTCATCACACAAACATTTTTAAGATGAACATAGACCAGGCCTGCATTTGAGCCATGATGCCTGTTATCCTCTATGAGTCAGTGCTGCTGCATTTAGAAACAATTTCTCTTTTCTTTTATACATCATCTCTTTTCTTTTTTTCTCTCCCCATCTCTCCTCCCACTCTCACTCATCTCTCTCTCTCTTTCCCTCCTCCTCTCTCTCAGGCCTCTGATGACGAGTCGTACATCAGTGATGTGAGCGATAATATCTCAGAAGATAACGCGAGTGTCACAGACAGCGTTTCGCGGCAGTGTAAGACTCTTTTCTTCTCCTCTAGAGCTCCTGATGGGTCTCATGACTTGTAAACCCTCATGAGATTCAGGACTCAGGGTTCCTGCAGGGGCTTGAAATAATGTTTCAGGAGCAGGATCTTCTCACTGATTCAAAGTTTAAAAAGAACTTTGGCTAGGGTTGCCAGATCTTCTGTTTGAATCTCCCGTGACTCACTCTCTATCACTCAGTGGCGAACGGGGATGTGTCGAGCAGCCTGTGTGGGCACAGGCAGGCGTGTGTGCCTCCCTGCACCGGCGCCCGACTCCTCCATCATCAACCTGTGGAACATCCTGAAGAAGAACATCGGGAAGGACCTGTCGAAGGTGTCTATGCCGGTGGAGCTGAATGAGCCGCTCAACACACTGCAGCACATGTGTGAGGAGCTGGAGTACAGTGAGCTGCTGGACCGCGCCGCTCTCACCCCTGACCCCTACCAGCGCATGGTACGAGCCGCCTCTGAAATAGACGGTGCTCTTATTTATTTTATTTTATTCGCACTGTTCAAAGATTAACAATATCCTGTTAGTAAAAGTATTTGAACCCTGAGGATTTATCCTGTTAGCAAAAGTGTTTGAACCCGGAGAATTTATCCTGTTAGTACATCCACATTAGCATCATTCTAGATGCATGCTAATAAACATTAGCACTTAAAACAGTTTTATCAAAATTTAAAAGTCTTTCTCAAGCAAAAAGTCCATCAGAAGATCCTGCATCAAAGAACTCTCCATTAGTTCTTTCAGGTTTCTAACACTAGCGGTGTTCTTGCAGGCCCTCATAGCTGCGTTCGCTGTTTCGGGGTACTCCTCCACCTACTATCGAGCGGGCAGCAAACCCTTCAATCCTTTGCTGGGAGAGACCTACGAGTGCATCCGGGAGGATAAGGGTTTCTGCTTCTTCTCTGAGCAGGTACGTCTCCAGTGCTCTAAACCTGCTGCAGGACTCAGATTCGGTCACAGCACTAGCTCCAGCTGCAGCACGCTCCCATCCTTCACTGCAGTACCAGCGAGCTCAGGGGGAGGGCCTGCATGAGTGCTGAAGAAGAGGGCATTAGCCCTGCTTCGCTGAAGCTTGTCTTCCTCAGAGTGAGGAAGGATGCAGTGCTGCAATCTAGTTCAGTAGATGATTGAGGCTGAAATTCTTTTAGATTAAGTTCTTGACATGTTCAAATGTTTGTGCAGGTGAGCCATCACCCACCTGTCTCCGCTTGTCACTGTGAGTCGCAGAACTTCACCTTCTGGCAGGGTAAGAGCCCCAGTTCTTCAGTGAGTACCAGATAGCTTTATTGGCTAAAAGGTTAGCCCTGATTAGAAGAACCCTGAATCTATAATAGTGTGATGCAGCTCCTCACAAAGATCTACTCAGGTACCAACTTCTGTTTGCTTCAGACATCAGATGGAAGAACAAGTTTTGGGGGAAGTCGATGGAGATCCTGCCCATCGGGACGGCTCACCTGCTGCTGCCCAGGTATCTGCAGCCTGGCCCCTGCAACCATCTCCATCTGAGGGCGCTGATGGTGACGCTGCCTCTGTTTCTCCTCAGCTTCGGGGATCACTATGAGTGGAACAAGGTGACGACGTGCATCCACAACATCCTGAGCGGGAGGCGCTGGATCGAGCACTACGGGGAGGTCACTATCAGAAACACCCGGAGCTCCAGCTGCATCTGCAAGCTCAGCTTTATTAAGGTAGCGCACCTGTCCTCACTCGTCACTGAGAGCTCTTTGAGACCAAACGATCAAACATCTTAGAAAGAAAGGTAGAATACGATGAGAAGACCATATGTTTGATGAGTTCAGTAATACAGAGGAACATTTACAGCTTTTAGTTCTTGAATCTGTACCGGTGATGAAAATCAGTGTCTCTGAAAATTAGAATATTACACCTGTTTCCATCTCTCTCTTCCCTCTCCATCAATCTATCCGTCTCTCCCATCTCATCCTTTCTCTTTCCCTATCTATCAATCTCTTTCCATCACTCTCTCCATTTCCCCTCACCCATCTCTCTCTCTACTCCTCTTCTCTCCTATCTTCGCTCCTACTCTCATCTATTTTCTCTCATTCCCACTCTCTCTCTTTCTCTATCTATATATCACTCTCTCCCTTTTATCCTCTCCTACTCTCTCTATTTCTTCACCACTGTCCTTTACCATTCATCTCTTACCTGTATTTATCAATTTATCTATCGCTCTTTCACGCTCCTCCATCCTCTCTCTTCATCTATTTCTCTTTCCAACTCCTGTTCTGTTTTTTTGTGGTTCTCCTCTCTATCATTATCTCTCTCCATTTTTTTCTCTCTTTCCATCTCTTCTCAATAGCTTGTGCTCTCTTGTCTCTATCTCCTCAACCTCTGCCTCTACCTCTTTTTATTGTCCACTGTCTCTATCTAACTTGTTTCTCTCTTTGCTCCATCTTCCATCTATTCCTCGTTTTTTTTACTCTTCCTCACTCCCCTTTCACTCTCTCTACCTCTGTATCTATCACTCTTTCTTGCTGTCTTTTTCCTTTCCACTCTCTCCCCCACTCTCTATCTAACCTTCTTTTTCCCATCTGTCTTATGTTCATCCACCCTCTCTCTGTCCATCTCTCACTCTCTGTTTAACCCTCTTTTCCCTTTCTTACTCTCTCTTCTCTGTCTCTCTCACTCTCTCTCTTCTTGCTGTCTCTCCTCTTTCTCTCACTCTTGCTCCCTTTCTCCCTTTCCCTTTCCATTCTCTCTCAATCTGTTGCTCAGTCACTCCCCTAACTCTTTCTTACCCTCTCTCTTTTTTCTCTATCTCCATCTCTCTTTTCTCCCTCACTCTCCCTGCTCCATCTCTCACCCCCCTCTCTTTGTATCTTCTCTTCGCTCTCTACTCACTCCATCTCTCCCTCTTTAAGGGGAACTACTGGAGCTCCAATGTGAACGAGGTGCAGGGCTCTGTGGTGGATCAGGAGGGTAGGATCATCCACAGACTTTTCGGGAAGTGGCAAGAGGGCATCTACTGTGGCGTTCCTCCCTCGGCCAAATGCATCTGGAGACCAGGTACGCACCCGGACCTCTAACGAGCATGGAGGAGTTTACGCTTGGCAAACCCTTCATGCCTTTAAATAAAATTGCTTAGTTTCAGAATTAAACAAATTATAGCAGAATTAAAATTAAATGTGAATTTCGTTAGATCTCAAAGCATGTGATGTAGAATTTCTGACATTTGTTGATGAACATGTGTATGAAGGCTGCTCGTGATGCTGTGTTTCAGGCTCCATGCCCACAGACTACGAGCTGTACTATGGCTTTACAAGGTTTGCTGTGGAGCTGAATGAGCTGCTTCCAGAGATGAAGGAGTTGCTTCCACCCACTGATGCGCGGTTTAGACCTGACCAGAGGTACACACCAAATCAATGCCTTTGTTTAGAGTGCCATAGTAGAACCTTCAACAGCCTCGTTAGACCGCTTTTAGCTGTGTTCGAAAAGGGTTGGTAACACTAGTGTCAGCTTGAGATGGTATCTAGAGGTGGTTCAGCTCCTTCAGAGAGGTTCAAGGTTTCTCAAATGTGTTCTAAGACCATTGCAAAAAGATATTTAATGTGTTTCCTTCAGGTGTCTGGAAGAGGGGAACATCCAGGAAGCAGCAGAGGAGAAGCAGCGCATCGAGGAGCAGCAGAGACACCGGAGGAGGTGGATGGAGGAGAACGACATTAAACATCAGCCCCGTTTCTTCACGTGAGAACTTTTCAGATGTTGTTATTGTTCTAATGTATATTATTTTAATTGTCTAATTGGTTTAACCAATAACATCAGTTTGATATCAGCATTTTGCTATTGTTTAGTATCCCAACTTTAGTATCGTTGTAGTAAGAGTAAAAAAGCTCCAAGATTGTACCCAGCTCTGTAGTGTTTTTGTTTGTTTTGCTAGTTTGTCCTGCTATTTGTTTTGCTAACTTTATACATTACACCCAAGAGGAACTACTCATCTTTAAGCAGCACTTCCACAACATTTTTCCCCTGGGTTTTGAATTTTCTGACGTTTTATTGAGCATTCAAGCTAGCCGGGTTGCTACATTCCTGAAGAGGAGGAGGGCCAAGCGTGCGGGGAAACTTGTGAAGCTCCGCGAGCTTGGCTTTCGAACTTCGCTGCCTAGTGTACATCTGGCGAATCTGCACTCTTTACCTAATAAAATGGATGAGATTTGTCTTCCTACCTGGAGCAACAAAAACTTTTCAACTTCTGCTGTGCTGTGCTTCACGGAGACCTGGCTCAACTAAGGCATACCGACGCCGCTCTTAACCTGCCCGGATTTGCACTGTTCAGAGCGGACCGCAACTCGAGTGCAATGGAAAAACTCGCGGCGGAGGCACATGCCTCTACATCAATGTGAGGTGGTGTACAGATGTAACAGTGATGAAGATCTGCTGTCCTGATCTCAAAGCGCTCTTTATTAACTGAAAGCCCTTCTATTCACTCCGCAAGTATTCCTCAGTTGGCTGACAAGATCACTAATGTGGAGCAGCGTTTTCTGGACTCTGTCTGTGTTATTCTTGGAGACTTCAACAAAGCCAATTTGAGAAAAGAAGTGTCAAAGCTCAAACAGCATATAGAGTGTTCCACCAGAGAGGAGGATATTCTGGATCACTGTTACACATTAATCAAGAGTGCTTACCACACGACCCCCCGCGCAGCTTAAGGACTCTCTGGCAACTGCTTGGTCCACCTTATTCCATCATATAAGCAACAGTTCAAAGCAGCTAAACCTGCAGTGATAATTGTTAAAAGATGAACCACTGAAACAGAGCAGGATTTTCAAGCCTGCTTCGACTGCACTGACTGGAGTGCTGCCTCAGACTTGGACAAGCTCACAGATTCTGTAACATCCTACATCAGTTTCTGTGAAGAGATGTGCATCCCCACCCGGATTTATGTGACATATAACAACGACAAACCATTGTACTCTGGAAAACTCAAACAGCTTTGTCATGCCAAGGGAGCTGCCTACAAGAATGGAGACCGCGCTTTGTACAAATAGGCCAGAAATACATTGAATAGGGAGATCAGAGCTGCAAAAAGAATGTACTCTTAAAAACTGCAAAAACAGTTTGCAACCAACGATTCTGCTTCAGAATCTGCAGATTTGAGACAACCTCCGATTATCCCCTGAGCAGCCATTAACACGTCCAGCACACTCTCTCACAAACACCTTCAACACAGGTTATCCTTCCACTCCTTCTCTACAGATCAGGGAGGGTGATGTTTGTCAGCTCTTCAGGAAGCAGAGGAGGAGGAAATCACCAGGTCCTGATGGTGTCTCTCCAACCTGCCTCAGAACCTGTCCTGACCAACTGGCTCCCATCTTCCCCATCCCCAAGAAGCCTAAAATCTCAGGTCTCAATGACTACAGACCAGTGGCCCTGACATCTGTGGTCATGAAGTCCTTTGAAAAACTGGTGCTGGACCATCTGAAGAATATCACTGGACCCCCTGCAGTTTGCCTACCGATCTAACAGGTTTGGGGAGGATGCAGTTAACATGGGGCTGCACTACATCCTGCAACATCTGGATAAGCCAGGGACCTATGTGAGGATCCTGTTTGTGGACCTCAGCTCAGCATTTAATACCATCATCCCGTCACTGCTCTGAAACAAACACTTCCAGCTCTTTGTCCCTGACTCCACCGATGTGGATGGAGGAATTCACATCATGCACCCAAACCACCAGCACTGGTGCCCCCCAGGGGTGTGTTCTCTCTCCACTTCTCTTCTCTCTCTACACCAACAACTGCACCTCGCACAACTACACTGTAAAGCTCCTCAAGTTTGCAGACGATACCACCATCATTGGTCTCATCCAGGATGGTGAGGAGTCTGTCGTAGCACCTCTGGTGCAGTCTAAACAACCTTGAGCTCAATACCCTCAAAACAGTGGAGATGCAAGTGGACTTCAGGAGAAGCCCTCCTGTACACCCCCCTCTTACCATCATGAACAGCACTGTGACACCAGTGGAGTCATTCAGGTCCCTGGCCACCATCATCTCTCTGGACCTGAAGAAGTGCACACACATCGACTCCATTGTGAAGAAGGCCCAGCAGAGGGTGTACTTCCTGCGCCAGCTGAAGAAGTTCAAACTGCCACGGAGACTGAGTGAGAAATCATTCTGGACCCTACTCACCACCTTTTTGAGCTGATGGCTGCATTGTACCACAGGAAATTCCTTGTATGAACACAAACACACGGCAATAAGGCTGATTTTGATTATTACTTTAGTATTGGAGAGGTATCTGTTTAAGTCTCGTATTTAAGTATCAGTTCAGCATTTAAGTTTTGGGATGGTAATGTAATTAAGAATTTAAGCATTTGTATTTAGTGTCAGTATTTAGGTATCAGTTCAGTAATGGACAGTATTCAAGCATCGGGTGTGTGTCAGTATTTAAGTACCATACCCATGCATCAGTAGCATAAATGATCAGGTGTCACAGACGTGGATTCTAAACATCAAGTCGCTAACTGTGTGGACGTGTGTGCGTTGCAGTAAGACCCTGGACTCTGAGCAGAGAGAGAGATGGGTGTCTAATGGTTCATACTGGGAGCTGCGCAAGGACCCTGGATTCATCAAACTGGAGCACCCTCAGCTGTGGTAGAACCTCGCCTTTGCTCGCGCTCACTGTGAACTGTGCTCTGCTGAGAGTGAGAGCACCTCCTGGAGCTGACGATGTGCTTCCAGTCATCCTCCTGCCTTAAGAACCCGCTGCTGCTCATCGTCTGGATCTGGATGAGTCAGCCCTAGCTCGAGCAAACACTCACAAACACTTTTCTGTTGATTGGATCGAGGAGGGTGTGCGGTAGAGTAGAGTCCTCGTCCTCAGATCACATCCTGCTGTCTGCTGTCAGCCCTCAGCTCCTGCAAGAAATCAGTGAAAATTAGAGACTAAGTGTGGAAATAAAGAGTTTGGTTTTAAGAAACCTGGTGATTTGAGTGAAAAGCATTGGAGATAAAGTAGATGTCTTGAATAAGGTTAATTTCTGTTTTGCTGAGTCTTTTTATGCAGAGATGAAACTAGCATCAAATATAAAAGAATATCAATTTCAAAATGTTTTAGAAGTTTCTTTGTAAAATCATTGCGTTTACCTTCAGGAGCTGAACATTTCCCTCAGAGCTCGGCTGCATGCTCATCTACAGCTGAAGATCATCTGTTATTGTAGAGCAGAGTTAAAGTAGATACGCTGTAAAAAGAGATGTGCTGTAATAAAATATATATATTTCCTTAATTTTGTGACGTTGGAATGCTCTCAAGCAGATGCTCAATATACCTTTTGAAATATTTTTTTTCTCAGATATATCAATTAAAAAAAGAATATTTATTATTTTAGATATCAAGTCTTTCTGATGGTAGCTACTCTGGCGATCTTTATCTAAAAATCATTATTTTTTAGCAAATTATATTTTTATATTATTACATTTTAGCACATTTTAACGCTGAAAGTCACCCGCTTTATGTATAATCCTAATGTGGAAAAAAAGATATTTTTTTTTGGCCCAAAAATTCTTAGCTCAATAAATTGAATTCAGTGTTATATATTTGCTCTCTCAACCTGTTTGTCTGTACCAGTGTTCTTTCCACTGCACTCTCAATTCATTGTGTTTATATTTCTAGTAAGGCTAGTTTCATGTAAATGAAAGCTGGCTCTACCGCCACCATTGGTCCAGTACCTTTGATTGGCAGCTCCTCCTCTAGCCAATCAGAGCGGAAGAGGATCTACAGATTCCAAGATTTTCTCAGTAACTGATGGTTAGGAACAGATGGAATTTAAGTACTTTTTTATTTTTCTGCTGAGATTAGTGGGTTTTTTTTATTTGTGGAAAAAAATGTATGTACATTTTAAACAAGTTATCAATTCTAAAGAAAACGTCAAAAGCCATCAAAACCAGTAGTTTGTAAAAATATGCTTTCAATTATAAATCAGCTAAAGGCTTGCAACATATTAGTAATAATATTTCAAAGAATAAAACTGTGACTTAGATCAAAACTATATAAAAACAAATTATAAATATCCATGCATCAATAAATAATAAGTTATTTCTAATGACAGTGTTAATATATCGTAGGAAACAGACATGTTTTTTGTTTTTGCTTTTTGCAGACATGTCCGATGATACGTGTCAATTTGGCAACCGAAGTACCCTCTGTCACATGTACAAGAATCAGAGAGTGCATTTGGGTGAGGAGAGCTTTCTTACACATCAGGAGTAAAAAAAAGAACCCTCTCTCTTAACTGATGCTGCTTTAACATTTAATTCTGTGTTAGAAAATCAGTTCAGAAATGTCTCAACTCAAACTCTGAGCTGGAAGATCCTGAAGAGAACAAGCTGATCTGAGCTTTACCATTACAATTAATCCTGTTAAATAATCCTGTAATCCTTACAATTAATCTATCAAAAAATAAAAAGTCCACAGATTCAGTCTGTTCCTAATCAGTAGTTATTGAGCTAATCTTTGAACCCAGCATTCCTCTTTCCTTCGCTTCGATTGGGTAGAGGAGGAGCTGTTAATCAGAGATGCTGGACCAATGGGGCCGCTAGAGCCAGCCTCCATTTACATGCAAGTAGAATCACTAGAAATAGAAAACACAAATGCTGAATGACAAATCGAGAGCACAGAGTGAAAGAACGTTTGTGAAAGCAAACTAAGGAACTGGGATTTATTCAGCATAAATAATACTTCAGCCATGTTTATTTGGATGTCATTTAATTTGTTTTTCATTTTTGCGCGATTTAAAAATGTGCTTGCACTCATTAAGAAGGGAATTTAATCCCAGACTCAGCTGGATGTTGTGTTAAATTGAGAGAAACAGACTCACGTGTGGACTTTCGTAGAGAATCCTCAGAAGATGAAGAAAATATGCTCCTGCATGAGCTCTCCCTCAATCCTCCGGAGCAACAGAGGGCGAGCCTATGCCAGGATCTGAGGGTTCCTCACTGTGGAAAATCCTCCTCAGCAGCACCGTGAGCGGATACTTGTCCTCAGCTGCACACCGAAGCGCTTTCAGAGCCGAACCAATGTGACAGGATCGTGCGCTGCTCGGCTTCTGATTATAAATCTAGCCCTGTGTCCCAATCTCCACACTATCCAGACTTTTAAGGGAGTGAAATGAGAATCAGTACATTCAAAACCGTCGCTTACATGTTTTCGATTAGATTCTGAAGAGCAGATCGATGAACGTTCAACCGGCTGATGTTACCCACAATCCCCTGACCTCGGGCAGAAAGAGTTTTCACTGGCACCCAAAGAAACGAGCTCTCTCTGTAATACGACTCATTTTTAAAGAAGAAACACACACAAATAAATAATACCAATATAGAGAGAGTTATATCTATTATTAGAATATTTTTAATGAATGAATGTGAAAGAAGTTCAGTTTTCGTACACGTTGAGCGTAACCACGGGATCACAGCTACTTCAGTCACTTGATGTTTTAGAGCGTCCCAAATCGTCTCACACACTAAAACAGTCTGAAAATAAGTGTCTTCTTTAACTGAGCCTTCACACTAAGTGCCAAACACGTGAGCAGAACACTTTTCCCATGCTGATCTGACCCCTTTCAAAATCGGTGTTTGGTCGCGTAAAGAGGTCCACTCCCTTCGCTTACAAGACCGACGCGGAATTAGGAGGGGGAGGCACTGGAATGACCAGACCGAAGCATACCTGCTGCTGACCCACTCTGTCTCCTATTCCTTTCTCCTCTCCTTCACAAACGTGTCCCTGAAACCTCTCCATCTCTTCCTGCACACCTCCTCTGATGACAAAATTAGCTAGCATGCTTAGCTAACATCAGTACAATATAAATGCATAAGATTAATAAAAAAAGAAATGCATAACTTATCAGATTCAGCGATCTCCTCACCCACTAAATTCCAAGTAAGTTCCGTGTGGATAATAAAACGAGTCGTTTAGTTTTGGGTGAACACAAACCGTGATGATTTTTTTTTTTTTTACTCTTGTTGTTGCAAGTGTTCTCGTTGGAAAAAAATAATGTCCCTACAAGGGCAACCTCTGATTGGTTGCCTCATGTCACTTGCTTCTCGGCACGGAGGGTCTGAACAATGTGGAGTGGGGCGATTGACGAAAGAGACGAGGCGCAGTAAACCAGACAGATTGCTCGAGTAGAGAATATTAAACCAATCAGTGGCTTTCTCTTGTGCATTATCAAAACCATAAGAGTGCATTATCGCATCTTCACAATGAAATCGGCTGCTCTTCCCGGATCATCAACACTTGGTATGAAGGCAACAGAAGAGTGCAGAATAAGTGCTTAAATTAAAAAAGGTTTCCTCTGCTATCCTTGGTTACCGATGGAAAAAGAAATTACGCCTTGTCACAGGAAGTGTTCTGTGTTCAGTGTTGCCAACTTAGTGGCGTTTCAGACCGTCTAATTACGTTTTATTCAAGTGACTTTTCCTGCTGTTCCTGGCGACTTGTTTCATTCTGGCTGACGGGTCTGGAGGAACTGCTGCTCCAATGTCTGTGATGGTGCCTGTAATATTTCTGTTCACAGACAGATGTGACACAATGCGACCGGATCTGGTTAATATCAGCTGTGATGGTTCTTCAGGTTGTAAATGTTTTGGTTCAGTGTTCTCAGATTTGTCTTGATGATCGTGTGTGTGTTGTTCGGGGTTGCATTCTTGGGTTTGTAGGAGGGGATGTCTGTTTCTCCTTAATACATGCCCTTCATTGGTGATGATGTTGTAAGATTTTTGTGTGGTTGCTGGTCCAGTGACTGTTGCAGGTTTCCATGTCCCAGATGGAAGCTGGAGTCAGACTGAGGCTCCTTGTGGCAAGGCGGGCAACATTTTGGCATTTCTGTCATAATACAGCTTTTGCCGTCTTTGGCATAATTGTCGCCTTGTGTGAACTGTGCTGCGGGGTGTGAGTTCTAGCTGGTAATACAGAACATAAATGTCTACTCATCAGCAGCTGGGCTGGTGACTTTAGACCATCCACTGGTGTGTTTATGTATTCCAGTAAGCTGAGGTATGGGTCCATTCTCTGAGCGTGTACTTTATCCATGAGGGTCTTTTCAGCAAGCCCATTTCCCTGTGGGTACAGAGGGCTGCTTGTGATGTGTTCAAAGTCCCATGAGTGTGCAAAACTTTTGAACTCTTGTCAACTATAGGTCCATTGTCACTAACAACAGTTTGAGGTATGCCAAACCTAGCGAACATAGCCTTCAACTTGGTGATGACTGTAGATGATGTAAGGCTGGTGATTTTCTCTATTTCGAAATACCTACTATAGTAGTCAACTGCTACAACGTAGTCACTGTTGTTCCAAGTGAACAGGTCTGTTGCTTCAGTCTGCCAGGGTCCTTCAGGAATAGGATGAGACAGCATCGGTTCTTTCTGATTTGAGTGACGCCACTCCAAGCAGGTGCTGCAAGATCCAGTTAGGGTCTCTATCGGTTTCCCCATCCCAGGCCAGAACAAAACGTCTCTCGCTCTCTGTTTGGATTTGTCCATCCCCAAATGTCCGCTGTGTATGCATGACAACATGTCTGCTTTGAGTGCCTGAGGGATGATTATTTTTTCCCCTTTTAGCAAGATGCTTCAGAAATCTCATCTCTGTAGTTCCAGTATTCAGTGATGGTGGGTGGGAATTTTTTTCTTGAATCAGGCCATCCTGATTGGATAATCCGTCTCAATGTCGACAGCTGATCATCCTGTGCTGTGGCAGCTCTGATTTCTGTCATTTTCCTGTCGCTCACAGGAGCATTGCTGATCACAATGTGAATCTGAGAGTCCATTCCTTCACACAGTGTTTTGTTGTTGCATTCAACTGGCTTCCTGGACAAGCTGTCCGCAACAGGAATCTCACTGGCTTGTGTGTGATGTTGATATCATACCTTTGGAGCTGTAATATCATGCGCTGCAGTCGAGGTGGTGCAGCCACAAGTGGTTTTCGCATGATTGATTCCAGTGGCTTGTGGTCAGACTCTACACTTACCTCTCTCCCATACAGGTACTGGTGGAATAGCTTACACCCAAAGAGCACTGCAAACAGTTCTTTCTCTATTTGGGCGTTATTTTTGTGTCTCATTAAGAGCTTTGGATGCATATGCGATTGGCCTTTCGTCCTGAAGCAGGACTGCTCCTAAGCCACATTTGGATGCGTCAACTTGCAACTTCACATCCTTGGTGTGATCAAAGTTTTCAAGAACAGGGCCTGGTTCCTGTGTCAGCAGGTCTTTTACGTGTTGGAAAACAACGTCATGATTTGAATCCCATACAAACTCACTGTTCTCTTTTAGTAATTGGCGTAGTGGATCTGTTGCCTCTGAGAGTCTGGGTGCAAACTTGGAGAGGTAAGTGACCATGCCCAATATGGTCTCCAGCTCGGACCTGTTGTGAGGGGGTGGCATGTCTCTGATGGCCTTGACCTTGTTAGGGTCAGCTTGGATGCCTTCCCGTGTCAACTTGTGTCCAAAGTAGCTCACCTCAGACACACAGATGATGCTTTTGTCCTTGTTCAGCTTTATTCCTTTTTCCTTGGTTCTCTCCAGTACAGCACGCAGGTTGTCATTGTGCTCTTTTTCTGTGCGGCCGTAAATCAGGATGTCATCCACAATGGCATCAACGCCTGGGAGCCCCTCATACGCTTCATCCACTCTCTGCTGGAACTCGTCCTGTGCTGAAACTATTCCAAAAGGAAGTCTTTTGAAGCGAGACCTGCCATATATGGTATTAAAAGTGGTTAACATGGACGATTCCTCACTGAGTTTTATTGCCCAGTATCCTGATCTAGCGTCTAGTACACTGAAGTACTGTGCTCCAGCTAGTCTTTGTGTGATGTCGTCCAGGGTAGGCAGGGGGTAATGGGGTCTCTGGATGGTTTTATTCAGTGGGCGAGGGTCTAGACACACCCTGAGCTTCTGCGTTTTGGGCTTTTCCACCACAACTAGTGCGTTTACCCATTCGGTGGGTTCTGTGACTTTCTGTATTATGTTGCTTTTCTCCATGTCATTAAGTTCAGCTTTGAGCCAATTTCGCAAAGCATATGGGATGTGGCGAGGTGGGCACACCACTGGCACAGCTGAGGGCTTCAGTTGAAGACTGCATTCTCCAGGAAATAGACAGATACCCTCAAACATATCAGCAAACTCCTCCAGAATGCTTGTGTGTCTTGTGGACTGCGCACTTACAACATGTATCAGTCTGACTATGTCCAGATCCAAACATGCACGCATGCCCAGAACAGGGGGGGGGCTTTTCACTGATTAAATTAAAATCCAGTAAGATTGTCTTTTGCTTGTGTCTGCATGTCAGTCTGCAGACTCCCTCTGTTTTCAGTGCATGTCCACCAAATGCTGTGAGCTTGCTGTCTGCTGGGCTTAAAGGTAAATTTCTGAATATCTGCTGAAATATGTTGGCTGGTATGATGTTAGCCTGAGCACCAGTGTCCACTTTAAAGCTCAGTTTGTGTCTCTGTTTTCCAAGCTCAACCTCTGCATAAGCCTGTTCTTTATCTGTGTCTTTGTAACACGTAGTAATAGAGTCAATAAACAGTTCTTCTGACTGCTGCACATCATCCATTACTGTGTGCACCTTTCTGGGCTTGTATTTAAATTATTTATGCTGTATATGCGTCTTGCACATCTTTGCAAAGTGATTAAGTTTCTTACACTTATTGCACTGAAGCCCCTTTGCTGGATAGTGCTCCATGCGGCTGTTTCGTCTTCCACATGCTCCACATTCTGTGTCCTGAGTGTTGTCGCAATTTTGACTGATGAATTTAAATCTGCGTTGAATTGAGTTTGGTTTTAATGACTTTTTGCTTATTGCATGAGCAGACTGGGTTGAAATGGGGCAAGCCATTATCTTTAATTGCTGTTGAGATAGCTCGTGTGATCTCACGATGTCGATCGTTTTTTTCTAGCATCAGGTCGGAGCCTTGACACAGTAGCTTCTCACGGACTCGTGCTGAGTTGGTTGCAAACATGATTCTGTCTCTGATCATCTCATCACTGTTCTGATAGTTACAGTCTTTAACTAGAAGTTTCAGCTCTGTTAAGAACTGATCAAAACTTTCGCTGTCTCCTTGTATTTTTTCATGAAATTTATAGCGTGCAAAGATGGGGTTTGCCTTGGGAGTCACGTATTCTTCAAATTTATCAAAGTACATTTGCAGTACCTTCCTTTCAGCTGCGGTAAGACTCCATGTGCTGTATACATCTCTGCCTTTTTCCCCAATCCACAGTAGCAAATAACTGCATTTCTCCTCCTGCGATTTAGCACTCAGTGGGCCAGAAAACTTCGGCTCTACGTGATGGCGGAAATTTCTCCACGCGTCCGGTAAATTTGGAGAATCCCAATCCATTCTCGGCATCAGTACTCCCGTGTTCTCCATCGTCTATCATCAGGTTGATGTGAGAACGATCTGTATCTGACACCATTTAATACTTCTGTTCACAGACAGATGTGACAGGAGACTGTTTCTTTAGTGTTATTTTATTATGTGCTTCACTCGCGCCTCTCTGACGCATTACTCACGTCATCAACTGGCGCAGATCAACAGCATAGAAAATGCTGGATGTTACAGTGCCTTGGCTGCCTGTCAGTGTCTGACTCTTCACCTCGCCTCCCCGCCCCCATGTGGGTCAATGCTCCCGGCGCAAGGTTCTTCATCTTCATCTTATGCTGTTTAAAGGCAGTTGGCAAATCTTCTTAATGGTATATTACTGCCACCAACTGGAAAGTAGTATGAACTATATATAAAGGAGGGAAAAATAATCTTTCCTATTATTATTAATCTATATTCTAAAATTATTCTTAGTCTTTTTAGGAGATAAAAGGATTGCCTTAAATTTTTTTGTAGAATTGATCATTGTTATAGGCTCTGTTATTATTTCCGTAATCTCTTTTATCATTTCTTTTCTTTCCATTTCATATGTTTTACATTTAAAGATTCAATGTTCCACAATTATCACAATTCCCGGTTTACCCGGCGCAAGGTTTCGAGATTGTGGGTCTTTAATACAAAAACAAAGAGTACCATAAAATGTTTTGTTTACATATTTGCACAAGAATAGAAGCCTGTGTGAGGTTTTCCTCCCTCACACAACATCCATCATCATCATCATTACATATAATACAAAGTAACCCAACCTTTTGACACTATAAAAATACTTTTTAGATATTAATTTTAAAACTCAAACAGTGAAATGAAAATTGATCTAAAAACATGATTATTTTAAAAGCCCAAAGCTTACCTTTCATGTTATTTACTTCATTCCATTTATTATTATTTAATTTTATTTAGCATTATATGTTTATTTTGTAACGCCATATGTGTTCATTTAATGATATGAAACATGTGTGTGTGCCTTCAATACTTTATGTTGGCATTGATATAAACCCATTGGGGGGCGGTGAATGTATGTCATGCACAGCAAGTGGTGTTTATGCAAATTAGATGGTGACGTCATCTAGCGACTTCTAGGCCAGCCAATAGCAACTTTTCTTACTGAGGTGTTGGCAACAGTGGAGATGTTCCTCTTGAGAGACGAGCTGAAGGTCTGGGATGAGAAGATCATCTCTTAGAGTAGAGCGTCCCAGCTGCTTGAGAAGGTCAAGGCTCTGTTCGTTCCTCAGTGCTGCAGGAACTGATCTGAAGCTTGTTCTCTGAGTTTAAAGTAACAAGTTCAAACAGTCGAGCTCAGATCCTGCTGAAAGTTTTAGCTCTTAAACATTACTTAACACGGGAAAAAACTGCATTCCGCAAGTACAATGATTTTCTGATTAACGCAGGAGAATGAGCATTAATTAGGAACATCGACTCATGGTTCCGTCCCACAAAGGCTGGAACTCTCTAAGCAGAACCTTCTCTTTCACTGTCCCTGGCTGGTGGAACAAACTCCTGATCCAGTCAGGAAAGCAGCAACACTGACAGCTTTGCAAGCACCTGAAAACTCTTCTATTCAGGGAACACCTACTATAAAAACATCCCTTTATCCCCCTCTGTCTTTATTTTCTTCCTGCTATGGTTTATTGATCAGTTGATACAACGTCTATCATTAAAAGCTGAGACTTTGGCGGTATAACAAATTGCATATTTTCTCTCCCCTTCTGTAAGTCGCTTTTGACAAAAGTGTCTGCCAAATGCATAAATGTAAATATACTCACAACGAGGGCATATCAGTTAATTTATTTACAGAGAACTTAATAAGGAAAATAGATTTACCTGTAAAAAACACAACTTTAATTCTGTTTTAAATAACTAAAGAATTGTTAAAAAAACACTCGAAATTTCGAACATACTATACGTGTTTATAATAAAATCAGTGACTCAAAGTGAAATGTTCTATATTTTTACAGCACATGTTTACATTTATTTTACATTAATTAACTTCTGGAAATCGTTTTTTCCTCTCTGAGCAATGTTTTTATACTTCTCAATCACTTTTTCATACTTTTAAAGCACAAATCGATGAAACAGATGTAAATGAAAACCAAAGGTGCAGAATGTAAGATTTGAACCGAAAGTGATCAGAAAACATTGTTGTGGAGAGAAATCAGTGTTTACAGTTTGTGTGTTCTGTCTCAGAGGTGTAAATCCTACGGCGGCGAGAGTGGAAAACATCTCTGAACTGACACTTTATTGAACTTTATTGAACTGACACTTTATTGAAGGACTTTCTTCGAGAGTCCTGATCTGCAGCTAAGGGAAATGAGAGTGTGTGCAGAATAGAAGCGGAATGTGGTTTTCATGGTGAAACTTTGTGTAAAACTGGAGATTTGGACCTTTAACAGCTCTTAATTGATAGCTACGCCCCCTGACCCTGATTGGTCAAGAGTGAAACACTCATATCTCAGGTTCCTGACAGGATTTAAAGCTGAAATGCATGTTAAATTGCATTCAAACTCAAAAGATCATTCAGTACTTACATTTTATTCCATAGTGTTGGACAGATCGAGTTAGCACGTAAACAATAAAATCATATTAAAAGGTGAAAGTAACAGTCCGGTTGATAAACGTCGGTTTAGAGCTCGAGCTTTATCCTTCAGTCGCAGACGGTGGTTCTGAGACACGCTGGTGCTAGTGTTTGTTGGCTACCATCTTGATGTACTGCAGGGCGCTGTGAGCTCCGGCGTTCTGGGCGTTAGTCCTGGTCACTCCGGAACCATGACAGACGCAGACAGGCCGAGTGGAGAGCTCCACCAGACACTGGTACTGTCCGTTCACCGTCAGCTCGTCTGAGAGACACACGGGACACAGGGTTTACGGGGACGCCGGCGGGTTTAAGAGCACATGCTCACGTAGCTTCTTCAGAGGGCCGATGAAGTAAAGGTGAATGAAATAATGAACATGCTTTTGTTAGAGGATGAGAAAGCACGGTTAATGGAGGGAGTGGAGTGTTATATGGTTTTTGGCGCATGCACGTTTTCTCACGTTTTGTTTATTATTTTCTATTAAAGCTTATACTCGCTCTGGTGTTGTGGATTGTTAGCGCTCTGCTTTTTCTCAGAATATTTAAATATAATGATAGAATTGACCCGTGGTGTTTATTTTTTTTTCAAATAAATCCGCAGCCAAACTTGTGAAGAAAGGTTTCTCTGGAGCACTCACCGATGTCGATGTAGGTGACCTGGAAACCCAGCTCCAGAGAGATCTCCAGCAGCATCTGGATGTAGTCGGTGTTGGGGACGCAGAGCGGCGAGCGCTTCAGCTGAAATAGCTTCTCCCCGCTGGAGTGGCGCAGGCCGTCCATGTACACGCGAGCTGGAGGCATCTGCACACACGGGAGCATGTGAGCGGAACGAGTCTGGAACCTTATTTTAACTATGCTAAAAGAGTTTGATACAGGTTTTCCAAGCAGACTAATGTTCCAACAGCTGTAATGTTCTAAAGAGCTGGTGATTGAGAACACAACACTAAGATTTCTTAAATTAGGATGCTGCAGAGGGGTTTTAATTACATTACTTAATCAAATAAACAGAAATGTTTGATTAATAATAAAGGAGCTAGGACCAGGTTACTTTAATGTATTCTTGCTGAAATATAAGACGATTTAAAGAGAAATACATAAAACGATTTAATATCTACTACAAACACAAAGCAGCTTGCTGTCTGAACTGCGCGATTATAAACCGCAACAATTCCTTTACATGGTACTTTAGCTTTTAAAATTCATCAGACTTGCCAACATTACGAGAGAACGAACCAGGGGGGAAAATACCAATTAATGAAAAACTACATTTCAGAATTTATAAAAATAACAATAAATGAAAATTTTTATACATATTTTAAGTATTACATTTAAAACAATTTTAAAAAATGAATTAATACATTTTAAAAATTAAATTAAAATATGTTTTAAATAATGATATTAGAAAATAGTTGTAAAATAAATACATTAATTAAAAAACTATTTTTTAAATGAATAAAAATTGATAACTGTTTAATTCGTTTAACTGTTTAATTTAAAATGTAATTAATTAATTAAAAAATAAAATCATAAACGGATTTTAAATTAAATACATTATATAATGGACTTACAAATAAATAGATTAATTAAAAAATTAAAAATTTTAAGAGGTTAAAAATTTTTTTTTTAAAGAGTATTAATTAATCAATCTTAAGAAAGGTCTACATTATGAAAATTAGACAATGGCTAAAAAATAATATATTAAGAAAATATATTAACAGATTTAATTATAAAAGTAGAATTTCTAAAACACAATGTGTATATATATATATATATATATATATATATATATATATATATATATATATATATATAGTCATTACAAATTAAAATAACCCAAACTACTACTTCAACTAAATTACCTTTGTTTATAGTCGTGGGAAAACATCGAAATGCAAAGCAAAGTCAAACTTTCAACATAATAACAATTTGAATATATATACATATTTTTTTTTCAGAAATTAACTTTAAATATGAATATTAATTAAATAGATATATTTTTTTTATCTCAAAATTTGTATGAACTCAGTATAAATGTTGACCTTTTTAATACAAATTCAGACAGACTTTATTAAATAAAAAATTCCAAGCAGTCAGAAAATAAAGTGCTAGTTTCATTCACCACCACCGTCCAGCAGCAGCGTCTCTGAGAGAACCTGAGCTTCCACTGAACCCCTAACAGCCCCTTGCATCTTCTGCTCAGCTCGTGGAGAGCACTCACCCAGGTGATCTCAGAGGATCCAGACAGGCTCCGAAGCTTCTTCAGCATGCTCTCGGCCGCCGCTCGCCGAGCCAGCCTCTTAGTGCTACCGCTGCCTGAGAAGAGAAACCAGAGGACCCTTCACCAGCTGCAGCCAAACTCCAAACGTCTGCTGCAGCCCCTCTACCCCAACACACAGCACGCGGGCGCACCTGTCTCCTCCAGCCCCTCGAGTCTGCAGGTAATGCTAAAGTGCTTCATGTGGCCCGGCCCCGACTCGTCGCTCACCAGGTACTCCGGTAAACACCACACCCTCTGCATGGCCAGCTCCTGCCAGAGGAACACAGAGGAACACATCTCAAGAGCTTCACAATAAGATTTCCGCTCCAAAGACAACATCACACACCTTTTATCACACACTTCTTAAACTTTATAGAGTCAGTGTGTACCTGCAGCACCCCCACGGGGTTCACGAGGTCCCCGGCTTCAGAAGAACATCTGTGGTTTCTGTGCTCGCTGGAGGAGAAAAAGAGAATTAATGTACAGGTCTTCTTACATCTACAGGTTCCTTTTCGATTCTCTCTCATCCAATTTCTCTCTCTGTCTTTCTATCTTCCTCAACATCTCCTTCTTTCTATCTCTCTCCATCTCCTCATCATCTCTTTTTTTCTCCGTCTCCTCCTCCTCTCTCTCTCTCTCTCTGTCTGTCTCCTCCTCCCCATATCGCTCTCTCTCTCTCATCCTCTCCTTCTATCTTTCTCTGTCTACTGCTCCCCGTCTCTATCTCTCTCCATCTCCTCCTCCCCATATATCTCTCTCGCTCTCTCTCCCTCTATGTCTCCTCCTCCCTGTCTCTCTCCCTCGGTCTCCTCCTCCCTGTCTCTCTCCCTCTATGTCTCCTCCTCCCTGTCTGTCTCTCTCTCTCTCTCTCTCTCCTCTCTCTCTCTCTCTTCCTCTCTCCTCTCCATCTCCTCCTCCCGATCTCTCTCTCTCCGTCTCCTCCTCCCGATCTCTCTCTCTATCTCATCCTCCCCATCTCTCTCTCTCTCACTCTCCATCTCCTCCTCCCCATCTCCCTCTTTCTTTCTTTCTTTCTTTCTCTGTCTCCTCCTCCCCATTTCTCTCTCTCCCCATCTCTTTCTCTGTCCCCTCCTCCTCATCTCCGTGTCTCTCTCTTTACCTGAACACATTGTCTGGTTTCAGCAATCTCAGAGCAGCTTCAGCAGCTTCATGTTTTGCAGCCTTCTTTGTGGCTCCTCGACCTTTGAGAGAGAAACAAGATTTCAGAGTTTAATCACTGAAAAAACTTGTCAGTATTGTTTCATTTAAGCAGGATTGTGTAAAACAAATAAAATGTGCTTTGATAACCTATTTTTTCATTTAGTGAATTAAGTATAATTTTGAAATCAGTGTTTAAACGGATTGAGATTTAGGGTAGATAACTGTAACAAGCTCAGAACTTTCCATTTCTGTGTTTGAGCATCCAGACCGCTTAGCTTGTGATGCTAATAGACTAATTACACCTGAGCTAAGCATCTTCATAGTAAAATGTGTGTTATAATTGAGGTACAAAGACAAAAGAGTGTTAGAAAAACAGATGAGAGGCTGACCTGTGCACGTTACGTCACCGATGACGACACTGAAGATGAAGGAGGGCTGATGCGCGTCCCCGTCCGCCTGCACCAGCTCATACTGCGGGGTGCTGCTGATTTTAATCCCGAATTCGTTTAACATCTGAATCGGGGTTTTATCCTGACAGCGACCAGGAGCCAAAACATCACTTCGACGAGAATTAAAGAGTTAAACGCGTGATACACAGGTCATACAAACCTAATAAACACGACAAAGCAGATGCTGACCATAAACGGAGCTAAATAAACTGTATATTCTGGTAGTTTTCAAACAGGTGTAAGCATGAATGTTTACAGAGCCGAGAAATAAATGTCGTCTAAATCCTAAATAAAAGATAACGATTACATTCTGAGCAAACTTACTTTGTGTCAGCCATCTTTAACTTCCGCGCATGCCCGCTTCCAGTGTGACTGACAGAGAAACTGGCCAATAGAATTCATGGAGGGGTTCTAGAATGAAACGTTTCCTACCTAACCCACGCCCCCCGCCACAGCCCGCTAAAGCGAAACCTGTTATGTAGTCAATGAGCGAAATACTGGCGCAACTAAAGTATTTTAAACCAAACTGAATAGATTTAAACAATTGGGTGTATATACAGTTTCTTAAAGCCGAAAAAAGTTAAATGTGCCACATTTACACTCACGAAAAAGTTCGGCAACATTTGCGTTAAAACAGCACTTTTATATAACTGCTTATTTTCATATTAAACACAAACTACGTTTCAATCTTTTCGGTTTTTACTTTATTTTTTATTTACACTGATTGTAGGGGTTATTTGTAACTCATAAACAGCACATAAACCAGTGACAAACCACCGTGTATAATTTAATATATTAATTTCATACTAAGAACATTATCACAATGTGTTCTTGATTTCAATAATGTACACGCACAGAATCAAAACAGTTTAGAATAATAAAGTTTAACAAGTTCATCTCCCTTAATTAACTAAAATCTTCATTAAAATGAATACATTAAAATATTACTGTTAACAAACATTAAAGCAGATTTGCAGTTATTGATGGCTGTTGGGACATGACCGTTATTTTGTTATTTTTCAAACTCCTCAGAGAGAGAGAGAG